>OLKM01000602.1:161808-263636 GCA_900291075.1 Melanogrammus aeglefinus
TATCATCTCTGAGAGGTCTTTCACACCAAAAAGAACCGAGAGCCAGTTCCGGGCTGGTGCTAGGGCCAGTTCAAAACTGGGTCCAGCCTTATCCCAGTGATGAACCAGTTGGTTTCACGCCGGCCAGAGCTAGCCATGGAGCCGGCGAGAGCAACGTCATGACGTCACTGCAAACGTCTGCATCTCCCGCTGCAGCTGCTCGAAGATAGTCTTTGTCCGGGTTGAGCCCTCTAACTTGTTCTGGACCTCGGAAGAAGACCAGAATCCAAGGAGACAGGTTGTCTCCTCTACGGTCCACTCCCTTTTCCTCTTCACTTCCATTGTTTACTTTGGTGTTTTTAAAAAATGCCAGTCTTCGTGTTTATGAAGGTAAGGATAACCCCACCCCCTGGCGTAAAGGCAGGGGGAGGGAGAGGGAGAGAGAGAGAGAGAGAGAGAGAGAGAGAGGGAGAGGGAGAGGGAGAGAGAGAGAGATAGAGCGAGACTGTTCTGACTGTTCATCCGTCCATCATGACTCCATCTGTCAGCCTTTTGATGGGGGGGTCGCCCAGAGGTCAGGGGGCCTCATTATACCGTGGTCCGTGGTCATGGAATAACATCTAGCTCTGAGAGGAGAGCACTCATTCAGAGATGATGACCAAGGAGAGGTGCTGAAGTGGACCGGACAGCTCTGAGGATGGCTCTGATCCAGCCTTCATCCCGACACTGAGTGGGTCAGCTGGTTTGGGTCAGGCGTTTAGTCCCGATCTCTCTTTGGTTGATGAGAGGCTCTGCTCTGCGTTTAGACGTATTCTAGCTGTAACCTGCGCTGATGAAACTGTAGATAAAGGTCTCAGCCAAAGAAAGAAAAGGCAGAGTAGGTAACCATGTTTTAAAACGCTGTTCTGTGTGACCGGCCCCCGAACAAACCTTACGAGAGACCATGAATGGTAAAATAAGAAATCAGACATAGAAACCTGTTGTGCAAAAGGAAAACCTAAATGACTTTGACCTTTTTCTGCTCAATGTTCAAAAGTGGTCTGAAACATGTCGTTGAGCAGGTTGGGTTTGACAGAAGCTGTTACAGGAATATCGAAGTGGATTGCCCCTTACCTCGTCTGTATGGACGTCACACAGCTTGTTGCCTGACAGAAGCTTGTTTTTCAGGCTCTTGTTCTAAAAGGAGAAAAAGACAGGAAGAATTGGACTCCATGAATTGGATTTGTCTCGTCTCTGTCTAGACTGCCTCATCACTGCGAAGGAGAAGGATCTGGCAGGAGAAATACCTCGGAGAAATGCAGCCAGTGGCCTTCAGTGGAGCCTCATGCTTCTGGCCTGCAGGTTATCTTGACATTGAGCGTACATTACGCACAAAATGTCCTCTTTGATGTGACAAGCAAGCAAAGCAGTAAACAGGGCATCCTCCATGACCTATAACATATTCTCAAAAAGTCGTTCGGAAGTACATGATTGTACAAAAGGAAACTAATGTAATACTAAAGAATATTCAATTAAAATGTAATCCTATTACATTTTTTCTAAATGTTTCCGTGTCATTGCTGGTATGTCCTACGAAGCCACTGGAGGTCAGTTCGGTCTTCTGGCCTCTGGACAGAGGGGCATAGCTTTTCATCACAGTTTACAGAAGTTACTCCATGTTGGATCAAAAGGGAATGCTTTGTGTGAACCTGACCCACTATCGCCAATAGAATGATGTGCACTAATAAATGTACAAATGAATAAAATAACAGTATTGATACTGCCAATCCACTAATACAAATAAAACCATAAAAATTAACATCAAAAGGTCTGTAAGTCTGGAGGACATCAGACCCACAGGTGGAGCTCACTGTAGCATTGACTGACGGACTAGCTATTGCTAGAGCTTCTCCCTCCTAGTGATAGCATCCTAGAGCTAGAGCTTCTCCCTCCTAGCGATAGCATCCTAGAGCTAGAGCTTCTCCCTCCTAGCGATAGCATCCTGCTAGAGCTAGAGCTAGAGCTTCTCCCTCCTAGCGATAGCATCCTAGAGCTAGAGCTTCTCCCTCCTAGCGATAGCATCCTAGAGCTAGAGCTTCTCCCTCCTAGCGATAGCATCCTAGAGCTAGAGCTTCTCCCTCCTAGCGATAGCATCCTGCTAGAGCTAGAGCTTCTCCCTCCTAGCGATAGTATCCTGCTAGAGCTAGAGCTATTGCTAGAGCTTCTCCCTCCTAGCGATAGCATCCTAGGGGGTCATCCCTATGTTCCCCGGGTCCTATGTTCCCCGGGTCCTATGTTCCCCGCTCGGGGAACATAGAACCATTTTTTCAAAAAAGGGTCCTATGTTCCCCGCAATCAATCTTTACGGTAGACTCTCAGCCAGTGTTTCCGCCAGAAAATCAAGCCCGACCCGACCGACCCGAGCACGTTTCTGTTCCGAGCTGCCGGCGCCGAACATTAACTTATATGATGAGCCGAGCCCAGCCCGATTTCAACCCGTACAATTTTTTTTAATACATGTGTAACTTTGTACACAATTTAGGCCTAGTGCTGCTAAATAATAAAATGTAAGGAATAATGTACAGTACGCCGGTCATTATTGGAAAATAATCCCAGACAGGGCGAAACAGGACACCAACGTTGCAGCGGAGGTGTCGCTTCGCCCTGATGGGGCTTTATTTTCGATAATGACCGCGACGTTCTACACATCATCCGCTTATATTACACAGCTGCTACTTGCCAAAACGAAAAAATAACTTCACATGGTGTGTCTTTTTACAAATTATTCGTTACCAGCATTCTCGTAAGTTTTGATCAGCAGTGAAATATATCCCGCAAAAGACGCTTATAGCACCGAGAGACGGGGTTGACGAGGTTACCGGACTACTACCCATTGCAAGTGAACGGAGCGTTCCACGGCATTGAGAAGATGTCCATTCAGACGTTCCTCTTCCAGTAATGGGTGGAGAGAAAGTAACAGACCGGGGAACATAGAACCCTTTTTCTGAAGAAGGGTCCTATGTTCCCCACTGTTGCGGGGGAACATAGGACCCTTTTTCTGAAAAAGGGTTCTATGTTCCCCGGTCACATACATATCGGGGAACATAGGACCCTTTTTGGGAAAAGCGGGGAACATAGAACCCTTTTTTTTTTTTTTTTTTTTTTTTTTAAAGGGTTCTATGTTCCCCTGTCTCATACAAAGAGGGGAACATAGGACCCGGGGAACATAGGACCCGGGGAACATAGACACGCTCCCCATCCTAGAGCTGGGGCTCCTCCCTCCTAGTGGCCAGTGGGATGCTAAAGGATCCTGTTTAGCGTAGCGGTGAAATCTGAACCCGCTGTATAGACGCAGGGAGTCGTGGGGAATTTAATAAACACCAAATATTAGGGCAAACTGGCCGTCTCCGCTTCCGTTTCCTATTGTTTACCAGTTATGACTTCATAATAAATGGAAGTAAATAGAGCCATCGTTTATGTACTCCAGCCATGTTTTCCACGCCTGGCCTGCTGGCCTTCATAAATCGAACTATAAACACAACTGGGTGAATTCATTTGACTGTAAACCAGAACGGCAGTAAATAAGTGCTGTGAGCAGCACCTGTGTCGTCCTTTCAGCCCAGTAGGGACCCATGGCGCTCCGCGCTGCCCCCAGACCACAGCCCAGCCGGCCCACAGGGAGGTCAGCTACCAAGATCTCCTGATGGGTTTAATGTGGCGCGTGCCGGGGGTTCCCTTGAAGCGCTGAGGCCAAGGGGTTTGGAATACTGAGCAGTAAAACATTGGGGCGTGGGGGGCCAGGGTGTCAGATCATCAACAGAACCCTGCTGCCGAAGGGTCACGCCGACTGCACGGCACTCACACGCTAACCGATAAGAGGACCTCGCTTTACCGCAGCGCTGGCTTATCAGTGCAAACAAGCACTCTAAAATTACACCGTTTCCGCTGCGGCCGTTGTGATTGGTCTCCCTTTCGAAGGCGGCCGAGGCTGCAGGTAAGATTTAAGAGCCATGGTTTGAGGGTCATTTGTAAGAAATGGCAGCACCGCGAGTCAGCTCTTACTGAGTGAAATGCTCTGTGAGAAGATGTGTTTCAGGTTGACTGGGCCTCTATACGACCACGTTTATAGTTATTATTTGGGCCAATCAGGCCATCTCTTCCCTGATTGGTTCAGGGGAATCTATTTGGCCTGTCAATCACAGTTGCATGAGTGCAACACTTCTCAATGGTGGAGAAACCAGAGGGGGCGGGGATAGCAGAGAGGAGGAACGCTTCTTAAGTTGTTTATTTTCCTGTTCTTCTGCCATCTCTCTTTATAACTCTCAGATCCTACTTACAGACGCTCTAAATTGTAAATGTTTCCACACGTCACAATGGATCCATTACATGCAATACAGTCCATTAAGTTTAGTGTTTGAGTCTATTTATCTCATCTGTCTAAGACGTTATAAATGTTGTCATGTCTGCTTCCTCCTAAAACAGGTCCTCCTAACTTAAGCTGCTTGTCGAGGTAGAACTGATCAAGAAGGCTTCATGATCACTTCTGACAAACCTGCTTATCCTAAACGGCCCAGTCGATGAAACATATTGACTAATTCAAATGAATCAATAAAGTTCTGTCACTGAGAGATAGTGACAATAATGCCAATGTGATGAAACACAGCAGCCTGTGACAATATTATCATTGGCTTCATATTCCTCATAAATAAAATCGTACTCCGTTTGGCTCGCCTCCAGGGTCATAATTCACTGATTTTAAAGACCGTCCTTTTGGAGACACATATTGTACAATAAAGAACCGCCTGTCATAAAATACTTGCTTCATACATTATAAATTAGTTATTCTTTCCCAGTAAAAAACATGACTTCAAGTGTCCTATTAATTTGGTCAGCAGTTGAACTTTTCAGTTATAGGAGATAATAATTTTAAACGACCACAAGCCTAGCATACACTAAGGTCAATGCCACACCAAGCCTTACCTTTCACAGACACACACACACACACAGGCACGCACGCACGCACGCACGCACGCACGCACGCACGCACGCACGCACGCACGCACGCACGCACGCACGCACGCACGCACACATAGGAGTAGTGAGCTGATGTTTTGGGATGGGGCGAAGCAACATAGGCTGAGTAGCTATCAATTTCCAACACTGGCCCCTCCTCTCACCTCTAAAGAAGAGTGACCCCCCCCCACCCTGACTCTGGGACATAAAGAAGAATCTGTCACGAACGACCGGCTTTACCCTGACAACACCCCCAGTGTAAATGACATCCCGGCGTGGCTGCGTGTCAGAGTGCATTATGCTAAATGAGATAGAGCCAGCCCATATGTCAGAATGTATTACCCGCAGAAGGCTTTCACCTCGTAGCTTAGGGAGCTAAGACGTTCTGTGGCATTCTGATGCAGTGCTGCGGTCCCATGTCTAAACACGGCCATTGTGGCTCGGCGATGAGTGGGTTGGGTTGTGTCCCCCGGGTGGGCTACAACTGGAATGACATTGCTAGCCTCTGTTAGTTTAGTATATATGTTCAACCACGAAGCAAGTGTATAATAAGCACAGCCTAGTCTGGACGCCATCTTTCAATTCAAGAATCAAACGTATGTACATATTAGTATTAATTCATTTTATTCTCACACAGTGGTGGGAGTGTGGGATTCTTACTACTACATTATTGTCTCTCTGCTCAAACATTTGCCATAATTAATATATTTGACCTTACATATTAATTCGCGTTTGTAAGCAGCAATGCATAATTACCTCATTTCCATTTTCCCACAATGCACTAGATATAAGTTACACAAAGCCAATGGTGTTTGCAGTCTGCAGACTCTCTCTAAGGTGCACTGCATCACCTTTAGATCGGTCCCTTCACAATGTGTTAAACGTTGTCATCCAAATGTCTTTGAAATCCTCCAAAAAGTTTGATCCAGTGATCATTCATAGAAATAGTGCCTTTACTCGTTTTTTTTTTTACATAATTATAATTAATAAGATTCAAATGATCTATGCTTTTGGTCATCACATTTGTTTCTAAGCAAGATGTGTTTAACCTTTATATATAAAATAAACCAACAACCAACCTTAAAAAAATAGATATACATTTCTCAGTGGAGGTGGGTTACAAATAAATATACAGCACAGAAAATCACAACTCTGTTATGAGGACTTATTAAAAAAGATGTCTTTAATAAAAAAAGTAGTTAGTTAATAGTAATAGTACATTTCTAAAAAAGGCATTTGCTGAGTTCGAAGGGTTGGTGGGGAAGAGGAACACTAAATGGTTCAAGGCAGCAATAATTATTCAAATTCATTCACATTCATATTCAACAACTTTTTAACTAGCGAGAAAATTACACGAGATTTGCAAG
The DNA here is from genome assembly GCA_900291075.1 of Melanogrammus aeglefinus. Taxonomy (NCBI): domain Eukaryota; kingdom Metazoa; phylum Chordata; class Actinopteri; order Gadiformes; family Gadidae; genus Melanogrammus; species Melanogrammus aeglefinus. The sequence goes on from OLKM01000602.1 coordinate 168,147, forward strand.
ATTAGAAGAACACAGAAAAAAACGCAGATCAAACAAAATCTGCTAACTGTCTGAGATGCAGATCAGAGAACAACTCCTTCGCTCTGGCCTCGTCTATTCTTGACTTTGAATGGATCATCTTTCTTCTCGATGTTGTTTCTTTACATTCAAATCTTTGGTAATTGTTTAATATTTCAACATTGAAGAATAGGCCCCTCTAAATGTTTCAAACTTCATATTGAGATAAATGTTAGGGTACGTAAGGTAAGCTTCAAGATTAATACAAATATTACAAGCTGATTCAATTACTAAATACAACAAAGAAATGTTGTATTAGGGAATCTTACCCAACTTTAAATGGTCTATGTCACTGATAAGCGTTTCCAGTTGTTTCAGTCATTACAGGCAATTGGATGTTCGATCAGTAAAGTCGCATCTGGCTCGCTGTCGTTCTGCTGACAACACAGCGGCCGCTGGAGCAGGGCTGCCCAGCAACACACACACACACACACACACACACACACACACACACACACACACACACACACACACACACACACACACACACACACACACACACACACACACACACACACACACACACACACACACACAACCCATTTTGGATAGAGATTCAAATCCTGATTTGGGAGCTGTATGTAGATCGTTTTCTTTCCGGGTAATTAGGCAGAGTAGATCTAAATGTTTGATCCCACATGGGGAAGTGGCGTCCATGATATTGAGAGATGTATATTGCATGTTGTGGAGAGAAATCGCTGCTCTCTTCATGTGTCAAAACTGATTAAACAAAAAGTACATCAGGGAGGATAAATAAATCATGAATACATATTTTATCTCTTCATCTTCTATCTCTTCTATCTCATGTTAAATAAAGAACCCACGTTTTTTCACATGGATCCTGGATCACTGGATTCATCCTCATTGTACACGCAGGGTGGAGCATTAGTATGAACAGTGACCCCCGACCCCAGGGGCCCCCCGACCCCAGGGGCCCCCGACCCCAGGCGCCCCTCGACCCCAGGGGACCCCCGACCCCAGGGGACCCCCGACCCCAGGGGCCCCCGACCCCAGGGGACCCCCGACCCCAGGGGCCCCCGACCCCAGGTGCCCCTCGACCCCAGGGGACCCCCGACCCCAGGGGACCCCCGACCCCAGGGGCCCCTCGACCTCAGGGGCTCCTCGTCCCAGGGGACCCCCGAACCCAGGGGCCCCTGACCCCAGGGGACCCCCGACCCCAGGGGACCCCTGACCTCAGGTGCTCTTGGCTCTGCTACCCCATCGTCCTCGGCCCCGACCGACGGACTGAGGTCTCCCAGCCTCTGAGGCCCCTCTCCAGACCTCCAGGGCTGGGCCCCATGAGAAAGGGGCCCCTCTCCAGACCCCCAGGGCCGGGCCCCATGAGAGAGAGGCCCCTCTCCAGACGGGATGCAGGCCTGCCCTTAGGGGTTCCTGGGGGTCGGGGACCCGTTCCCTGGCCCCCAGGTTCCTGGAAGGACTGGCCCCTCTGGTGGAGCCTGCCCATCCCACCACTCCCTGACTCTGAGCTGGTCAAAGCCCCTCACTAACCCTAACAGTATTGATCAGGGGGGTCCATGGGTAATATCAGCTGATTCAAGATTCAGCGTTACAGAAACGACCACGGGGACAGCTTGCTATCCAGCTACTAGCGCACAATGTGACAGACTTCTGCAGTCGCCTGCTGCACACGGTCCACAGTCCAGATCCTCCTGAGACGGCCCAGTCTGTCTGTCCCCCGAGAGTCGGCCTCAGTCTGTCTGTCCTCTGGCAGATGGCCTCAGTCTGTCTGTCCAGTCCATCATTGGGTTTTCATCAACCTGGTGACCTTGGTTCTGAGCAGGACACTCCATCTCTTCGCTCCTATAATCAGACTGGGTCTGAGATGTCCCACTGGTCTGCAGATCCCTGCCGAGTCACCTCCCGCTACATTTCTCTAAATAGATTACCTAGATTAGCTAGTTAGGATCTTCTACCCTCACAAAGATAACAAAAGAGTCTACATCCTTACGAGATGATGAAACAAAGTGCAAATCTAATGCCAGCAACAGCTCAAATTAAATAGAAAAGTACAACCTGGTGTAGAGTCTGGCTATGTCTTGAGATGCGATGTCCATACTCTATATAAGTATTGCTCTGATCTCCCTCACCCCTTCCTGTTCAAAGCTGGTGTGTCAGCGTATCTCTAGAGTTTCAGAGGAGATCAAACAATCTGTTTGTGTGGAGCAAATAAGGTTTACACATCAAACCACTGTAGGAGTGATGTGATGTCTTGGCTTCAGGGATATGGGCTTACTTGTGAAACTGACGGAAAACAGCCGGGCGTCAGTCATACTATTGCTGCAATAGCTTTTTGATTGAAACGTATAAGTTATTGTCTTCCAGCTGTTATAGGAAAGCAGCCGTCTTTTTGTTTCTGCCACAACAAATATCCTGCACAAATATAGCTGCAAACAGCGATGAAGGCATCCAGGCTCCAAAGCACTCAGAGGAAACAGTACTCTTATTTTTAAAATGTGGGATGTCAACAGATATCTCAAGTCCCATAAAAATATCATCGCAATCCAGGGGAGCACATGATATGTGGACATTAATCTAAATGCTGCCCATGGGAAAAGCAAAGCATTTCTACATGTTTGTTGCATGCAACGTTACTCGTCTATGTATGAATGATAAAAACAGCAGTAACATCCTCAATATTAATCATAATCATATCAATTGATCCTAACTGAGCTATAAGGTATCATGATAATAATCATTACACACATTAGGATACTGGAGAACCTTTACTCTGCTCAGAAGAGCAGAGGCCAGCAACCCAGAGCCCTCTGGAGACAGAGCCCTCTGGAGACAGAGCCCTCTGGAGACAGAGCCCTCTGGAGACAGAGCCCTCTGGAGACAGAGCCCTCTGGAGACAGAGCCCTCTGGAGACAGAGCCCTCTGGAGACAGAGCCCTCTGGAGACAGAGCCCTCTGGAGACAGAGCCCTCTGGAGACAGAGCCCTCTGGAGACTGAGCCCTCTGGGGACAGAGCCCTCTGGAGACAGAGCCCTCTGGAGACAGAGCCCTCTGGAGACAGAGCCCTCTGGAGACAGGACCCTCTGGAGACAGAGCCCTCTGGAGACAGAGCCCTCTGGAGACAGAGCCCTCTGGAGACAGAGCCCTCTGGAGACAGAGCCCTCTGGAGACAGGACCCTCTGGAGACAGAGCCCTCTGGAGACAGAGCCCTCTGGAGACAGAGCCCTCTGGAGACAGAGCCCTCTGGAGACAGTGCCCTCTGGAGACAGAGCCCTCTGGAGACTGAGCCCTCTGGGGACAGAGCCCTCTGGAGACAGAGCCCTGGAGACAGAGCCCTCTGGAGACAGAGCCCTCTGGAGACAGAGCCCTCTGGAGACAGAGCCCTCTGGAGACAGAGCCCTCTGGAGACAGAGCCCTCTGGAGACAGAGCCCTCTGGAGACAGAGCCCTCTGGAGACAGATGCCCTCTGGAGACAGAGCCCTCTGGAGACAGAGCCCTCTGGAGACAGAGCCCTCTGGAGACAGAGCCCTCTGGAGACAGTGCCCTCTGGAGACCGATTCCTCTAGGGCAGTGGGCTGGCGAGGTCTACCACACGAGCACAAAGAACTATTATTGCATCACTTTAACTGCCCTCACACACTGTATTTCTGCTGGCGAGGGCCATACTAAAGGCTGCGCTCATTCATTGAGCGCACACACAGAGTGAGGCAGCATCGACTCACTCCCCAGTGCCACGGACGCTGCGTCTGCTGCTCAGACAGAGTCTTCCTGCTGGCTCTGATATTCTTTCTCCAGTGGCCAGCCAGGGTTTCTTGCTCTTCTCTTTGGTAATGAGTGAGCGGCACAGCCATGACCGGCTCCTCTCTGGGTTTAATTGGTTAAATGTTGGCACTCCAAACGCCTCTTAAAGTGAGTTCTTAAGTAACATCAAGCAAGCTCAAATTCAGAATTGAAAAGAGCCGACTCAAGCTCTGACATCTCAGACAACCCGGTATCACGAGGTCTCGTGCTCATGCGCACGAAACGCGTTCATCTATTGAATCGTGTTCCAGAGTACGATTGTTTGTCTTTTTTCGTGAAACTCATCACGAAATGTTAACCAATGCATTCTGAATGCACATCCTTCACACTATATTCTTGGTCATAACTATCAAACCAAACATCCTTCACATTCACCGAGCGACGATTATGAAAGTAAAATGCACATTTCTCGCTAAAAATGTTCACATAAACACTTTTAATGGCGTAACTATGCTAAAATATCATATTTTCCACCCAGAATAAAAAGTATGTCCGCCATTTTCACAGAAAAATATCCTAAAAACTATCCAATAGGAAAGATGCTCACAGCGTCTATCCGTGACGTAGTCGCCGATAGACGCTTTTAATGCTTTTAATGGCGGGTTACGCCATTAAAAGTGTTTATGTAAACATTTTTAGCGAGAAATGTGCATTTTACTTTCATAATCGTCGCTCGGTGAATGTGAAGGATTGTTTTGATTTAGTTTTGATTATATGACCAAGAATATAGTGTGAAGGATGTGCAATTCAGAATGCATTGGTTAACATTTCGTGATGAGTTTCACGGAAAAAGTCGAACAATCGTACTCTGGGACACGATTCAATAGATTAACGCGTTTCGTGCGCATGAGCACGAGATCTCGTGATACCGGGTTGTTTCAGAACATGCTTTGGGGAACAATAAAGCCAGTTCTGCACATCAGACAGCTAACACAACCTATTACCATGCTGGTCATGAATAGAGCAGGATCATTAGACGCACTGAACCATAACCAGCCTCAGAGATTAGCAGTACGTAAGTGCATAGAATATCAACACACCAGGACATTTTAACGTCTATATTCCGTACATGAAGCTGATCAGGGAGTAAATACTGCCTTCCCCTGTAGCAAGTGTAATGTTGCTATTTGTAGGAATGATGAGGCAGCGATCGCCTAATGAAGTCTAATAAATCAGCGCGTCGCTACGTTTGCATATCTGTCTGTATATTTCATAGTAATAATTCAACAGACAAATGTGAAAGCCCCACATGAGGAGCTTCCACGGATATTTCTCTGGAATCAGAGAAATCAACGTCTAGATATGATCGTTGAGAGCAACATATCAGGTTTAGGGACACAATGGGAGATGGACAATATCTACACATATCCCCTTAAAGATAGCGGCAGAAAACATATCTGAGCAAGAGTAAGACAGTGTTTGTGCGCATGTGGATGTCAGTCGCATGCTGCTTCATTTTATGTGCGTGATCATTTCTCTTTTTTTTCCACACAGGCGGTGATAAGTCCCCAAACTCTACAATGCTACCATGATAGCACTAGCTGTTGCAGTCCCTACATTCAAATGTGTACTTACATGCTAATGTAAGCATGCTAATACGCCAGCATGCTATGGCCCTAAGAGGCTAGCTTGTTCTTGTACTTAGATAATCAATTGAGACGAGCAATAAACAGTTTAATCCCAACAGTGAGATGTATAATGTGTGTAAGTAGTGTAAATATCGTGGGAGTTTTCACAGTTTATACATTGGTGTGACATCTTCCAGTATACACTGGTATTTGAATGCAAGTTATATTTGCGTTTAATATTTTAAATATTTTTGGTCTATTGGCGTGCAAAGTGACTCCGTGGTTCCTGGCAAATGACCATTCTACCACAGGTGGTGCAGACCTGAGGACTATATTCTGAGATCCTGTTCTACAGACAGACACAAGCGGCTGAAACACAACCCCCTGGTGGAGGTAAACGTTCTCTGGGGGAGAACAGAGCAGTAAACTGAGCGTGGCTGTGAGACAGCAGAACGCTGGATCCAGAGTCACCAACAGGAATCAATGATCAATACACACGGCAGCCTGTGGGACACAAGTAATGCTTGTGAGTAACAGCAGCACTTTAAATGGGCGGGCCCGTTCCTTACTCGGCTGACAAGGGGGTGCAGGGTGCTAGTGCATTCTGTGTAATAAGACCGCAGATCAACCTTCCATATGCTTCCGTATTGAAGCAGACAACTGAATTTTCGGATAAATAACAATGTTAAGATAACTCATGGCAGAAATATCCGTATATGATAACAATGATTATATTGTTTGTATTATGATTTGATCCGTGGACAGTAAAAATTATGAGTAAAAAGAAAACATGAGGTCGTCGTCTCTCTCTCTTTCGCACTCACTCCCTCTCTTCTCTCTCCCTCCCCCCCTCTCACTCTCTCCCTCCCTCCCCCCCTCTCCCTCTCTCCCCCATCTCTCTCTCTCCTCTCTCCCTCTCTCCCCCATCTCTCTCTCTCCCTCTCTCCCCCATATCTCTCTCTCTCTCTCTCTCTCTCTCTCTCTTTCTCTCTCTCTCTCTCTCTCTCTCTCTCCCCATATCTCTCTCTCTCTCTCATCTTCTCTCTCTCTCTCCTCTCTCTCTCTCTCTCTCTCTCTCTCTCTCTCTCTCTCTCTCTCTCTCTCTCTCTCTCTCTCTCTCTCTCTCTCTCTCTCTCTCTCTCTCTCTCTCTCTCTCTCTCTCTCTCTCTCTCTCTCTCTCTCTCTCCCCCCCTCCCTCCTTATATCATCCCATGCCCTACCGGGCGCTCATTTGTAACAGACAAAATGGCCGCTGCGGTCAGACAGTTTGTGGAACATTGTTTCTGAGTCTGTGATTAGACTATAGACTCAATGCCACGGCTGGAGAGCCGCGGGGAACGCTTTTGATCGTTGGGTCGCATCTTTCAAAGTGAACAATTTAACGCTCACTGGGGGGTCCTCAACTCAACAGTGGCTTTATTCTAGTGCCATCGTCATAGGTCGACATGCTGTGCTGACATAATTCCATATACTACTCATCCAATGCAAGTTTTTTAATGTTTTAAATATGTCTTTATTATGTTCAGAGAATAGATACAGCAGCTCAATGATAAATTCATTTTACGGGTCCTTCAAACCTTCCAACATTCAAAACACAATGCCAGAGAATGTCCAGTAGGCCTACATAGCTGAGGTGTGTTTCCCATAATACCGCTCATTTCTCCCCTGCTGTAATATTCTATCATACTCAGCTCCCTTCAAGAGTTACCTCACTCCCTGTCAGTAATCCTCCGCCGCACCCCGCTGGGCTCCAGCGAGGTCATCCCTATGTTCCCCGGGTCCTATGTTCCCCGGGTCCTATGTTCCCCGGGTCCTATGTTCCCCGCTCAGGGAACATAGGACCCGAGCGGAGAACATAGGACCCTTTTTAAAAAAAAGGTCCTATGTTACCCGTTTTTCCCAAAAAGGGTCCTATGTTCCCCTGTAGCTATACATACCGGGGAGCATAGGACCCTTTTTGGGAAAAGGGTCCTATGTTCCCCGCAATCTATCAATCTTTAAAAAATATTTAAACTTTGACGCGACATTCGCGTGATGACAGCCAATCAGCGTTCAACAGCGTGGCCGCTGAGTGACATGTGTAACGTAACAGCCAATCAGCGTTCAACCGGCCAACTCAGTGCAGTGCAGTCCGGGGTGAACTGCAGCATGGAGGAGAAAGTGATTGTTGCCGTTTGTGACTCCCGGAGCTCTCTAGTATATAATATAATATAATATAATATAATTGTATAATAATATCACGGCCAAAAGCTCTGTGCGCCTCCGGATGGCCGTAGCGCGGGGAGCTCTCGTAGGGATTGGGCTTCTCGGGGTTTGTTTACCGGCGTCGGGTTCTCCGACGTCTCTCCCTCTTCCACAAAAGGTAAAGACATGCAATGGTGGTTATCTCGGCCGGAATTTGGCAGTAATGGTGGAAAAAGTAACAGACCGGGGAACATAGGACCCTTTCTCAAAAAAAGGGTCCTATGTTCCTCGATCACATACATATCGGGGAACATAGGACCCTTTTTGGGAAAAGCGGGGAACGTAGGACCCGGCGAACATAGGGCCCGGGGAACATAGGACCCGGGGAACATAGACACGCTCCCGCTCCAGCCACACATGGGCAATGTCCTTCAACTCAATCTTACATAACGTAGCACACAAAGGTTCTGCATTAGAAGTATTCTTGGCCTTTTCCTTTTTAATCAAGCTTGATGTGCATCAAATCATCATCCAGTTTAAAAGAGCATTACATTCTTTAAACGTCTAGAATGTATTGTATTAACGTCCAGGGGTGGTGGACGGCTCCAGACTGTTTTTGTGTTCATCATGAGGCTCTTGATTCCTCCCCCTGCTCCTGTTTGTTTATCTCTTTCAATGCAACGCAACATATATCGAGGAGTGAAGGAAGAAGAAAAGAAGACAATGACAGGAAACCATTTGTGACTAAACACATCAGCAGGGGAGACGGCACTGGTGTCTGTTACGATCCTCCGACAGCCTGATGAATCCCAGCAGGGCCGAGTCAATCTGTATATCATTTCACTCAAAACACTCATAATGGGCAATCATGGAGAATGCTCTGAAAGACAGTCATTGATTGTGACTTTCCGGTGAGGATCAGCCTGAAGGCTCCTCTCTCGCGGCGGTGTGCCCTCTGCGAGGATGCGCAGTGGGAGGTTATCGGTAAGGGAACGGACGGCGAGGGTTAGCAGTCGCAGTGCTTTAAGACGTTCCTCACTTCAGGTGCATCAAAGCACACCGACACACCAGAGGCCGCGACGCGTGGATGATAGCATGTTGCCTTCTGCTATCTCTAGGAAAATGTCCCCTTTTCCAATGTAAATGCAAATGTAAGGTCAATGTTCCGCACATTATGTTGACTCTTTCTCTTAGGTCTTCTGATGTATTGATGGGTAGGTATGTAGGCGCCAAGGTGAGCACCATATTGGGATCTGGTTCTTATTTAGCAGCAGTAAAGCTACTGTTTCAGATGAGCTCAAAACTGGGATTTCAAAGAACATATTTTGGGCTGATGTGGGCTGCGTGTTGCCCCACGGCAACTCTGCAATGCTTTCTAAGTACCATTGTTGTGTTTGAGCGTTATGAAGACTGATGTTGTGTATGAAATGTGCCACACACTGAGGTGTTATATGACTAGTGTCCAAGAACCTTATCCCTCACAAGGCCATCATCATCAAAACGTCCAGAACGATCTCTAAACATCAGAACCTCGACACAACATGGGTTCGACTTTCATTCACATTTACGTTCAGGGCACTTAGCAGACACTTTTATCCAGAACGACTTACAAGAAGCACATTTTTCAGAAGAAAGAGAAACAAGATTATATCTCTGTCGGTACAGTAAGGATGTTCATAGAACCAAGTGCCAAGCACTAACCATCACTAGGTTAACCCGTTCACCGAATACACCAAAGATAGCTAGGACAAGAAGCTACGGAATGGAGGGAGGTTTGCCATCCTTTAAGGTCAATCAAGTATTGCAGAAAAACATTTATACGTCATGCATCCACAACGGCTCTTCAACGTGTCGGCACAATCATGATGGAGTGATCAAGTGTTAAAAAATAAAGTCTTTATGAGTTATGTGTTAGATGTGTTCTAATAGGACCACAGAACTATAGACAAAACAGCACTAATCCCTGATGGATATATGCATATTATGTTTATACTAGTTATATTATATTAGCATATTATGAATTCTAATGTTTCCATGAGTCAACACCATGAAGAGATGATTATGACATAACTGATATTGTTAAATGTTGACACAAAATGAATATGCATGCGGTAATGGTTTCTCTCCCAGTCGTATGCTTCATTCGAGGCTCTCTGTGTAGATCAGTACTGGGAGCATCATTCAACCCCACTACAATGACTGGATAGATCAGTACTGGGAGCATCATTCAACCCCACTACAATGACTGGAGGGATCAGTACTGGGAGCATCATTTAACCCCACTACAATGACTGGATAGATCAGTACTGGGAGCATCATTCAACCCCACTACAATGACTGGACAGATCAGTACTGGGAGCATCATTCAACCCCACTACAATGACTGGAGGGATAATGATCTGCATTATATTGTGTTTTTACCTTGTGTTTGTCTTAGTGAATCACTACGTTAACATGACCCTCAAGAAAATCTAATTAGCCTATTGGGTTAGTCCAACTATGATTGGATTATTAAGATGCATGTAAACACCTTAGTCAAACTATAATCGAATCCAATCGAGTTACTCGTAGTCAAATTAAGACACCTAGATTATTCGATTGTTAGTCTAATAATGGTATGCATGTACTGGGTCGGATCGCATGGATTTGGATTTTGCGTTCTGCGCAAACGAGAGACGGCAATTCATTTTAAAAGTTGGTGAAGACGATGGAGGAAGCCGGTCTCGTGCAAATGTAGTTACCCCCTATAAGAAGAGTATCACCATCAACATGCATCCAGTACAAACTATGCTTCTGTTACGAGAGTAGCGTATGTGTGTGCGCGAGAATGGCAGTGTGTGTGTGTGTGTGTGTGTGTGTGTGTGTGTGTGTGTGTGTGTGTGTGTGTGTGTCTGTCTTCAGTGAGTGGGTGGACGAGCGAGGAGAGCGAGCGGTTACGCGCGATGTCGAGTTTCACCTCAACATGAATCCAGTCCAGTTGTGCTTCTGTTGCAAAAGTACGGTGTACTGTTTAAGTTGAGTGGAACTAGGAATAAAGTACCCAGCCTGTCAATAATCGGTGGCCGCTTCATTCCGACCTATAAGCAGCAGACCCACTGCCGGTCAAACCCCCGAGGAGAACATCGGCCCTGGAGGGAACGTCTCTCCTGTACGGTCTGGGAGCCGACAGCAGGAAACGTAACACTTCGATTTCACCCAAGGCTGAATTAAAAGTAGGCCTACATGTCTTTCTAAATGTTGGTCATCAACGAGGTTGTAAAGTAGTAACTTCGGGCACATCTGTCAAATTAAATCTTTTTTTACGATCTTTATTCATTCATTGCGCCGCGGCCGAACTGACGGGGATATTCTCTGATATTATGAATCTTAAAGACTACGTCAGGTTCTCCCACTCTCTGGTACTTCAGCATCAACAAGTAGATACTCGTACTGAGGGATATCTCGGCGATGGAAGGAAGGAATTGGGGTAAAGGAACTTTGGCTTTGACTCTTTGAAGTCCATATTGAAACGCGACATTGAGGAAAAAGGGATTGTTGCCGTATGCGGGACAGCTGTCAGTCCACTGCGGGTCCATTTCTCCAACGCTCCATTGTTCCCTCCTCGGTCCGCATACGACCGAGGAGGAAAGATGCGGCCGCTTGAGTTTGTTGTTGCTAGTGACGTAAAGAGGTCAACCGGCTCTATTACCACTAGTTGAAATGGGCACAGCGCCACCTATCGTACCGGGGTAAGAAATGCTCCGGCCAATGAATCGATTTTCTCACCGCCATGGATACTCGGACAATTTGCAGTTGTCCAATTGAGGAGCATAGTCGAACTATAACCTTAAACGGATTAAGCTGTGCATGTAAACATACTGACTCTTAGGTACTGGGGCTCATGGGGGTGTTTAAAACACGCTTCTACAAAACCCTTAAACAAAGCCACAGTCATCGTCCCAACTTACAGCCTGCGTCCTCAAACTCACTCCTCCCTGTTTGTGATTTACAGTGACGATGATGAAGGACGATCAACGTAATGAAACGCTGTTCCGACCTGACAGCCAACAGAGCCCAGTAAACCGCAGAGACAGTGAACGCCATGCGAGGAAAACCTTTGATAGTGGGATGACTCGTGACATTCTGCTGTGATACTTCCTAAGTGTTTTTTGTGTCTGTTGTCAGATTTATTTGGAATGATTTGATGTTTGCTGGTTTGTTCCCTCTCTCCCGCTTCCCTTACTCCCTGTCTTGCTCTGGTGACTCAGGAAGTTGTTGTCACGTCTTTCGCCGCCTCTTCAGATGGATCTTGGAAAAGGTTGAAGCGTTGTCAAAATGTGTTAATATGTCATTCATTGTTATAAATAGTGAAATATTTATAAGATATGAACTATAATTCATCATTTACAACGGTATTCTACGTATTGTTAATACACTTTAGCTAGGTCCTAGAGTTGGACGAAGGTTATGCAGGTAAAATGATTCCTTTTTATATTATTCCCCATAAACAAAGAGCTTGACGGGAATGACCTGCGCTTGGCCTTTAATCCTCTGGTCTTTCATGCGATCACATCAGAGTGCTCTGGGAGCCACATCCTAAATGCCACCACCAGAGTACGTAAAGTTCACACACACTTCTGTGGACCCAGTCGGACCGTCCCCCGTCCCCCCCCGTCCCCCCAAAAATGATCTGGAACAGAGGAAAAGCCAAATCTTAAAATGTCACAATGCCACCGCGCTTAAATGACAGATGAGGGGGGCTGGTCCCGGGGGGGGGGGGGCTCATGCCAAGCCACCCAGCACAAGCCCTCAAATCAGCTTCACTTCCGTAATACAAACTTTTCCATGTGGTATGGGAATCAGATCAAACAGAAGTAGCACTGCTATAGTCCTGTGTGACCGTCCAGAGACGGGTTCGACCCCGATGGGTATCAGTGTTGGCCACGCAGGGAGGGAATTGATTTCCAAATATGGGCATTGCCTTACGTTGCTCAAAAAAGCTCCAGCCAATCAGAATCCATAACTAAGTGACGCTGGCTCTCTTCGCCGTATCAAGGGGTACAATGTAAGGCAGAAACACCGTCTCCTCTGATTGGAGTCAGGGTTCCACTCTGGTCGGCTTATCACTCTCCAGGTGTTTTCCAATTCATTTTTCCATTACCTTTCTGTGCTCACAGAGGTTCCTACTTCCCTCTAAGCTGGCAGGAGAGGCCGCTATACCTCTATAGACAGTGTGGCTCCACCCTCCATCACCTCTATAGATAGTGTCGCTCCACCCTCCATCACCTCTATAGACCAGTGTGGCTCCACCCTGCTGCATCACCTCTATAGACAGTGTGGCTCCACCCTCCATCACCTTCTATAGACAGTGTGGCTTCCACCCTCCATCACCTCTATAGACAGTGTGGCTCCACCCTGCATCACCTCTATAGACAGTGTGGCTCCACCCTCCATCACCTCTATAGACAGTGTGGCTCCACCCTGCATCACCTCTATAGACAGTGTGGCTCCACCCTCCATCACCTCTATAGACAGTGTGGCTCCACCCTCCATCACCTCTATAGACAGTGTGGCTCCACCCTCCATCACCTCTTATAGACAGTGTGGCTCCACCCTCCATCACCTCTATAAGACAGTGTGGCTCCACCCTCCATCACCTCTATAGACAGTCTGGCTCCACCCTCCATCACCTCTATAGACAGTGTGGCTCCACCCTCCATCACCTCTATAGACAGTGTGGCTCCACCCTCCATCACCTCTATAGACAGTGTGGCTCCACCCTCCATCACCTCTATAGACAGTGTGGCTCCACCCTCCATCACCTCTATAGACAGTGTGGCTCCACCCTCCATCACCTCTATAGACAGTGTGGCTCCACCCAACACAGGAAGTGTTGAACAATAATCCTCAATGTGTGAACAGAGGGCGCTGTCCTGAACCAGACAGACGGCAGCATTGTGCGCGCCAGCATGCGGGGGTGAATCGTTTGGTATCGGCCCGACTGCGGCCGGGACCTGGACTCAGACGGGACGTTTTGCTGTGCTTGCGTTGTGACGACACAAAACAAATAACAGCTTTCCTTTGATTGCAGCTTTCTCCTCATGACTTAGTCATCGTTTGATTTGGCATTCCAGGCTCTCTAGATGACAAAGATTGAATGGCGCTCAAATATTATAATAGATTAAAGTGACTGGAGTTAGTGTGACTGCCTAACGCAGGCCGGTCACACATGGGAGTTAGCTCTACATTTGTGATTATTCTCCTTTATCCATTCTAAATTATATTTTTCATTAATTTGGGGTTACATATGTCATTTTACTTTTTCTCCTGGAACCGTCACCTTATCGTGGTGGAGAGGTTTGCGTGTCCCTGTGAACCTGAGGGCTGTGTTGTCTGGAGCCTTGTGCTCCTGGCAGGGTCTCCCATGGCAGAGTGGTCTCAGGTGAGGGGCCAGACTAAGAATGGTTCACCAAGACTCCATGAATATACGAAAAAGAGGAGGAGAGACCCTGCCCGGAGGAAGCCCGGGGCCCCCGTCTGGAGCCAGCCCCAGACGGAGGGCCCGTTGGCGAGCGCCTGGTGGGCCGGACGTTCTGACTCTTAGGCGTGGGGCCCGGCCGGGCACAGCCCGAAAAAAGCTACGTGGCAGCCCCCCCCTCTTCGTCCTGTGGGCCCACCACCTGCAGGAGGACCCACTGGGGTCAGGTGCGCTGCCACATGGGTGGCGGTGAAAGGCAGGGGTCCCGACGGACCAGACCTGAGCGGCAGAAGCTGGCTTTGGGGACGTGGAACGTCACCTCACTGTGGGGAAAGGAACCGGAGCTTGGAGCTTGTGAGGGAGGTTGAGCGCTACCAGTTAGATCTGGTGGGGCTTACCTCTACGCACAGTCTCAGCTCTGGTACTGTACTCCTGGATAGGGTTGGACTCTATTCTTCTCTGGAGTTGCCAGAGGCATGAGGCGCCGGGCGGTGTGTGGGGATACTCATAAATCCCCGGCTTGTAGCGCCGCGGTGTTTTCCATTCACCTTTCGTAGACTCTATAGAGGTTCGCCTCACCTCTCCTAAGCTGGCAGGGGAGGCGCCTCCACCTCTACTGAATGACCATGTGACATATTCTCTACCCAATCACCTCTAGTAGACAGTGTGAGCTCCACCCTGCCATCACCTCTATAGACAGTGTGGCTCCACCCTCCATCACCTCTATAGACAGTGTGGCTCCACCCTCCATCCTCTATAGACAGTGTGGCTCCACCCTCCATCACCTCTAACACAGTGTGGCTCCACCCTGCATCACCTTATGGAGACACCTGGAGAGGCGTGGTGGGGAGGGAACGGCCTTCCCTGATCTAAACCCGAGTGGTCGTTTGTTACTGGGACTTCTGTGCTAGTCATGGATTGGCCATAACAAACACCATGTTCGAACATAAGGGTGCTCATAAGTGTACATGGTACCAGAGTACCCTAGGCCGAAGATCGATGATCGATTTTGTAATCGTGTCATCTGATCTGAGGCGGCATGTTTTGGACACTCGGGTGAAGAGAGGGGCTGAAACTGTCACCGCGACCACCATCTGGTGGTGAGTTGGATCAGGGAATGGGGGAAGATTCTGGACAGACCTGGTAAGCCCAAACGAGTAGTGCGGGTGAATTGGGAACGTCTGGAGGAGTCCCCTGTCCTAGGGATCTTCAACTCACACCTCCGGCGGAGCTTTTCTAGCATTCCTGTGGAGGTTGGGGGCATTGAGCCGGAGTGGGCGGTGTTCAAAGCCTCCATTGCTGAAGCTGCGGCGGTGAGTTGTGGCCTCAGGGTCTTAGGTTCCTCAAGGGGCGGTAACCCTCGGACACCGTGGTGGACACCGGTGGTCAGGGAAGCCGTCCGACTGAAGAAGGAGGCCTTTTCGGGATATGTTTATCCGGAGCCACCCAGCACAAGCCCTCAAATCAGCTTCACTTCCGTAATACCGTTACCAGGGTCGAAAGAGGTAGACAGCAGCTGCACTGCTGTCCGGTGTGACTGTCCAGAGACGGGTTCGACCCCGATGGGTATCAGTGTTGGCCACGCAGGGAGGGAATTGATTTCCAAATATGGGCATGCCCTTACGTTGCTCAAAAAAGCTCCAGCCAATCAGAATCCATAACTAAGTGACGCTGGCTCTCTTCGCCGTATCAAGGGGTACAATGTAAGGCAGAAACACCGTCTCCTCTGATTGGAGTCAGGGTTCCACTCTGGTCGGCTTATCACTCTCCAGGTGTTTTCCAATTCACTTTTCCATTACCTTTCTGAATCCCGGACTAACATGCCTCTCTATGATGGAGGCAGAGCTTCGAGGTTGATGGTGGTTCATCGTCAATTTCCCTGGTGGAGGTCACTGAGGTAGTTAAACAACTCTGCAGTGGCAAAGCCCCAGGGATTGATGAGATCCAGCCAGAAATGCTAAAAGCTCTGGGTGTTGAGGGGCTGTCATGGTTGACACGCCTATTCAACATTGCATGGGAGTCGGGTACAGTGCCAAAGGAGTGGCAAACTGGGTGGTGGTCCCCCTGTTCAAAAAGGGGGACCAGAGAGTGTGCTCCAATTTACCGGGTTTTCACACTTCTCAGCCTCCCTGGTAAAGTCTACTCCAAGGTGCTGGAAAGGAGGATTCGGCCCGCATCGTCGAACCCTCAGATTGAAGAGGAACAATGCGGTTTTCGCCCCGGACCGTGGAACTACGGACCAGCTCTTCACTCTCGCAAGGATCCTGGAGGGGGGCCTGGGAGTATGCCCATCCGGGTCTACATGTGTTTTGTGGATCTGGAGAAGGCATATGACCGGGTCCCCCGGAGAGAACTGTGGGAGGTGCTGCGGGGGTATGGGGTGTGGGGGTCTCTCCTCAGGGCCAT
Source organism: Melanogrammus aeglefinus (assembly GCA_900291075.1). Taxonomy (NCBI): domain Eukaryota; kingdom Metazoa; phylum Chordata; class Actinopteri; order Gadiformes; family Gadidae; genus Melanogrammus; species Melanogrammus aeglefinus. The sequence continues at coordinate 184,595 of OLKM01000602.1, forward strand.
CCAATCCTTGTACTCCCAAAGCGAGAGCTGTGTCCGGGTTCTCGGCAGCCAGTCAGTCTCGTTCCCGGTGGGTGTTGGCCTCCGCCAGGGCTGCGCCTTGTCACCAATCCTGTTTGTGATATTCATGGACAGGATATCGAGGCGCAGTCGTGGTGGGGAGGGGTTGCAGTTCGGTGGTCTGAGGATCTCGTCACTGCTCTTTGCAGATGATGTGGTCCTGATGGCATCATCGGCCTTGTGACCTTCAGGCACTCTACTGGATCGGATGCGGTCCGAGTGTGAATCGGCTGTGATGAGGACTCAGCACCTCTAAATCTGAGGCCATGGCTCTTAGGCAGGAAACCGGTTGGTTTGCCTACTCCGTGTAGGAAAGAGTCCTTAGCCCAAGTGAAGGAGTTCAAGTACCTGGGGGTCTTGTTCGCGAGTGAGGGGACGATTGAGCGTGAGATTGGCGGAGAATCGGAGCAGCCGGGAGCGGTATTGCGTTCGCTTGCACCGCACCGTTGTGACGAAAACAGAGCTGAGCCGCAAGGCAAAGCTCTCGATCTTATCGGTCAATCTTCGTTCCTATCCTCACCTATGGTCATGAGGGATGGGTGATGACCGAAAGGACAAGATCACGGTACAAGCGGAGCAGATGAGTTTTCCTCAGGAGGGTGGCTGGCTTCTCCTTTAGGATATGGGTGAGAGAGTTCAGTCATCCGTGAGGAGCTCAGATTAGAGCCGCTGCTCTGTTGCTTAGAAAGGAGTCAGTTGAGGTGGTTCCGGCATTCTGGTTAGGATGCCCCACTGGGCGCGTCCTCCGTTGGAGTGTTCTAGGCACGACCAGTGGGGAGGAGACCTCGGGGAAGACCCAGGACTAGGTGGAGAGATTATATCTCAACACTGGCCTGGGAACGCCTCGGGATCCCCCCGTCAGAGCTGGTCAATGTGGCTCGGGAAAGGGAAGTCTGGGGCCCCCTGCTTGAGCTGCTGCCCCCGCGACCCGACCCCGGATAAGCGGATGACGATGAGATGAGATGAGATGAGATTTTACTTTTAGATATATGCCAATTCCTCTCTCTTTGTCTCAGCCACTTGCATTATGAAGCAGTCGATGATTAAAGGTCTCCTGTGTTGTTCAGTTTCATAATGTATGAAGGAAACAGTGACCACACATTAGCTGCCGACACCAGACCGTGCTAAAGAGGAACAAAACGGGAACTCGAGAGTTCAGGATGGTTTAGCAAGGCCAGCAACGGTGGGGTGTCCAAAATAATACCATGTTTGTGAAATAGTTTAGAAATATGGATATGTTTAGTCTGGGGGATGAGTGCCAATGTTTAATTGGATGGTTGTGCTCCATACAGTAGCAGATGGCATGGAAACACCAGATAATAATTCTGCTTTGATGCTAAACTAAGTGAGCGACAATCTAAGAGCTCAGTAAGAATCTGAATGGGCTAAAGAGCATTCACAGCACTTCTGTCAACCCTGCTGGATAACGGCTCTTCTCTTCTGACAGGGGTTTTGTTTGCATCAATCGGATTGTCTCGGAGAATAGACCCTATTTCACAGGTGTCAATCAAACCACTAAGGGTCTGTGTTTATCTGTCAGGGCACAGGTTCCACGGTCTGACGCAACACTGAGGCCTCACGCTGTTCTCTGTTTGAGTGCTGATACAGAGTGAGGCTGGCCCTTCACTGTACATACTGTACATTGTTCACTCTGATTAGCCACCCCTTCCACCCTTCCTACGGACCTATTCTACGTTGTGCGTCCTGGCACTCAAAAGAAAAGTCCTTAGATGTGTATCATCTTGTCCTAGCTATCTTTGCTGTATACGGGGAATGGGTTAACCTAGGGATTGTTAGTGCTTGGTTCTATAAACATCCTTATTGCACCGTCAGAGATATACTGTTGTTTCTCTTCTAAAAATGTACTGACTGAAAGTGGCTTTGGATGAAAGCGACTGTTAAACGCCCTCAATGTAAATGAAAACCTCCAGCTCTGCATGCATCGCCCACCTCGGTGTCTCCAGCTGTCCTGAATCAGCCCTGAGTAACGACGGCCAGCTGACGACCCTCGGGAAGCACAAGCGTCCGCAGACTAATTGAACGGGTTGCACAGTGAGTGGAAACAGAGAGCTAGATGTACATGATGCAGTGGAGGTCTGCGGGACAGCGCCGGCGAACAGCGAGCAGAACACACCAGGGGCAGGACCCCGTTCACGGGTTGCTTGGCAACAGGCCAGCGGCAGAACTTTAGGTGCTGGCGGAGCCAAACACATGATAAAAGAAACAAGCAAATAATAATCTGTGGTCGCTTATTGCTGTTTACTAATGAGAAGCGCTTGTGGAATGGTGGAAGCGATAGCCCACCCGAGGTCACGCTGGTATTGAACGCTTCAAATCATTTCTCCCCATAAACGCTGAGAACGTAGCGTGGTGGGGGGTTGTTCTACAAATGATTTTATATTCTAATTATTCTTATATTAATATTCTTATTATTTTTATAACTGATACTAAGTCATACTCATTAATAAACCCTTTTTGTAGTTAGTCTCAGTACTGTGTGTTTCTGATGGCCGTTCCTTCATAACGTACAGGACCCCACGATGGAGACCTTGAGGTTCGGTCCGGTTACCTTGAGGAGGCTCGAGCCTGTTGAGGCCGTTTAGGAAGCGCTTTGTTTCTGTTTCCGTCTGCTTCTACGTCCCGCTCCTAAGACACTGACAGATAAACCGTCCCGGTAATGACAGCAGCCTCTTTGTCTCTGATGTCTCCTACGAGAGTTCACATCCTAAGAGCTTCAGATCTGGAACGCCGGGAGATGTGATGACAGCATTTCTGTACCACTATCTGATTTTAGAATAACGGGCAGAGCAATATTACCAATAATAACATAATCATGTTTCTTGTTTGTGTGTAAACTAGCAAATAGCGATGATGCTCTAAAAGCATAGATGACAGTTGGATAAAGAGTTTCAGAGCAAAAGTTATGTTAGAAATGACAGCTACTAAACACACACACACCCACACCCACACACACACCCACACACACACACACCACACACACACACACACACACACACAGATACCAACCCATTGACATTGTTAGTCATGTTACATGAGGTGCTACTAGATTATTGACTCATATATATATTTATAATATCCATTGGGTTTATATAATGCGTTGCAGAAGAAGCTCTCCATTAGAGTGTGTGGGGGGCATGACACAGTGTCCACCACACGGTGAACCGTCACCAGATGAGGCCGAGCCGCCAGCCGCACGAGGAAGAGGAGGGACAGAATCCAGGAGATATCAGACTCATAGTAAGAGCATATCAACAGCTACGTTTAGCAACTCATTTTACTCTGCTGTTCCTCCTGGGACAGCAGAAAACAACTGTTGTTTTTTATCTTTAAGACGTCACCTTGGATCTGGGAACAGCATTCAGCATGACGTGCATTATTTACTCCCTCAGGAGGTCCAAGGGTTTCCCGCTCAAGTAGGAATGCATACATCTCTGGAATCGTTTGGGAAGGAGGTTTGATGCTAACCAGGAGGAATACGTCTCAAGTCCTCACGTTGGTAACGAGGCTAACATGCTGAGTGCGCAAGCAGCATCAGAAATACACAATACCACCGTTGTGTCACATGACAACAACCTGCCTCTACTTGTAGGTTTCAAATGTTTATTTAAAAAGGAAACGTGTGGAAAAAGTCCTTCACGACAGTTCCCCGTGTGTGAGATAGTTGTGGAACAGTTGAAGAAGAGTCTCAGAGAAGCTGTGATTCTTTGGATCTGCAGGCTCAGGTACTGGGGTGCACCGTCCGGGGCGCATGATGGCTTATGGTAAAATATTACCATTTTACTTTGCTGCTACTTCTCTCCAATAATATCACGCTGACAAAACAGTTTTGGTCCCACAGTATTTCAGAGGTTTGATAAACACCCCCAGCCTCACCTGGGGAGCAGGTAGTACTGCACCACAGTGGAGAGGGGAGACACAGAGGTACTTACCTCTTGCTGGAGATCTTTAATTATTTTGGTCTTTTTCTCCATCTCGGTCTTGAGGTACTTGATCTAAACGAAGAGGCAACCAGAAAACAAAGAAAACTGTTAAAACAATGGAAGGAAGGTTACACTGGGAACTGGTAGATTAGATTATACAAATAGACTGTGAGAAGTGACAATATAGTCACTATTACTGCCAGACAATATGTTCATAATATTGGATTCCATGCTTAACATTGCATATACTGTGCTAATTGACACTGCAAAGTGACAATATTGTGCCGTTTCACTGCTAGCAAATATTTTCATGATGATGAACCACGATACAACTAAATGAAATCACTAGTGACTTAGCTAAACCATAAACAAATGACCTGCATTTCTTCATCCTTTCAAGCCGAGCAAGGCTCCTTCTACATCTTTAAAGTCTGGTTCGGAGGGTTTAGGAAGCGGTTAGGTAGGAGTTGACTTCCATCCTATAATTTCTTCATAGGATCTCTGAAACAATTTGAGGCACACACTGCTTGGAATCCAGCACAACATGGAGCCAGCTCTCAGCCAGGTCCCCACTGTGTGACTGATTGAACACTGTTTACTTTGTTCTGTCCTTCTGAAGTACCATTTGCATTTGCCTTTTTAAAAGCCTCCCTCCCTGCCTCCCCTTTCCTGCTCAAGTTCTAAGTGACGGCGTCCATTATGGTTTGTGTTTAGCCGCCTGTCAGGGCCGCAAATTAAGAAAGAGAAATAAAGCCCATCCTGTTGCGTCTGTCTCAGTGCTCTAGTGAGGTGAGGAGAGCAGACTAAAGCCTGGTCCCTCTTGTCTTCCACCGGGAATAAAGAGACTTCAGCCGGACTGGAGATGTCCTTCAGAGAGGTCGTCCTCCAACTCGATGCGACCTCATGCAGGAGGCTGCAGCCGTGACACCGTAATGGCCTCAGGGAGGGAGACGGTAAACTAGACCTCAGCCGTTGACTCACATCGCCCAGCAGTGTGTGATAACATCAGAGTTCATGTTGGAGGCTTTCCGTCACTGTCACGGCCCACGGGCACGCCTGGGAACATCTCCCAGCACCGGTGATGGTACGATTCAGAGCTGAGCCCAGGGAGTACATAATACAGAAAATAAAAAACGGCCGAGAGAAGATGGAAACTGTCTGCTCAAACTCAGGTTTGAGATCAAATGTGAATGTGTTCTGAGCCCCAGACTGCATCTCTGATAGAGAGAAAGAAGAACTAACCATGTGTTATATTAACTGTGGAACATGAATAAAAAGCCCAAGCCATTATAGAAATGGATAAAGTGGGGTGTCAGGGGCTGGAAGGTGAAAGTGGGCTCTTGAATTAATGATGAAGCCTTGTTAGAATTAGATTGTGACTTCTAATGACCTACTTAGCCGTCATTTGTTACCTGAATCGAATGACGCATTTTTCAGCTAATGTAAGCTAAACGACAACGAATAATGTCAAACCTTTTAAAAAAAACTAAAAGGCGTGTATCATTCTAACTGTTGAAAGAAAAGATAAATATATAAATTAAATAAAGTTCAAAGTATTTTTCCTCATTGTTCTGATTCGTATGTCACTGCGGAAGCCTTTTGAACAATGTTCCAAATGAATCAATAAGTGTTGTTTGTAGGAAGATAAATGTCAAGTCTAACTGAACACAGCTTCCTGGGAGGATTGTCTTTCCTCATGGAAGGCTACGGGTGTTGGAGTGATGTTTCTTTGTTTTCTGCTCCTTACATCGTGTTTGACAAACTGATGTTGATGCTAATGTCACGCTGGACGTTGAAGGACAATACGGTGATCAAACCATCGTAGCCGCCTCCCCTAGCTGCACTAAAACATGGGTTACAAATAAAATCTGTCAAAAATAGTTCCCTGTGCTGCCTGCCAGGAATGTAAACTAAGGCAACATAGCATTCTCGTCTTTGGAATGTGCGTCAGTCCGGTTAGAGTTTGTGGACAACTTAACTGTGAATCGCAATTCAAGTGCAATACAACATTTCCAATCACAACAACCAAAGTGCTATATTTCTATTGTTTACTTTCATGGCATGAATACACAACATCCTCCGAGCCGATTCAGCACCTCGAAGGGAATTGGTCTCACATCTTTTACATAAGGAGAAACAGTGAGGACGGTTTGGTCAACCAGTCATGTCCTTTAAACGTAAATGTTCTAATTAAAAGGAGCAAATGTTTGGAGGATCCCAGCAGACCTCTGGCCAGCTGTCACTGAGCTAATGAGACCTCATGCTGAGAGCTGGTAATGAGTTTCATGGCAGAACAAGAAACCTTCGCTCGCATCGTCAGGGGACAAAAGTCACCGTGTTCACAGAGTACAGGGGATATATATAATACACACACACACACACACACACACACACACACACACACACACACACACACACACACACACACACACACACACACACACACACACACACACACACACATATATATACAGTATATGTTTATATAGTACATGAGCACTGCAACTCAAAAAGGCCCCTTGCCACTGAACCGATTAAGGACCCTAAGAATAAATGCTTCATTTGGGCTGAATATCTGAATGCTGAACAGCACTCTGCACTGCACTGAAACACTAATGCTGTGTTGATTGACAAAGAAGAGTTTCAAGGTAATCCATTGACTAAACATAAATTGGAATAGATTTTGGGTTCTAAACATTGAAGCCACTGAAACCAAATAGCTTTCAAACCCATAACCATTTTACCCCCAAAAGCACGAACATGGATTGTGTTCTGGTCTGCTCCAAGGGAAGAATATAACAAAGACTTACCCGGGCTCTGTGTGTGTGTGTGTGTGTGTGTGTGTGTGTGTGTGTGTGTGTGTGTGTGTGTGTGTGTGTGTGTGTGTGTGTGTGTGTGTGTGTGTGTGTGTGTGTGTGTGTCTGTTACATTGTGTTCCCTGTGTGTGTGTGTATGTGTGTGTATGTGTGCATTTGTTCGTGTGTGTAACACTATATTGTCTTCAGTGTGTGTGTGTGTGTGTGTGTGTGTGTGTGTGTGTGTGTGTGTGTGTGTGTGTGTGTGTGTGTGTGTGTGCGTGTGATAGTGTTTGTGTGTGTGGTTTGCACTGTATTGTGTTCAGTGTGTGTGTGTGTGTGTGTGTGTGTGTGTGTGTGTGTGTGTGTGTGTGTGTGTGTGTGTGTGTGTGTGTGCGTGGGTTTGTGTGTATGTGTGTGCGTGTAACATTGTGTTCAGTGTGTGTGTGTGTGTGTGTGTTTGTGTGTATGTGTGTGTTTCATTGTGTTCAGTGTGTGTGTGTGTGTGTGTTACATTGCGTTCAGTGTGAGTGTGTGTGCCTGTGTGTGTGTGTGTTATTGTGTTCAGTGTGTGTGTGTTACATTGTGTAACATTGTGTTTAGTGTGTGTGTGTGTATGGCAGTGTGTTACATTGTGTTACATTGTGTTCAGTGTGTGTGTGTTACATTGTGTTCAGTGTGTGTGTGCGTTACATTGTGTAACATTGTGTTTAGTGTGTGTGTATGGCATTGTGTTACATTGTGTTACATTGTGTTCAGTGTGTGTGTGTGTTACATTGTGTTCAGTGTGTGTGTGTGTAACATTGTGTTACATTGTGTTCAGTGTGTGTGTGTTACATTGTGTTCAGTGTGTGTGTGTAGCATTGTGTTACATTGTGTTCAGTGTGTGTGTGTGTGTAACATTGTGTTCAGTGTGTGTCTGTGTGTTACATTGTGTTCAGTGTGTGGTAGATTGTGTTACATTGTGTTCAGTGTGTGTGTGTGTGTGTGTAACATTGTGTTCAGAGTGTGTCTGTGTGTTACATTGTGTTCAGTGTGTGTAACATTGTGTAACATTGTGTTACATTGTGTTCAGTGTGTGTGTGTTACATTGTGTTCAGTGTGTGTAACATTGTGTTACATTGTGTTCCATTGTGTTCAGTGTGTGTTACATTGTGTAACATTGTGTTACATTGTGTTACATTGTGTTCAGTGTGTGTGTGTGTAACATTGTGTAACATTGTGTTGCATTGTGTTCCATTGTGTTCAGTGTGTGTGTGTTACATTGTGTTCAGTGTGTGTAACATTGTGTTCAGTGTGTGTAACATTGTGTTACATTGTGTTCCATTGTGTTCAGTGTGTGTTACATTGTGTTACATTGTGTTCAGTGTGTGTGTGTGTGTAACATTGTGTAACATTGTGTTACATTGTGTTCCATTGTGTTCAGTGTGTGTGTAACATTGTGTTCCATTGTGTTCAGTGTGTGTAACATTGTGTTACATTGTGTTCCATTGTGTTCAGTGTGTGTGTAACATTGTGTTACATTGTGTTCCATTGTGTTCAGTGTGTGTGTAACATTGTGTTCCATTGTGTTCAGTGTGTGTGTAACATTGTGTTACATTGTGTTCCATTGTGTTCAGTGTGTGTGTTCAGTGTGAGGGTTTCTCTCTCCGTCACTGACTCCTCTCAGGGCGTTTTAATTAAGTGGCGCAGAATGGCGCCCGGGAGGCGCCTGCTAGGTAACGAGCGGCGGCGCGCTGACAGGTGACAGAGCTGCTTAGCGCTGAGCAGACGCTGGGAGGTCAGCAGAGTCTCACCGTGGCCTGCTGCTTCTCCTCCCGCTCCCGCGCATCCCCCAGCTGCTGCTGCAGCGCCGCCTGGAGGCCCTTCATCTCCTTCCTGCAGGGCCCAGAGAGGGGGGAGGGAGGGGGAGGAGGAGGAGGGGGGAGGAGGGAGAGGAGAGTGGGAGGAGTGGGAGGAGGGAGGGGGAGGGGGAGGGGGGGAGGAAGGGAGGGGGAGGAGGGGGGAGGGGAGGAGAGGGAGGAGGTGGGGAGGAGGGGAGGAGGGGAGAGGAGGAGGGGGGAGGGAGAGGAGGGGAGAGGGAGGAGGAGGGGGGAGGGGGAGAGGGAGAGGAGGGGGAGGGGAAGAGGGGAGGGAGGGGGGGGGGGAGGGGGGGGAGGGAGGGAGGAGAGGAGGAGGAGGGGGGGGGGGGAAGAGGGGAGGGAGGAGAGGGAGAGGAGGGGGGGGAGGGGGGAGGAAGGGGGAGGGAGAGGAGGGGGGGGAGGGGAGAGGAGGGTGGGAGGAGGGAGGGGGAGGGGGAGGAGAGGAGGAGTGGGAGGAGGAGAGGAGGAGAGGAGAGGAGGGAGGAGGAGAGGAGAGGGAGGGGAAGGGGGAGGGAGAGGAGGGGGGGAGGAAGAGGAGGGGAGAGAGGGAGAGGAGGAGGGGGGAGGGAGAGGAGGGAGGTGGGGGGGAGGAGAGAGGAGAGGAGGGGGGGGGGGAGGCAGGGGGGAGGGGGGGAGGCAGGGGAGGGAGAGGAGGGGAGAGTGGAGGAGTGGGGGAGGGGGAGGAGGGAGGAGGGAGAGGAGGGGGGGGGGAGGGGGTGAGAGGGGGGGAGGAGGGGGGGAGGGAGAGGAGGGGGGGGGGGGAGGGAGGAGGGGAGGGGGGGGAAGGGGAGAGAGGGAGGGGGAGGACAGGAGACGAGGTTTAGCCCCAGCAGGAGGACCTTGTCCTCGTCGTTGGCAGAAAGCACACTGAATGTCAAATGTGTTTCTGTTGTGTTTGCTGGGTGAACTGGGAGGTGTTTGATGGGTGAACTGGTCTGACACACACACACACACACACACACACACACACACACACACACACACACACACACACACACACACACACACACACACACACACACACACACACACACAGGGGGATCCTAGGGTAGCTGCAGCTCTTATTAAGACGCTGGCGTCTGCGTGTGAACAGTGCACTCAGCCACTGATTACTGTAGAACCTACAGGCCGAATACTTTAAGGTGTAATGTATGCATGTGATGGGATGGCTAGTAGGTAGCGTGCTATTTCCCCCGTTAACACTGAAACCTACATGTAAACCAGAGTCCGTCGTGACCCATGAATGATCAACCAAATCACAGTCTGATTACAGAAACAGTGAGCTCATCCCATTTCCATTATACCAAGGCCCCGTTGGGTGAAGCCGCGACCACAGAGCTCGGTGCAGCGTGAGGACATCAGCCATGTGCTGCCCAGCCGACTGTGCAGTCAGGCTGATGTGTCATGAAATCAATGCAGCCACACTGGGTGGCTCAGGGTGGGATTTGACTAGAGTGTGGTCATGCACTTCAATGTTCTACATGCCAGCAACCTGCCCCCTGGAACCAGCCCAGCGACCCCAGCAGCACACACTCCACCCCCCCACAGTCACTTTATATTCTTCTCTGCCACCGAAAAAGAAGTGAATCCATTTTTTAGAAAGGTTAAAACCACCCAAACAAAGGAAAAGAGGGCGCAGAAGGTGAAATCCAAAGGCGAATATTCCTATTTTAGCGTTATGCCAGTCACTGCTGGGTATGAGGTTAGTGTGTGGAGGGAACGGTCCAGCTGTCAGTAGGATAAAGGTCCAGCCGTCAGTAGGCGAATATTCCTATTTTAGCGTTATGCCAGTCACTGCTGGGTATGAGGTTAGTGTGTGGAGGGAATGGTCCAGCTGTCAGTAGGATAAAGGTCCAGCCGTCAGTAGGATAAAGGTCCAGCCGTCAGTAGGATAAAGGTCCAGCCGTCAGTAGGATAAAGGTCCAGCCGTCAGTAGGATAAAGGTCCAGCCGTCAGTAGGATAAAGGTCCAGCCGTCAGTAGGATAAAGGTTCAGCCGTCAGTAGGATAAAGGTCCAGCCGTCAGTAGGATAAAGGTCCAGCCGTCAGTAGGATAAAGGTCCAGCCGTCAGTAGGATAAAGGTCCAGCCGTCAGTAGGATAAAGGTCCAGCCGTCAGTAGGATAAAGGTCCAGCCGTCAGTAGGATAAAGCTGACTGCTGCACCTCCTCAGCACATACTACACGCTAAATAACATAGTTTGGAGCAAACTCGTTTTTAGAGGGTTATGGAATTACAGTTGTCTAAAAAGAACTTTTCACAATGAATCCCGTTTCCTATGATGAAGGAGCAGCCTAATTACAGCCGACAGCAGTGAGGTGGGGCCGTATTAATAACACACTAGATTGCTGTATTCCAGTGCAGGTAGTGCTGGCTCTGCACTATTCTGCAGCCTTCCCATGTTTCTGACGTGTCAGTCCTGTCGCCCACTTTTGATGGGCTATTGATTCGTTTTAAAAGATGACGACCACGAGGGGCAACGTTCAGACGGCGTGAACGCCGCTAACGTCCCCTCTGCCTCGTTCAGGAACGTTCAGGAACATTCAAGAACGTTAAGGAAAGTTTCCAGAACGTTCGGGAACATTAAGGAACGTTCAGGAACGTTAAGGGACGTCAGGGAACATTAAGGAACGTTAAAGGAGACATATTATACCACCAGCTGTGAGTGTGATTAGCCTTACAAGCTGTTTCGAAAATCTGCCCCATATGACATCACTAGTGGGCGTGTCCACCTAGATCTGTGCTGATAGATGAGCAGCGTTTACTTCAGTACACTGGGTCGGCTGGTAGACTGATCTATCCAGCACAGATCTAGGTGGACATGCCAACGAGTGATATCAGAAGATGCAGATTTTCGAAACGGGTTGTATGGCTAAACACTCACACCTGGTGGTATAATGTGTCTCCTTTAGGAAACGTTCAGGAACGTTAGGCAAGGGGCTAAAATCAACACTGCTCTACTGCGCCGAGTTAGTGAGTTAAAGGGGTTAGTGAGTTACAGGGGTTAGTGAGTTACAGGGGTTAGTGAGTGACAGGGTTAGTGAGTTACAGGGGTTAGTGAGTGACAGGGTTAGTGAGTTACAGGGGTTAGTGAGTTACAGGGGTTAGTGAGTTACAGGGTTAGTGAGTTACAGGGGTAGTGAGTTACAGGGGTTAGTGAGTTAAAGGGGTTAGTGAGTGACAGGGTTAGTGAGTTACAGGGGTAGTGAGTTACAGGGGTTAGTGAGTTAAAGGGGTTAGTGAGTTACAGGGGTAGTGAGTTACAGGGGTTAGTGAGTGACAGGGGTTAGTGAGTGACAGGGTTAGTGAGTTACAGGGGGTTTGGTAGTAGTGGGGGGTCAGTAGTCATACCGCTGCTTGCTGCTGAGCTCCAGAACACGCTGGATGGCCTGCTGGGCCACCGGGTCCTCTCCCTTCAGGATCTGGAACAGAGAAGGACGTTCTTTAAAGGTTTATACCAGAAGAACACGTGGTGAACAGAGAAGGACGTTCTTTAAAGGTTTATACCAGAAGAACACGTGGTGAACAGAGAAGGACGTTCTTTAATGGTTTATACCAGAAGAACACGTGGTGATAAGAACACTGCATGAAGGATTAAAGCTGCTCTCATTTGTTCTTTTGCATGCCACACTTTGCTTTGATAAAGGGTGTTCTGATTGAGTCTCGAGGTTCTCATACAGTCGTCTCCGTAGCGATGGCTAGCCGTCAGCAGACGTATGAGAGCCATGAGACTCAATCACAACACAACTGAATCAGAACAAAGTGGGGCGCGCTAAAAGTGCTGACTGCAGACAGACAAAGTTAGGTCATAAGTAAATCCTATCCTGCTCAAATTCAATGTACAATGGAGGGCTTTTTCCTACAAAGTTTGTGAAATAGTAATATCAGCAACATTGAAAACATCAAACGATTCTGCACCAAAGATTAAATTAACCCACATATTCAGTGCTAAAGGAAATATCTTTCAACAACACACAAACCAATAATATGAACTGCAAATGTTACCCCCTCTGGGGTCAAATTGCCCTCAAAGGAAAATCTTCTACGAAAACCTGACAACAAAAATAAGGAATGATCACTTTGATACTTGTTTTAATCCATCTGTGCTGAATATGCAAAGGTCTCGTGGGGAACTAACTCTGCATGTTCACAAACAATTAGTAAGTTCCTTTAAATTAATGCTTCTTTAACATGCAGTGACCTAGAAAAGTCCTATAATAAAATAAGACAGGCTCTGTAAGTCCCTATATCTCTTATAATAAGGGCTCTTGACATATCCCACTGTGGAACCCATCCCCAGTTTGGGAAACAGATTTTACTGGACATCACATATTGATCACATTTTGACCTGCATCGTCTCTCTCTGCCGGCAGCTCAAATATGTAGTGCAACTTGCTTTGGTTTCAAATACAAACAGCGGTTTGAAAGGGTATTTATCAGCCGTTATGGGATATAGGTGACAACCTTTGGTTTGCAATTGCAGTTTCTCCAACGATACCAATTCCTACCCGTTGTGATGTTGGGGGCTGGATGGAGCATTGAGTCAGGCTTTAGAGACCCCCTGTCCATGGTCCCAGTAACAGCCACTGTCCCACTTATTACCTGCCTTTTGGGGATCGAAATTTTGATCCAAAAGATGATTGGATGATTTGCCACCCAAATCATTTTTGCGTGGCCAAAAACAGATGTCAGGGTACAGAGGGCGACATTCTTTGAGATTGACCTAGGCATCGAAATCAGTCAACAATTCTGGTAAAGAAAATGTATCAGAATATTAAAATCCCTTCCTGAATAGTCCATAGGACTTCCTTGATACCTGCAGCTATATGATGTCCTATAGCCACGGGATACATACTTTAGACCTAAATACTTAATACTTAAATAAGACCCATTTCATAGCCATAAATATTAACTGAATTATTTATCAATCCTGTTAATACCACCTATGTACACTATTAAAAAGATTTCATATTTTATTGGACTTAACTTGACAGCATTTTATCATCATTACATTACTTGATGAGCTCACCCTGAATAGGATGTGGGTGTCTCTTACTACAAAGTCCACTTTGTTGTAACTCCATCCATCCTTCCTTCCCTCCATGGAGTGATGGATGAAGAGCATCCTCCAAGATCCTTTTCCACATGCGATCGAGCTCTAGTCCTTATTGCAGTGGAGAATGAAGAGCCACAGGGCTCAGTGGTATGAAAAGGAAACCATGTTGGAATGGCCTCTGCACTTCAGAAAACTCACGCGAGAGGTGGTGCCTGAAGTCCCTAACCCCCCCTAACCCGGCTGAAGGGCCTTCAAAGTCCTCTCACAGGTCCTCTCTGCCTCACCATTCAGGCCACTTACTGCAACTGGGGCAAAGGAACCCACAGCCACTGTTTGTGGAGGATCTCATGTTCATTGCTCTATTACTGTATTGTATCCTTCTTCTCCATAGCTCTTGTTTTCTTCCTGGAGGCAGTGAATTTGTGGCTGACTTTCAGGATGGATGCAGCCTCCTTGGTTAGAGGCGGTTGACGTTGCTTAGGCGGTTGAATACATCTGCAAGATCTGCTTATTTGGCTACACACTCGGTTGAAAAAACGTCTACGATGTCGGGTGTGTCTTCTCAGATCAGATCTGACATCTCACTGCGTGGCTCAAACACCCGCTGCAGAACGTGACCACGAGAGAGCCGTCCCACTTCAGTGTGATATAGCAGCGTGTCACGCCTAGCCTTCCTCTCCCAACAAAGTCGTCCCAACAAAAGACTGCAGTGCCCTTGACTTTACAGAATGAACTGCGGCCCCAGCTGTGCTGAAACAGAGCGCTGGGACCGTGCCTTTGGATGCGAGCGCCTGCCGATGCAGCATGCGGTACGAGTCGTTCCCATTGGGTTGACCCCTGTACCCGTCCATAACCCCTGCCCTCGGCCCGTCATCACCGCGGGTCATTCGTGTCAAGGACCACACATCTCTCCCAGCTCATTCCGGCATTCGTCAGGAAAGAATCCAGCCGTCTGATATTTCCTAACCCTCTGTCCTGTCAGCTGCCTCCGTCAGAACAGAAAGTCATCCAAAAGGTCTCCTCCCACGGAGAGCGAACCAAAACAATCACCTGAGCCTTTCCTCATCACGCTGTCGCTTGAGAATGGTCCTGCTTTCACTTTAGCAACTCCCTCTGTCTAGAAATATGACTTCTTGTGCAATTGAGCGTGGCGTTTTAGTTTAATGTGCCTTTGAGACACCAAAAAAACAATCTTCTTTCCTCTCTCTCGAGTTGTGGCGAGGTTCACCTTCAGTGTTTTCTGCCGGGCGTATTCCTCTCTCTTTCAACTGGAGAATAAGTGAGTGTTGCCCTTACATCACGGGTCCTTTGTAATCAGATGCCGCTATGGCTTAGCTTGCTTCATGGCTTTGTTTGCTAGAACCTGATAACAAATGGCGCATTAAGTTGTCCCGTCGCTGTTTATAATAAAATCGAACTCAATATTACTATTGTCATATTTTTCTCAATTTACCTACTTTGGTCTTAATGCCACTTGACAATATTGAATGACTCCTATATATATCCATGCTCATCACTGTCGCCAACTGGCCTGCTGTCGGATAAGCCAAAAAGAGCAACTCAAAGACATGGTCATGGAGACTTGAGTGAGGTGAATGATTCATAATAGATTGAGGTGAAGTATCATAATCATAATCATAATGAAGTTATATTGGTCTAAAGCTAGTTTATGAGAATAATGGACACAGTAGAGTTGTTTAATTGGCTCAATGGTCTCCATCTACAGATATGCACTCTTGAATGATACAGCACAGTTTTATATTTTATAGGAAATCCATTTGAAGACCCTGTTCTACAGGAGGTCCTTTTTACCAGTATCTATAGGAGGTCCTTCACACCAGCATCTATTGGCTTATTGAACCAACTGGGAACCGCCAGGTTGGTTGAACCCCAGTTGACAACGGGAGGACAATGAAATTGTTGAAAATCGTTTCTTGTTTTTATGTCTGTATTTTTGACAAATGGTTTATATCTGACCATCTTATGTCCAAACTGTACCACGTGGACATTGAAGTGTTACTCTTCTGTAGCCGACCCATCTAGAACGGGGTCACCGTGGCAGAACCTGAACAGTGTAACCAACGTGGGTCATCCATCACCCCGCACCCTAAACCTACACCACAACATACTAAAATCATCTCATGCTGCAGACAGATTGTACGTTTTTAGTGATCACAAAATGGTTGTTTGTTATGTAGAAATGTTTTTTCAATATTTAACCTCGGTAACTTAACAGGACGCGTTCCACGGTCGCTGACTCGTCCAACTTTCCCGGCGGAGGTCATATATGGTGCCTAGAAAAGATCATCTAATGCCGCGCGTTTATAGATTCAATCACTACTACAACCGCTCTCACAAAGTAACGGCAGTGTATCCTATTGTACACAGAGTTTCTGATGTATGAATCCGCAGTGCACTGTAAGTGTATGTGATTTATTTTTCAGTACTCAGTCGCCCCCGTGCTATTCAACTATGTACGGAGTGAAATGTTTTATGGCCGAAGGGTATAAACTAACTGTAAGGGAAATGCTGATGAGGAAGAAAGAGAGGAGGGGGGGGGTTATCTCAGTACAGTTGAAGTATTGTTGGTACTCACACTACCATCCCAAGAGACTACATTTCACACAATGCACTTTTATAGCAGCTCAGAATAGATGCAAAACAACCCTGAGATGCAAAGCCACAACATAGCCGTTCCCCGATCACCTGACCGCAAACAAAATCTGAACAGGCAGGACAAGGGCTTTAGCATCTGACCTCATAACTGCAGCGATAGCAGCTCTGTCCCCCCACCCGTCCCTCACAGATCTTAACATCCAGAATTATTCACTGTTCGCATATCGGTTTTTTCTATATTGATGTAGCGCATCGATGTTGATTTGTTATTACAAAGATGTTTCACCCCTGGAAAGAAAGAGGAACGGGACTGGGAATCTGGGAGGGCGTAGAACACGTAGACAGCACACACGCAGGGACACACACACGAGGACACACACACGACCCGACACGAGACGACACAGAGGAGACAGAAGGCACACACAGACGGAGAGAACACACACGGGTAGGAGGGAGGGGGGAGGAGAGAGGGAGAGGGAGATGGGAGGGAGGGGGAGGGAGGGAGGGAGAGGGAGGAAGGGGGGAGGGAGGAGAGGGCGAGGGAGGAGGGGGGAGGGAGGAGGGGGTTGTGGGAGTTGAGTGGAGCCAAGCAGCCTCCATCATCTTTAAAACAGCCTTAGCGTTATGCTCTCTGTGTACAGGTCAGGCTACAGGACACCAGCCTGGAGCCCCCCCCCCCCCCCCCCCCCCCCGTCTGATGACAAACCTTAAGCAATATATGTTCTGTGGGAAACCGTGTTGTACTAACCCTACTACTTTATAATCCAGTAGAAACCATACAGAGCATAGAGAGCATAACACAATCAAAAACTGATACTTTGTTTAATAAAAGGCATCTTGTGAATAATAGAGATGCCTTTCTTTATTCATATATTTATTTATTGCACAGTTGTGCTAAACACAATGCATCTGTTGTTGTGACAGACACAGCTTTTTGTTCTACCAGGTCTCTGAAGCATTGAGCTGAAGCCGGAGCAGCAAAGAGCAGCAGGACGGCTTACAGATGCCCCCTGCTCCAGGGCTCTGCACCCCCCTCAGACTCAGAGTGTGCCCCACCCTGGCTCCCAGAGTGCATGCTAACCAAGATGGAATCCGTTTGAGTTATTCTGCATGTGATCGGAGCTGTAACGACAGATGCGGTTTTAAACAAGGGCCGTGCTGCGGTTGGTCTGTTGTCACGCTGACGCATCCTCTCCCTGGGGTGCCGTCCACCCCTCGATGCACCCTCACATCTCTGACACCGGGAGGGGCTGCCGACGGGGCTCTGCATATTCATGAGTTCTAATGAGGATCTCAAGTGCAGCAGGTGAGGTGTAGAGCAAGAGAGAAATGTAGACATCAATGAATAGATGAACTTCTGGGGATTCTCTGGTGCAGAGGATCTCTGTCCTCAGCCCACTGTTGTCTATTCCTTCTTTTGAGCCTGGCTGGAGTGTTTGAGAAAAGGAAAAGGAAAAAGAAAGTAAAGTAAAGAGTCACCCACCTGCAGGTTGCCTTTTATGCGGTCGAGCTCCTTTGATGTCTTGGAGAGCTGCTGCAGGGTGCCACTCCGGTCGCTGAACACCTCCTTCAGCTTCTTCTGCAGCCCCTCATAGCCTTGTCTGGGGAACATAGAGAGAGGGGGGGGGGGGAGTGAGTTACGGGAGATTCAGAGACCGATCCAACGTCAGCCCAGTGGCCAGGAGAGAGATCACTCTTTACTGGCACCTTGGCAGAATGATGTTTGTTCAAATGGATTAGAAGGTGGAGTTGTAGGAGCTTGAGGGACGAGGATGGAGGAAAATGAATATCTGTTAAACACAGTCCTTGAGGTGAAAGATTAAACCCCTGCATCGCCCTTAAATGGGCCAATCAAAAGGCTGCAGAGATGAGGAACTCTGGAACCAAGGACTGCTGTGACCCTTTCACTTGAATATTCATACCACTCAATTATGCCATTACTGCAATTTGACCATCAATAGAAGGTTAGGATAAATTACGCTCTAGTATTTTTATTTGAAAGCTTTAGTTGGAGTATTTCCATTGCTCTTCTGAAGACGCCGTCACTGCTCTGGTGGCCACTCGCTCCCCCGCTCCTCAAACCCTCTGAGAGCACCCGGGATCTCACCAGTCCACATGGCCCTTCTCTCTGCAGGGGTCCGCTCAGTGCGGGAGGGGGTTGAGGTTCATGAGGAAGCAGGAGCATCATCGTCTAATTAAAGCAAGCGATTGCAGCACTATCGCGTAGCAAAGTACGGAGCAATCAGTGTCATATTCTAAAGAGAACAGCGTAGAAAGATAACAGAGATCTGCAAAGAAAGCTCTTCTAAGAGAATACGTGTTTGCTTCCCTTACAACCAGATTTGACATGAGCCAAAAGAGTGGTTCCAATAGTATGTACGACACTATAACTCTATAGCCTCTCTCCTGCAGTAACGCTCATTTGCAGAACACGGTTCCGGTTGTTCCGTTGTGAGAGAGAACACCAGGAGACGAGGTTCAGAAACGTGTGGTTAACTCATAATTATTAACACAGAGCCAGAGCTCTGCGCGGCCGACGGGGAATGACTGACCTTATAGAGCGCTGGAGCGTTCCACACTATCACTGTGTCAGATTGATCTCCTAAGAAAGAGACAGTGAGGCATCGACCTGGTTCATTATCCTGCACTGTTCCCTACATGATGCTCTATCTGAGATCAACTCCCAAGGAACCCCATTAGACTCCAACATGAAGAATGAATCTGGTTCCAGAATTCCCACTATGACTCAAATCACATCCCAAACAAAGGCACCTCTCCGTCTCGCGTTCCACTTGAAGCTCTGAGCTGCGTGAGCCATGTGGCTCCCAGGATGCACCTGGCTTTGATGCTGCGGCGTAAACATGCCAGTAATGATCAAGAGGCAATAGAAGGCAGAAATACATCTTAAAAAAAGTATGGATGAGGAAATGATAACAATGAATAAGCCTCTGTGCTCGGTGGGGGGGCTTGTTAAAAACCAAACCAGAGTTTGTTTCCCCAAAGCTAATTAGGAATAGTTTCATTGGAAAAAAATCCCAAAACAAAATCAGCCACTCAATTTTGATATGAGACTCACTTTCTACATCCAACCTCAGCCCAAAGCCCTGGGCTGTGTCAGGGCCGACACTTAATCATCTTGCATTAAGGTGTCCAAAATAGACTCGTCCTATAAGAAGAGTTGAAGAAATCTCCCTGCTGTGCTTTGCCCCTCATAATCAATGTGATCATATTTCTTTTTTTTGGGTCATGCTATTAATTTGATCCAGAATTTGCTCTAAAGTACGTCCTCTACTACAATTCAAATCAGAATGAAATTGAGAGAGGAGAAGAGCCTTCGCTATGTTGGGTTCAGCCTGCCTGATTCTCTCTGTCAAACAAACAAATGTTCTCTTTCCATAGATTGTAAATCTGTGAGCCTCAGCCTGGACTCTGCATCCTTCACAGTCTGCACATCGCGGCACGGATCAGCACTGCAACAAATAAATCAGCACCAAAAACCAGCACTAGGGATTGAATGAATAACACATAAAACAGCATATTGAGGACACACGCCATATGGCGCTGGAGAGACGTGGAGGATCACACATGGAGGCCAAGTGAGGGATGGCGTTCTCTGTGGGTTCATGCATTAGTCAATGTTACAGACCTTTCTCTGGGCGGGCCTGAATTAGCTTTAGAATTCATGGCCCACTGACACAAAAACAGCTTCTTCAAGGGCCCTAGACACATACAGATGGTTTGGTTTGTACTTAAAAGTGAACCTCGTGCTTCAGCTTCAATTTCAACACAATGAGAAACTAAAGAGAATGGACTGGGAAGAGAGTTCTAGGTAGGAGGTGGACGCACATCCAGGGTTCCACAGTCAACGTTCGGAGCGGAGGAGAAGGTTCCCAGAAGGATTGGCGGAGGGAAAACATTTGACATCAGTTGTTTTCAAACTGGGGGTTTTATTTCAGCCACAGTAAAACCTTAGCCTAGATGTCATGGTCTCGCTGGCTCTTTGAAGCGTGTCTCTGTTGGAATGGTGCCGGCTCCACCACCACACGAACACACAATAACCAGCGGTGATCAGATAATGGGAGGTGTCAGCGGGCATTTATTAGTTATTATTAGAAAGGCCTCTGTGCCTCTTTAGCCGCAGAGAAAGACGTCATTTATGGATCTGAATCCTGGGGACAAACATGCCTCTGGCCTTGGAGTTATATCGGCCCTCTGAGCTCTATAAAACAGACCACAGAGTAATAGAGCTGAGGCGAAGGAGTAGAGGGTGGAGGTGGTGGTGGTGGTGGGTGGTGGCGTGGGGGCTGGGGGGGTTGGGGAGCATCAAAGCCATGCACTAAGAAATGTAAGCGAAGGTGAGGCTATGGCACTCTGCCTCTCTTCTCGTCGAGAGCTGCCAGAACCTCGGATCCACTGTTGGAAGGGCTGTTCTGGAGGAAGTGGAGTGGTGAACTGAACTAGAACTGCTGCAGAGAGTCTGGTGTTTACCTCACCACCAGAACAGGGGGACTGCTGCAGAGAGTCTGGTGTTTACCTCACCACCAGAACAGGGGGACTGCTGCAGAGAGTCTGGTGTTTACCTCACCACCAGAACAGGGGGACTGCTGCAGAGAGTCTGGTGTTTACCTCACCACCAGAACAGGGGGACTGCTGCAGAGAGTCTGGTGTTTACCTCACCACCAGAACAGGGGGACTGCTGCAGAGAGTCTGGCGTTAACCCCCTCACCTCCTGAACCACTGCAGATAGTCTGGTGATGGCCACCTCACCTCACCTCATCTTTGGGGTGTACGGGGCAGGTCATGTGCGGTCCCTCCATGTGGAAGGTCAGGGCATTTATCAGGTGGCTCATTTACTAGACCCAGTATCCAAAGCAATGTAGAGAATGAACATGTACGGCATTAAGTGTTTTTATTTGTACTTCTATCCAACAGTTTTTTGCTACAACACGACACAAGTAAGTGGAAACTAAGTGATAACCTTTGTAAAATCCCAAGGCTGCAACAACAAAGTAAATACTGAGACATTCTCCGTTATAGAATCAGCATTTGGCAGAAAGGCTGAACAATTAGTTTGTACTTGTTTGTAAAAACAACATTTTCCAACAAAAGTATGGTAATGTGCAGCTTATGCAGTGTGAATCTCTTCACTCCTCTCTAAAGAGCCATCATTTTGTCAATACTTCTACACAATCGGCGAATAACAAAGCACCCTGTCCTGCACTAAACAACAGCCTCCCTCAGATGTAGTTCAACAGAATAAGTTGTGTTCCCATCAATGTAACATTAGAATCTCTGGTAAGAAGCATCCCCTGCTAGTGCTGCAGTAAAGAGCAGGTGAAAGGCTGCAGAGTGGTGCAACGCACATGACAAAAGAATAGACAATACCGATAATAATGAAGTGTGTTTGATTATAATCTTTTAGGATTTCTGGCATGCCTACTGGTCATAAATGCATCATGTTCCTGACTGTAGGTGGGCCTTTATCACTGGATGTTATTAAAAAATAATTAAGTTGTTTGTGCATACCCTACCAGTAGACTGAAGCGTGAAAACGTGTGTATCAGCCATTGTATATATTACGATCAGACATTGGTTTATGTGGCACTTCCAATTTCAGGGTTAATTAATTATGCCATTAGGAGGGTTCAAATTGTTTTAATAAGGCGGAAGGCCCAAGGCTTGTCAGAAATTAATATATTCCTCTCACAGAGCATGACCACCACGGACACCTGCTATGAAAATCAATCCGTCATGTTTACAAAGTGCCGTCTTGTACAAACATCAGACGCCCCAGGAAAATAATTGCCCACGTGTCAATCTCATAAGTGACCCCAGATCCTCTTGGTCGTTCTGAGGGGGACCTGATGAGAGAGAGGGCGATGAGGCGACGCGTTGGTCAGACGAGGGTCAGGGAGGCCCTCCAGCTAGGGGACATGCAGAACGTCCAGAACCTTCTCACGATGATACTCCTTCAAGCAACGCTGTTATACGGGTTGTATTTACAAGGTGCACGTTCAGTCGATTGTGACATCAAATATAAATATTTGATGCATTAGGTTCATTCATTGATATAAAAACATATATTTAGATATAGGAAGAAGAGGAATTATGGATTGGTGCAATAAACAGACGATGAAGGTAGAGAAAGATGAACAGTTTCCTTGCGTCCCGACTAAACTCATAATTGTTTCGTCTTAGTGATAGATTCCATGAAATCACAATCCTCCCGCTTCCACGCACCGTGCTCACTGAGCCCCTGTAATTTACTCATCACTTAAATTATGTAATTCCCCACCAAGGAGGTTTAAGGCATTGAAATAGAAATACTTAGCATATTAGATGAATTATTCAATACAAACTTAAAGGCTTTTTCATGCATAAGTAGTTTGTGAATCATTTTCACTCAACATTCTACGCTCCTTCACGATTTCAGATAGATTCTGTGAATATATTTCTTCCTTTACGGATAAAAAGATAAATGTAGATGGATAAGCAGATGGAAACACATACAGTACATAGAGAGATAGATACATATAAGATCGGTATATAGACGTTTTAAAGGGCTGGTGTCTTGGTTGTGAACAACATTTGACTCATGAAGAAAGCCCAAAGCACCAATCATTTATTTATAGTCTTTCCTATTTCCTGTGTTTATTTTCATACATACTTTCTTTTCCCTATATCGTCTGAAAACATCAATGACAATGGAAACAATCAAACAAACCGTCTTTCTAGGGAAGTCTTTGTGTCTCCCGCGGCGCCCACCGACTCCTCTATTCTGTTTATCTTAACATGCGGACGTATATCACACACATTCTGCCTTAAAAAACCCATCTGCCGAATCTGCTGCCGCTGCCAGATCCAATTAGGTCCGGGATGAAGTGAGGATCTAATGCCATTCCGCCCGTCTCTGCTGTCAGAGCTGCAGAGGGCTGTGTGGGTAAATCATTGGCCTCTTTTTGTCTCTTTACTCTCAAAGAGCCCACGCTGCTCAGCTCAACGGACGTCCCTCCGCACACCGCACAGAGCCACTCTCTGTGCTCCAGATGCTCATCTCTGCCGCTGAAAGCTTTTCCTGGCGACATCTCATCCACTTTCGCCACCGATGTCACGTTGCAAAACAAACCAGCGCAGCCATAAATCCTCTGCTTTTATGGGAGCGCTGGTGTGTCCTGCGGTTTGTTATTGCAGTGTGGTGGACTCAGACCAGGCTAGCAGCCTGAGAACAGCACAGAGCTTGGATAGTGGGCCTGCTGTATGTGGACCTACATAAAAAGAGGAGATTGCGGTGATGAAAGACAACATGGAGCGGCCAAGGACACATCAAAAAAGACAATTTCAATTTGAGGTGGCAAAATAAAAGATGATGTGTGTTTGGAGCATCCATTCACTGCTGAGAGGGTGGGGTGGTGAGGGCGCGATGCACTCTGACGTAAGGTGGCCCGCTAGTAAGACGGGATAAACACCAGCATATCAAACCATTCCATCATTCAAAGAGAAAGAATGTTTTGTACTTTTCTACTACTACAGATTCATAGTCATAGGTAGACATAGAAGATAATAACTCCTCCATTTGTTTTCAGTGGAGGAGGAGGAGGAGGTAGAGAGGTGTTCTTAACGCCCCCTGTACTCTGACGAGTGCAGCACAGAGCTGAGGCCTGTAGCCCCTCTCTCCGCTGGGGGTCCTCTCTCTGGGGTCCGGCCCCGCCCCCCCAGCCCTTCACCGCTAACTAAGAGGTCTGGAATTGGCAATAAGCAGGGAGACGCCCGTCCACATCAGGCCTGCTCAGCTGGGCAGTGTTGAGCGGCCCTGAGGGCAGAACCAGACCTGGGGCTGGGCGGCGGGGGGGGCGGCGAGGGGCAGGGTTCCTGATAGGATGACGGATGGTAACTAGGCTTGCTGCTGGTGTACCACTCGCATTTCACCGAAAAAACCACTGGCAGCCGGATTGTCAATTTGGAGCTGGCCAGAGCCTGTTTAAATCTGTTGTTCCAGACCAGTCAGAGGACAGGGGGGCCTGGTGCCTGAACCGGGGCCAGGGACCGCTTGTCTTGTGTTTACCGACCCCTATATTCAAATGATTTCCTGTTCTAACCCTAACACATATTTCATTACATTCCAGTTCAATAGATCAATGTCCGTATCGTTGGAATAGCGATTCTTCATCAACCACGTTGCCCTGTCTGAGTCGTCCAGCTATGACAGCATCGAGTACGCTCCTCTGAGTCAGAAGACTTCAGTCAGGGCTGCATGCTGCAGCCTTCCCAGTAAAGCAATGCTCACATCCGCTTTAAAACTCTTTGAAATTGTCCAGTGATCTAAAATGCAAAAACGTTCATTCAATGGAATGAACTTCTGCTTCAGCTCTCGGAGGACGATTTGATTTTAGCTCATCATGCATTCATTCCACATAGACTAGTTATTGGTGAATATTAATGATCTAAAATAATTTAAAATTGTAGCCAAACAGGCATTTTATTCTAAATCTATATTTGTTCCTGTTAGGACTGAGAGCACCATGAGAAATTGAAATAAATCTGTTTTTGTGCATTTCTAGCTGACACACACACACACACACACACACACACACACACACACACACACACACACACACACACACACACACACACACACACACACACACACACACACACACACACACACACACACACACAGAGACACAGACACGCACACGCACACGCACACACACGCGCTAGCATTAGACTGTATATCTAGCTGTAGTTTCCATTTCCTCTAGTTTGGACTGCATTTGTTGAGTCAAAATGTCACTCATGGAATATAATTTCCTATTGCACTACCATGACCCAGCAAAAACTTGTTCTCACATCGTACCTACAATATTCATTTCAATAAACGTTTGTCTTGGTCTGGTCCATGAGTGTAAATTAGATATATGGACTGCATCTGAAAGACACTCAAAGGGAAGTATTCAAGATTCTGTTTCTCAAACCTTGAACTATAATCAAGAGCAACTCGCCCTCCTTTTCCTATCTACTCTAATGGTGATGTACTCAAGTGGATGTCTTTTTGATCTGATCCATCATCACAAGACATTTTAAAAACACTTTCCAAACTGCTTTCAAAGTGCCATACCATTTTTGATAACACACTGCGTCTCTCCAGGATGTTTCTCCAATCATAAAAGAAACCACTTTTTTGTTATCCATTTCTTACTCGACAAATGTTATGTATCCGAATTGTTCCTCACAACCCCCAACAAGCCATGTTCAAGTATCATGGCCTCAGGCCCCAACATACAGTGTCAGGTCACTGATACACACCGCATGACCTGACGCTGTATGTTAGGTCACTGATACACACTGCATGACCTGACGCTGTATGTTAGGTCACTGATACACACTGCATGACCTGACGCTGTATGTTAGGTCACTGATACACACTGC
Source organism: Melanogrammus aeglefinus (assembly GCA_900291075.1). Lineage (NCBI taxonomy): Eukaryota > Metazoa > Chordata > Actinopteri > Gadiformes > Gadidae > Melanogrammus > Melanogrammus aeglefinus. The sequence continues at coordinate 210,346 of OLKM01000602.1, forward strand.
ATGACCTGACGCTGTATGTAAGGTCACTGATACACACTGCATGACCTGACGCTGTATGTTAGGTCACTGATACACACTGTATCAGTGACCTGACATACAGCGTCAGGTCACGCAGTGTGTATCAGTGACCTAACGTCCAGCGTCAGCTGTATGTTAGGTCACTGATACACACTGTATCAGTGACCTGACGCTGTATGTTAGGTCACTGATACACACTGTATCAGTCACCTGACGCTGTATGTAAGCGCTACATACAGCGTCAGGTCATGCAGTGTGTATCAGTGACCTAACATACAGCGTCAGCTGTATGGAGCACGCTTAAGGCGTATCAACCCGCGTATGGACCGATGCCCTGGAGTATCAAGCTCAGTCAGCGATGCATCAGCACGTATCAGCATGGATCAGCGTGTAACAGCACGTATAAGCATTCACCAGCACATCGGGGCGTCACTCTGAGAGGTGCTGTTCTGGAGCCACTTGATGTAAAGAAGAAACACATGCAGAGAACACGAGCCGTGGAAGGAGGAGTGACCCCGACTGAACGGAAACGAGGAAAGGCTCTGCAGCATAGGGGCCATGATAGGAGCTAGGAGGGAGGAGCTAGGAGCTAGGAGGGAGCAGCTAAGAGCTAGGAGCTAGGAGCTAGGAGGGAGCAGCTAAGAGCTAGGAGGGAGGAGCTAGGAGCTAGGAGGGAGGAGCTAGGAGCTAGGAGCTAGGAGGGAGCAGCTAGGAGCTAGGAGGGAGGAGCTAGGAGCTAGGAGGGAGGAGCTAGGAGGGAGCAGCTAGGAGCTAGGAGCTAGGAGGGAGCAGCTAGGAGGGAGGAGCTAGGAGCTAGGAGCGAGGAGCTAGGAGCTAGGAGGGAGCAGCTAGGAGCTAAGAGGGAGCAGCTAGGAGCTAGGAGGGAGGAGCTAGGAGCTAGGAGGGAGCAGCTAGGAGGGAGGAGCTAGGAGTTAGGAGGGCAGCGGCAGAGCACAGTATCAATAAGATGCTACTCCTCTGGAATCCTAACCATCTCAAACCAAAGTGTTACGCTTACAGATCTGAATGTTTCACTGGTGACTTTCTGTTAAGAGTGTTAAGATCCATGGTTTTATATATGTACATTTCTTTAGTACTATGAGCTGCTATGAATAAAGTGGGTGAACGGGGGACCCCCGGCCCGCTGACCGTCGCCCCCTCGGACAGTTTTTGCAGGCGAGCCTTTTGAGTGTAATGCCATGGTAACGGCGGCACTGTGTATCAAGCCCAGTGGGTCTCTGAATACCAACGAGGCTGGAGCCCCCGTATGGGCGCCATGAAGACACAAGACTGCACAACAGCTTCTAGAGGCTGGTCCAGCTACTGTCTCTGTAGAAACATTCATTTACCTAATCCACCACTTTGCCCATCAGACCAGTGGCTTAGTACGGACATTAAGGACATTAGGACTGTCCCATCACAGAGGTGTGGATCAACCCTTAGAATCCATCTGACAAGTTGATTCCTTCAGGATTTAAAATCAAACTAATTCACCTGCCTACTGTAGACTGTACTTGTTTTGAAGTGAATCTTCCTGGTTTCATTGATGTTGTCGTTGTCGTGCACAGGGCTCATTGTAAAGCCTGCATTGAGTTGTTCAGATAAAGAGTTATAGGGCTATATCACAGAGGAGCAAAACGATTGTTCCTTTGCCTTCCAGCAATTTATTAAGCCGTTATTTAATCAGGCAAAAGTCTCATTGATGTCATTGATCAAATTAAGCATATTGATAAGCATTTAATTAATTGATACTGTAGAAAAACATGACATCATACATTGTAGGATAAACAATAGATTTGTATCTACAGATATGTTTTCTTCATACTAATGCATCCTTGAGGAGAAGTCTCCCTGAGGACGAGAACAGATCCATACCAGTGGGCCGACCAGTGCCCATGGCCAGTCGGCACGTCGCATCCCCAACACAAACCAGTGCCACCAGTCACTGTAGTGGGCTGTCTACTGGGACGCTACACTGACCCTCTCTGTAGTAATTCACCTGACATATGCTTGATGAGCCCGATTCCTCTTCCTAAATTGAACAGCTGAAGGACAAACTGCAAGTTGGCCACAATTGCACCACTCATAAATGTCAACTCATCTGCATATTTTAATTTGAGTCCAGACCAAAAATAGCCCCACGTCCAGGCTGCCAGAAATAAATAAAGAATGCAAGAAAATATGGCAAATGTCCTCTTCTGACCCCCGCCCACTGCCCCAGTTTTAATTATTTGGTCATTACTGAAATATTTATTCTAATTACCTGAATTCAATAAACATTATGGTAATGTGGGGTGATGCAGATTCTTACATGCAGCTGGGGGCCACTGAGACCGGCTGACAGATGGGGAGCTCAGCTGGCTGTGGTCTGACCACTATTATGCAGTCATGAACTATTTAGAGCTACCGTTACAGTAGTGACTGCCCCCCCACCCCCCAACCAGGGGTTCAGGACTAGCCCCCCCCTCGTGGGTCAGGTCTGAACCCCAACATTAAACATGGCCGCTGTTTAGACGTGGATAGGTTCTGCTGTGGTACCCTGGGCCAATGTCCGTGCGTTACACCTTGTTCATCCCTCTCTAATATATGTACAGCTATTTCTGTGTAACATACATGATGCCTTTCACTCAGGGTGACGCTGTGTTCACTGCAGCTTCTCATCCTTCCAGCTGGTAACCAAGGCGATAGGAAGAGGCTTTTTCCTCTCCAAGTCCACATCCCCCTCCTCTGTCTCTTGATGTAGCCGTCAAAGCCAGAGCGCGGCCGGTGGGTTCCTCCTCCTCCTCTCCCCTTGGAGCCCACGTCCCCCAGTGCCTCCTGACCTTTACACACCCAGCGGCCCACACTGCACCCCTACCCCTGCCCCTACCCCTGCCCCGGCCGCTGCCCCCCGGCCCCTCACATCTGTTTAGGAAGACGAAGGAGGCCCATGGCTGCTCCATCAGTCTTAGAGAATTATTAGTCATTATTGAAATAATGCGTAAAAGATATTATAATCACGTTTTATACTCCGGCACCCTAGTCATGAATGCTAACTATCCTATAATATGCGCTAATGCAATTTGTTAAATGTTCTTGGAAGAGGGCATAATCTTGATGAGAGCATCTCTAATGAATCTCCTTCTCTTCTTGAGTTGGTCACATGTCTGCTGATCGCAGCACTGTCTTCATTACGAGGATGTCTTCCTCCCCTTCTCCAGATAAGGCCTTTTTCTGCCCCATCTCCTGCTTTTTCGGCTTCTGTTGCCGATGTTATGCTGATTTTATGCATGCCTTTGTGCCCAGCATTAGCGCCATATGAGCAGATCTATTAGAAGTATAAAACAGATAACAGTGAAGCACACAGCAATAGAATATGTGTATCGACACATATTTCTTTTTTTCTCTGAGAATTTAAGAAATCAATTAAATTGAGTCTCACTCTGCAGTTCCCTTCATATGAGTACCGTGTGTTCCCATTGAGCGTGTGTTTGGAATAGTTTACAACTGGTTGGATTGATTATTACAAATGTTGACACCAAAAAAGCTTGAGATAACAAAGGCTCCCTTTGTTAAACATAATAAATAATAAGTTAATTACTGAAGTAAAGAAAGTCATTAAGAAGAAATGGAGAGAAATGAAGGAAGTCAATTAAGGTTAGAAAAATAAGGAAAGGAAAAGTCATAAAGCAACTAAACTAAAACTTTAACCTCTGGGATTTAATTATGCACTGTTTGTTTGTCGTTGTAAACAACTTCTAGAGAAAAACTACAGCACATGATGTGATGTTGAACGCAGGCTTCGAAAAAGGCGAACGCAAAACAAACTAAAGCTCACAATTATTAATAGCATGAAGGAGTCGGATCACAAATAAATAATTAACAACACCAAGCTCAAAAGCCCCATTTAAGGTGCCAGTAACTAATTATTCAGACTCATTAACACATGCATGCGGCTGTTAGGGCCCAAAACGCTTTTAGACACGTGCGTATGAACACACAAACATCGTTTTGCTGGTCTGAACTGTGCTTACCAAGTGTAATACGCAGATGGTAATTAAGGCGCTCAGCCGGAAGAGCCACTGAGCGCCCCTCGTTTAGTAATACAGAGGAAAGCAACGCGCTTACTGTCTGACCCCGGCCTGAGCCCAGCTGCCATCAGCCGTCTGAGAGCCCCCCAACACGGGCCTCAACCTCCTGCATGGGGGGGCAGTGCCAGCTCTACTACTGAAGAAGAAGCCCCCCCCCCCCCATCGGTCTAGAGGAGACCAGGGAGAACCCCCCCCCCCCCCATCGGTCTAGAGGGGACCAGGGGGAACCCCCCCACCAGCTCAGCGACAGCAGGGGGAACCCCCCCCATCGGTCTAGAGGAGACCAGGGGAAACCCCCCCCCCCCATCGGTCTAGAGGAGACCAGGGGAACCCCCCCCCGCCCCCCATCGGTCTAGAGGAGACGAGGGGGAACCCCCCCTCCCCCCATCGTCTAAGAGGAGACCAGGGGAGAACCCCCTCCCCCCCCATCGGTCTAGGAGGACCAAGGGAGAAACCCCCCCCCCCAGTGTGTCTAGAGAGACCAGGGGGACCCCCCCCCCTCATTGGTCTAGAGGGAGACCAGGGGGAAACCCCTCCTCTCATCGGTCTAGAGGAGACCAGGGAGGAACCCCCCCCCATCTATTGGTCTAGGGGGGACCAGGGAGAACCCCCCTTCGCCTCTCACTTGGTCCTAGGGGGAGACCAGGGGGAACCCCCCCACATTCGTTCTAGGAGGGAGACCAGGAGAGAACTCCCCCCACATCGATCTAGAGGAGGGACCAGGGAGAAACCCCCCCACCCATCGATCTAGAGGAGACCAGGGAGAACCCCCTCCTCACCATCAATCTAGAGGAGACCAGGGAGAAACCCTCCCCCCCCCATCGGTTCTAGGAGGAGACAGGGAGAACCCCCCCCTCCCCCCATCGTCATTAGAGGAGACCAGGGGGTGATACCCCCCCCCCCAACGGTCTAGAGGAGACCAGAGGAACCCGACCCCCGCCCATACTGGTCTAGAGGAGACCAGGGAGAACGAGGGCGATCAATGTAGAAGACTCAGGGGCTGAATGTTAATGAACACTGACACCCGCGTTTCAATTCTCTGGAACAGAAGAGTCATGTGACTCTTGGGGAGGAATCACGCCTTATCCCCCATACTGGAGTATTAATCTATATGATGGAGCGATACTTCAGAGCCTGGTTGAGGCACAATGATATCTACTGGATAGTAATTGGCGTGTGTGTGTGTGTGTGTAATATATGCGTGTGTTTTACATACGATGGCCTGCCGTGAGGGACAGACACGTTCTCAGGAGGGCAGTATGTAGATGAGACGATCCCCCCCATCTCCATTGGTCTAGGGGGACCAGGGGGACCCCCCCCCAATTGGTCTAGAGGGAGACCAGGGAGAACCCCCCCCCCATCGATCTAGTGAGAGAGCCAGGGGAACCCCCCCCCATCGATCCATCTGAGAGGAGAACCAGGGAGAACCCCCCCCCCCCAATCGATCTAGAGGAGACCAGGGAGACCCCCCCCCCCCATCGATCTAGAGGAGACCAGGGAGAACCCCCCCCCCATCGATCTAGGGGAGACCAGGGAGAACCCCCCCCCCCATCGATCTAGAGGAGACCAGGGGGAACCCCCCCCCCCATCGATCTAGAGGAGACCAGGGGGAACCCCCCCCCCATCGGGTCTAGAGGAGACCAGGGGAAACCCCCCCCCCCCATTGGTCTAGGGGGGACCAGGGGGAACCCCCCCCCATCGATCTAGAGGAGACCAGGGGGAGGTCTCTACTCTCCAGACGCTTGGTGCCTCTGCTCTGCCCCCGGAAGGACTCCGGCCCTGGGGGCAGAGCAGAGGGGGGGGGCCCAGAGCTCTGAGAGGAGGGGTGACGGACAGGGACTTAGTTTAGGACGCGGGCACACACATGTGCAGACACATGCATAACACACACACACACACACACTAGCATTAGCCGGTATATCCCTTCTCGATCACTGGACTAAATGGCCTTTTATTCTGAGCGTTTGTGGAATGTGCTTATCATCCGGTATGAGAGGAGAAGAGGATTAGGTGTAATGCTTCTGAAGCATTGTGAAAGATTGAAAAAGATGGTAATGAGAGACGGCTAGGTGCAGGGCGGCTGGAGCTGTTAATCTAAAGTCTTAAATTTGCCACGGAATCATATTTAAATATGACGGCGGGTGGATTTAATAGCTAAAGGCAGTAAGAGGGCGACAATGTAGAAGACTCAGGGGCTGAATGTTAATGAACACTGACACCCGCGTTTCAATTCTCTGGAACAGAAGAGTCATGTGACTCTTGGGGAGGAATCACGCCTTATCCCCCATACTGGAGTATTAATCTATATGATGGGAGCCGATACTTTCAGAGCCTGGTTGAGGCACCAATGATATCTACTGGATAGTAATTGGGCGTGTGTGTGTGTGTGTAATATATGCGTGTGTTTTACATACGATGGCCTGCCGTGAGGGACAGACACGTTCTCAGGAGGGCAGTATGTAGATGAGACGTTTCTCATGATCCATTTACTACAACAACAACGTGGACTCTCTGCATCGTTGCCGTTATGGGTTCAGCCTGTGGTCCACAGCAGTCGTTTGGTGTTCACCGAGGGGAAACTCTAAACCAATTCATTCCACAGCTAGTCTCATAGGATGACCGCTGGCAATCGTGTTATAATTTCTTCGACCTGGCAAGAGAACCCCATCGCATTGTTGACACGCTTCTGGGCGTCATTTGGACCTTCTCTGTTCTGAGCCGAAGTGAGTCTGAAATAGAAGTTAACACACAGAGCCCTGCGAGTCTGGGGGAATATCCCGGCAGCAGCGAGCTGCGCGCTTCACGTTCTCAGGCCATCACACACCACACGTGACGTCTCTCTCAGCTATGGCCACAGAGCCCCAGCCCACCCTTCAAGCTCTGAGTGAATCAAACAGAGGACCTCCCGTTCACACCGTCACTCACAGCCCGCTTGTCCATCACATACTGCTAATGAAGGAGGGGGGTGTGGGGGGGCAGCAGAACAGTCCTCCAGGAAGCCACTACATCTTGGTCACAAGTTTTCAGAGCCTGCTATGGTTCCACGCTACAGAATAAAAGCTGTAATGTTAACTAATTAACCTTTATAACAGCGACGCTAAGCAGACGCTGGTGAGTCATACAGCAGGAGGAGCGGCAGCAGAGAGACAGGATGTTTGGTCTGTTTGGTGGACGCTTTCACCATCCGTGCAACAGCCTACGCATGTGTTAGCAGGACGACCAAACGTCTGACCCATCATTGTGGTCCTGCCGCTTATTGAGCCATAATTGAACTGCACTTAATCATGATATTTAGGGCTCAACAATAAACATTAAGAACTGAAGCCATTTGTATTTTTGACAGTAAAAGCCAAATAGTTCTGCTTCATTCTCAAATAAATGTCACCCTTCCAGTTATTCAGTAACAATGATTTTAACAAACACCCGCTGGAGAATAAATCTCACAATGGGTTTGTTTCCACATCAAACGCAATGTACCGACGAGACTCTTGTTCTATTCAGGATGCAGTCGCAGTGAGGGCAGAGAGAGAACCTGAGACTGGGGAGGAGAGGAGAGGAGGAGGAGGAGGATGGAGAGGGGAGAGGAGAGGAAGAGGTGGAGGAAGGGGAGAGGAGGAGAGGGAAGAGGAGGAAGAGGAGGAGGGGGAAGAGAGGGGAGAGGAGGAGGAGGGAGAGGGGAGGGGAGGAGGAGGATGGAGAGGAGGGAGAGAGGAGGAGGAGGAGAGGAGAGGAGGAGAGAGGAGGAGGAGGAGAGGAGGAGAGGAGGAGGGAGAGGAGGAGAGAGGAGGATGGAGGAGGAGGAGGATGGAAGAGGAGGAGAGGGGGAGGGAGAGGAGAGGAGGAGGAGGAGGAGGAGGAGAGGAGAGGAGGATGGAGGAGGAGGAGGATGGAGAGGAGGAGAGGGGGAGGGAGAGGAGAGGTGAGGGGGAGAATGAGAGGAGGGGACAGACTGAGAGGTCCTGGGAGCGAGGAGCACAATGCTCAGACTCTGAGGGATACAGCGGCCACTGCAGCATGTGGAAGCGAGACTCCTTCCATAATTCATGGCCTACCAGAAATGGGCCATGCTTCTGGGATTTTATCTAACAGACATTTTTAACCTTCTGAACGGCCATGATGCACATCCTACTGCACAACCATTTTCTGGCTTTTCTAATTCACTCTGGCACAGGGGAGGACCACTCAACACAACCGCCAGAGACGGGCCGGCTGTCAGCGCGTTCCCCAGTTGATCCAGTGTCCCTCCAGTGTCCCTCCAGTGTCCCTCCAGTGTCTCCAGTGACCGTCTAGTGGATCCAGTGTCCCTCCAGTGTCCCTCCAGTGGATCCAGTGTCCCTCCAGTGGATCCAGTGCCCCTCCAGTGTCCCTCCAGTGTCCCTCCAGTGACCGTCTAGTGGATCCAGTGTCCCTCCAGTGTCCCTCCAGTGCCTCCAGTGACTCCAGTGTCCCTCCAGTGGATCCAGTGCCCCTCCAGTGTCCCTCCAGTACCTCCAGTGGATCCAGTGTCCCTCCAATGACCCCAGTGTCCCTCCAGTGCCTTCAGTGTCCCTCTAGTGCCTCCAGTGTCCCTCCAGTGACCCCAGTGTCCCTCCAGTGTCCCTCAAGTGCCTCCAGTGTCCCTCCAGTGTCCCTCCAGTGTCCCTCCAGTGTCCCTCCAGTGCCTCCAGTGTCCCTCCAGTGCCTCCAGTGTCCCTCCAGTGCCTCCAGTGTCCCTCCAGTGTGCCACCAGTGGCTCCAGTGTCCCTTCAGTGTCCCACCAGTGGCTCCAGTGTCCCTCCAGTGACTCCAATGTCCGTCTAGTGGATCCAGTGTCCCTCCAGTGACCGTCCAGTGCCTCCAGTGTCCAGTGCCCAGCCCCTGTATGAGGCATGTAAAGGACAAACACCCTGCATGTAGAACAGGACACTCTGTCCTCCTCAGTGGGACATTAAGAGCAGATCTGTCTCCTCAGCTGCTGAAGACCCTCTCTGCCGGTGTGGATGTGTGAGGGTGGATGTGTGTGAAGATGCTACAGATGGCCCACTTATTTATTTTTCATTTAAATATTTGATTTGTATTTTCAGGTCGCTTGAGGTGTTCTCCGCATCTCGGTGAGTTCCTCAGAGAGCAGATGGCTTCACCAGGGAAACTCCTCAGGGCAGGCCATCAGGATGCTGAAGATTTAAGTCAACCTTTGACCTTGAGGATGTGGGACCGTGGTGGCTGGCAGCACACACACATGTTCAGAGGACAGGAACCAGAACTATTCTTAAAAATGTTGTTTTACGTGATGCCACACACACAGACACAACACACACACACACACACACACACACCAACACCACACACACACACACACACACACACACACACACACACACACACACACACACACACACACACACACACACTTTATACCATGCACACACACCTTGTGGTATTAATCAGGTGTATTGCAGGTCGATTATAGCATGTAGGTTATGTGCAATATTTCTCTAGATTTCCATAAAGGAGCATATTGGTGCGATAGAGTTGAGCAGGCTATGTTTTCATAGTTGGCTTTTTAAATCCGGAACCCCAAATCGTTTTCTAATTAATAAAAAAAATTGTACCTAGAATAGAACCTCGAGCCCTCCATAGTACCTAGCTTGAATATCTATTCTCAATAAAGAAAAGATCCCCTGTACCCAGAACGCTTTGTGCAAACAATCACCAACAGGAAAAAGAAAAAAAAAGGTCCTCACTGGGGTTCTAAACCCAGTGTGTGTGTGTGTGTGTGTGTGTGTGTGTGTGTGTGTGTGTGTGTGTGTGTGTGTGTGTCATGGCCTTCTGTGTGTGTGTGTGTTGTGTGTGTGTGTGTTGTGTGTCATGGCCTTCCACCTGGGGCTAAAATGAAGTTGAAATGCTGCCAGGTGAATCTGTTAGATGATCTTAATTCAGCCATTGTTACTCATTATTCCCGTTTAATTAATGCATGAGGCTGGTCATCACAAAGCCACAACTGTGTCTCTGTTCAAAACGTTCAAAGAAAAACCGATCTTTTGATCCAAGGACACACACATTGCACCAGCCCAGGCGTTGAGGGGAGTAGCATGTGAGCCTCCACACACCTCCTCCTGTGACGCTACACAACAAGGTACTAGAAGAGGAGTGCAGTGCGTTTCTATCATATATGAGATAGATATATGACGGTGTATGGGGATGCATTACACAGCTGCCTCCACCTTCCCCTTGGACGTGATTCAAACCTTTAATAAGTGGTGGAGGGTGGAAGACAACCTCTGGCCGGGAGCAGCGTATTGCAGCCTCTGATTGCTTGTTGTCTCCTGACAGTAATCTTCCTGAAGAGCCAGGATGACATTGTCTGCTGTCCCCTCGCCCGCCCCAGCCCTCATTATGGGATGCCATTAACCTTGAGTCATGACTGGCTCACAGTAGTGTGAGGCAGAATACGTCGAGTTAAGTGTTGTTGTTTGAACTCTTGAAACGAAACATCAATGTCTCCGTCTAAGATAATGGATTAATAGTTTGAGACAAATGGATTATTACTCTCAGATACTTTGTTTTCCAAACACATCCACACAGAAATTAAACTGCTCAAGTGAATGCTGATATTCAAGCCCATATTTCAGCTTGATGAGGGGAACTTGATGCAGAAGTCTAACTCTGACATTAAACTTAAATACCATGTTCCCAGTCGTGTTACAATAATCTGTTTTATTCACTTCTCAAACCTGTGAATGATTAAATAACATATATCGACATTTACATAAATCCATTCAATTGACGATTAAAGGTCAATTATGACAGGCTGCTTACTAAGACAATTAGTACAACTAACTGACTTATTTTGCGGTGCCAAACCATATGTCATTCATTTAGTTGCAAAACATATTTTGTTGATGAACCAAATAATCCCTTAAATCTAGTGGCTCCTGCGTTATACCAGGAGAGAGAGGACAGGGTCGATGGACGTCACGATAATGAAGAAAGAAAACAAAAAGAGGCAAATCAATTATAATGTTGGCCACTAACGTAATTAAAACATCTGGTATTAATTAAGGTTGATAGGACTTTCATTATTGCATTAACTGTTGAGGCTCAAGAATCGATATCTTAATCAGACACGTTGGGAAGGAGATGAATCTAGATAACATCATCGTATTGCATAGCAACCAGATCTCTATCACTCCTGTAGCAGGATGTGTTCAAACCTCAGGAGATGTTAAACACAGTGTGAGACCTTAACACACCTTTCAAAAGTTATATCCAAACAAAAGCACAGCCTCAGATGGCTGGCAGAGTCTGAGTATTTCTGAAGGTCAGCCACTGAGTCAAGTCCTATGAATGGTGTGACCTTCAAGGCCCGGGCAGAATCAATGGAATAATCTCATCAGACGATGTCAACCGGGCCGCGCAACCAAATGATGTCAAAAGGCAGCAGCGGGGAAATCACGGTGGAACTGTAGAAAGAGTTCAGAGTTTGATTTGATTAATTGAGCGGCACAAAGTGTTTGTGCTATGCATCTGCATTAGGCCAACATCGGGCCCCCTGGACGTTGGGAGTCACTAATGATGAGGAACGATCAATGCAGGAACAACTTGTCCTTGGCTGCCGTCGTCCAGGTCTGAGCCACAGCGGGTGATTCAACGACACCGAGCGAACCGGTGCTAATACTCTGTACCTCAGTTCAGTTCACAGGCTGCCCAGCTCCTGCTGCTTTACAGTCAAACTTAACCCAATGAAACAAATGTACTACAGAATATCATTTGAACAGTCATTCCCACAGATTCTGGGCATTGAATTATAGGCTGCAAGATAGCTAAATGAGGCTAGGCTAGGCTAGGCTACGAACCATCACCTAAATTCTGTCACAGACTGCGGACACGAAGCCTGAAGGTATGCAGCTCGCCACTTCCAGTCATCCGTGAACACTTTTAAAATTATGAATAATGAACAAATAATGAAGTGACAATTAACTGTAAAATGCTAGGTGCTAATATACCCCTCACACAGAATACACCTATATAGGTCTATACAATACCTGTGTTTTGAGCTTCTATGTGTGTATAGGTAAGGGATAGTGTTTAGAACGCCCGTCATTATCGGGAAAATAAGCCCCCGACAGGGCGAACAAGGACAGTTTCATGCTAACATAGTAAATAGTTAGCTTGGTCTTGTTCAATTAGTTGTTTTAATAAACACTATTTAGCAGATAGCACAAACCATTTGCACAAAGAGACTTAATAAAAAAAATTGTACCTAGAATAGAATAGCACTAAGAAATTAAATGGTGCCATATCTGTTTTGTGGTCACCTTTACGCATGTCATCTGGTGATCTCTGGTTTGAGCGATGATCACTGCGAAGACAACTGAGATGAACAAAGTCTTCCACCACTGGGGTCAACCAGGGCTACCTGGTCCTCACCTCTCCCCTGCACTCCGCCGCCTGCAGACCCGTGGATAAGAGGTGTTGATCCACATGTGGTGAGCGCCTTCCACCTCGGCCCTGAGGTTGTTTCTCTGGTGCTTTAACTGATATGTGATGTGTGCTGATAGCAGGGCAGGGGGGAGGCTGTGGAGGAATGAACCACCTGGTCCATGCGGCTCTAACGCCAGATCTTTGGCTGACGATTACAGACCGGAGGGGGGGGGCTTGACTTAGTGCCTGGACTGCATTCAGAGTATCTGCTCACTTTCTTAAGGCGACCACTCCGTTAAGGCCTTTTAGAACATCCCCACACAGAATGCCTCTGGGGTCTCTCAGTCCAGGGTGATCAGTGGGCTGTGTGTGTGTGTGTTCTTATTGAAGAACTGGTAAATCGGACTGCGTGTTCAGAGGTTATCCATAAGAGTAGCCCAGAATCGGCCATCTTTAGCCTACAGCTAGAGATTTAGATTTCAATTAAATCCCCCACACTGGGAGTTTCTGGTTGTGCTTTCTCCTGTGGTTAACGGCTGTTCCTAGTTTACAAAGGCACGAACTGTACATCGCCCGTAGAATAATGGAATATGTACACAATGCACCATTGTTCTTTAGAAACATCTAGCTGGTGTTTCATGCTGTGTTCTCTCTCTCAAATGAGGGGGAGGTTTACAACGAATAAGGTTTGGTCGTTCATATTGGATGGTCCACAAAGCCAAAGATCTCACAGTTCTTTACAAAGCAACACGAGTTGCTACACAAACCCAATCACGACAACACAATCCCATCGTAACAAACCCAGACACGATAACACAATCCCATCGTAACAAACCCAGACAAGATAACGCAATCCCATCGTAACAAACCCAGACAGGATAACACAAACGTAACACAAACCCAGCCACAATACACAATCACACCGTAACACAAACCCAGCCACAATAACACATCACACGTAACACAAACCCAGCTACATAACACAATCACATGTAACACAAACCCAGCCACAATAACACAATCACACATAACACAAACCCAGCCACGATAACACAATCACATGTAACACAAACCCAGGCACAATAACACAATCACACATAACACAAACCCAGCCACAATAACACAATCACACATAACACAAACCCAGCCACGATAACACAATCACACGTAACACAAACCCAGCCACAATAACACAATCACACGTAACACAAACCCAGCCACAATAACACAATCACACGTAACACAAACCCAGCCACAACAACACAATCACATCGTACCACAAAGCGTATGGCTCATTCCACAGAGATTGAAGAACGCTGGGTCGCTTCCTTAACCACGGTGACTTTGGTACAACTTAAAAGTATTTTGTTGCTGAGAGAAAACTGGGGTTGGTTGAATTACAAAAGCAGTTGGTCAAAGATAAGGCTGATTGGAATTGACTTGAGATTAAGATTTGGTTCCGTGTCATGTCTGACGCAGTTTCATCATGTTTCTCACACAGCAGATACAGGCCGTCAGATACAGGCTCACAGGTACAGGCTGTCAGATACAGGCCCTCAGATACAGGCCCTCAGATACAGGCTCACAGATACAGACCCACAGATACAGGCCGTAAAATACAGGCCATCAGATACAGGCCTCAGATACAGGCTGTCATATACAGGCTCACAGATACAGGCTCATAGATAACGGCCCTCAGATACAAGCTGTAAAATACAGGCCATCGGATACAGGCCCTCAGATACAGGCCCTTAGATACAGGCTCACAGATACAGGCTCACAGATACAGGCTGTCAGATACAGGCTGTTAGATACAGGCTCACAGATACAGGCTGTCAGATACAGGCTCACAGATACAGGCTCACAGATACAGGCTCACATATACAGGCTCACAGATACAGGCTCACAGATACAGGCTCACATATACAGGCTCACAGATACAGGCTCACATATACAGGCTTACAGATACAGGCTCACAGATACAGGCTGTCAGATACAGGTTCACAGATACAGGCTCACAGATACAGACTGTCAGATACAGGCTCACAGATACAGGCTGTCAGATACAGGTTCACAGATACAGGCTCACAGATACAGGCTTATAGAGGCAAGGCTCTTACAGGCTCTTATTATGGATTCATCAAGGGACCAACACAGGACAACACTTAGCATGACTCCGCTACTCTTAGGTACCAAGGCACGTAGTAGAGAGAACCAGTGTGGACAGACCGGACCCGGGCCCTGGGAGAAGAGAGCCGACCATGATGAGGTGATGAGGACGCCTGTCTGACCTTTGACGACCCCTCAGTGAACGGCATTCATTAGTCCAGCCTCTCATCATTTGAAACCTCGCAATGCTACACAGGTTAAACTGACCAAACACAAATACCGTCTACAAATTGGATTTAATACGCAGTTTTAACCATGAGATAAAAAAATAGACTAAATAAAATAACCAAACCAAGCGGTTTCTTCAAGAGCCACATGTGACTAACCCGATGAATTACCATTCAGCTGCAGTGAGCTCCTCAGAGCGGCATTCTGCTCTGGGTCCAGGATTACAGGGCTGGTGGAACGGCGTCTCTGGGGAGGGCCAGATGATGTGCCAAGTACAGGCGAGGGGATAATTAACTCTGCTTTCCAATTAGGACAAAGCCCTCCCCCTGAGATTACACCCGGGACAGGATAAATATCCCGGCATTAGAGTCAGTGGGTGGTGGGGAGAGAGGAGGCTGCATAACAAGGAGACCTTTACAGACACCAACAACCAATGACGTGCATGGATACTGCAGACTGACACCAAACAGCCAATGACGTGCATGGATACTGCAGACTGACACCAAACAGCCAATGACAGGCTGGGATCATGCAGACTGACACCAAACAGCCAATGACAGGCTGGGATCATGCAGACTGACACCAAACAGCCAATGACAGGCTGGGATAGGACTGCTCGATTATGGATAAAAGTATAATCACGATTATTTGTCAGTTTTAAAATCACGATTATTCAAATGCTTAGTTTGGAGTATGAAAACGATGCATTTATTCAGCATTTCTCTCCAAAAAACACTTTGTAACTGAGATATTGGACATTTCTGTGTATAAATTACACAATATGTTCAAATAGAACATATTCAAATCAAAAATAATGTAAGCGGTTCTATTTTAATCTATTTTTTAACATTTAATGAATACTTCTCACTTTAATGCCTGGTTTCCAGCCTGACCACTCAGAGGGCGAGGCGCACTGTTCATAAAAACACATCCCATAATGTCATTAAGAATGGTGAAGTCGCCTCAAGACCCTTGGAAAGAAACCGCCGATGGCGTAGATGCATCCTGTCAACGAGCACTACCACTAAGACTCGGCCAATCAGCAGCCAGCGCCGTCGCAGAGGGCCGAGTCCTGCCAAGGGGCGATGGGAAGTCGATACCTCAGCGGCCGCTCAAGGCCCGCTCCATCGGGGGGGGGCTCTAACAGCCCAGGGCCTGGGTCAGATGACAGACTGTCACTTTACCGGCCTCCAGAGCCCAGAGCGGCCAGCCTCAGTCACACGCTGCCTCTGATAGGCCCAGCCTCCGTCACACGCTGCCTCTGATAGGCCCAGCCTCAGTCACACGCTGCCTCTGAAAGGCCCAGCCTCAGTCACACGCTGCCTCTGATAGGCCCAGCCTCCGTCACACGCTGCCTCTGATAGGCCCAGCCTCAGTCACACGCTGCCTCTGATAGGCCCAGCCTCAGTCACACACTGCCTCTGATAGGCCCAGCCTCAGTCACACGCTGCCTCTGATAGGCCCAGCCTCAGTCACACGCTGCCTCTGATAGGCCCAGCCTCAGTCACACGCTGCCTCTGATAGGCCCAGCCTCAGTCACACGCTGCCTCTGATAGGCCCAGCCTCAGTCACACGCTGCCTCTGATAGGCCCAGCCTCAGTCACACGCTGCCTCTGATAGGCCCAGCCTCAGTCACACGCTGCCTCTGATAGGCCCAGCCTCAGTCACACGCTGTCTCTGATAGGCTCAGCAGGAGACTCCGCCCAGAATTGTTAACGCTGCCTTTCTCCATTTCCCAGTATTTTTTTTGGGGTGAAAATCGATTTCTGCTTTTACATCCATTAATCATAGCATGTGGCCAAGGCTCTGTGCATCTGTGTGTGTGTGTGTGTGTGTGTGTGTGTGTGTGTGTGTGTGTGTGTGTGTGTGTGTGTGTGTGTGTGTGTGTGTGTGTGTGTGTGTGTGTGTGTGTGTGTGTGTAGGGGTTTTGGCTCAAGCCTTTGTCAATGTAAAATCCAAATCAAATGATGTGCTCAGACACCGGTTGGCATGGAAACTCTTCCCAACTCTCCTGCCAGCTGCCACACTGAACTCTGTGCAGCGTTCATTAGCTCATCATTGTCCAAGGAGTCGACCGTCGTGTTGACACACACACACACACACACACACACACACACACACACACACACACACACACACACACACACACACACACACACACACACACACACACACACACACACACACACACACACACACGTCAATGTCAGGGACCAATAGAAACTGGCCCTCCACTGTGTGCAACTGTTCACTCACACGTTTATTTAAAAAGAGACCTTGGAGTCTTGCTCATGTGCTCATGGGAATTTTCTGGTAGTCTGAGTTGCATCCTGATAGAGTTGAAAGAAACCACTTATCTGAAAATCATTATGATATATAAGGGTGTGTAGTGTAAGAAAGCCGGCCTTAAGTCCTTGATAATCAGCGTTATCCCGTCTATTAAAAGTGTCATCAGTGTAAGAGCCAAAATGTCCTGCTGGCAGTAAGTGAGTGTGTGTGCGTTGGCACATTTCATAAATTAAAGTGTGCCGCACTTTGAAGGGAGTGCGGTCTCACTCCGGCTGCGTTGTTCTCACTTAACCCCTCGCATTTTAAAAATAAGAGCGTGTTATACCGTAGAATCTGCTGAAGCCCCTTCCCTATGGCTCCGGGGACGATGGACCTCTGAGGGTGAGGGACGCTGGGAGCCCTTATGGTACCAGGTGAGAGGGTGAGAGGGTGACTCATGGACCTCTGAGGGTGAGGGCAATGGGAGGCCTTATGGTACCAGGTGAGAGGGTGAGAGGGTGACTCACGGACAGCTGAGGGTGAGGGACGCTGGGAGGCCTTATGGTACCAGGTGAGAGGGTGAGAG
Organism: Melanogrammus aeglefinus; assembly: GCA_900291075.1. Classification (NCBI taxonomy): domain Eukaryota; kingdom Metazoa; phylum Chordata; class Actinopteri; order Gadiformes; family Gadidae; genus Melanogrammus; species Melanogrammus aeglefinus. The sequence continues at coordinate 228,028 of OLKM01000602.1, forward strand.
CGTGACTCACGGACAGCTGAGGGTGAGGGCAATGGGAGGCCTTATGGTACCAGGTGAGAGGGTGAGAGCGTGACTCACGGACAGCTGAGGGTGAGGGACGCTGGGAGGCCTTATGGTACCAGGTGAGAGGGTGAGAGGGTGACTCACGGACAGCTGAGGGTGAGGGCAATGGGAGGCCTTATGGTACCAGGTGAGAGGGTGAGAGCGTGACTCACGGACAGCTGAGGGTGAGGGACGCTGGGAGGCCTTAGGGTACCAGGTGAGAGGGTGAGAGGGTGACTCACGGACAGCTGAGGGTGAGGGATGCTGGGAAGCCTTAGGGTACTAGGTGAGGGTGTGAGAGGGTGACTCACGGACAGCTGTGGTGGGTGAGGGACGCTGGGAGGCCTTATGGTACCAGGTGAGAGGGTGAGAGGGTGACTCATGGACAGCTGAGGGTGAAGGATGCTGGGAGGCCTTAGGGTACCAGGTGAGAGGGTGACTCACAGACAGCTGAGGGTGAGGGCAATGGGAGACCTTATGGTACCAGGTGAGAGGGTGAGAGGGTGACTCACGGACAGCTGAGGGTGAGGGACGCTGGGAGGCCTTATGGTACCAGGTGAGAGGGTGAGAGGGTGACACATTGACAGCTGAGGGTGAAGGATGCTGGGAGGCCTTAGGGTACCAGGTGAGAGGGTGACTCACAGACAGCTGTGAGTGAGGGACGCTGGGAGGCCTTATGGTACCAGGTGAGAGGGTGAGAGGGTGACTCACAGACAGCTGAGGGTGAGGGCAATGGGAGACCTTATAGTACCAGGTGAGAGGGTGAGAGGGTGGCTCGAGGACAGCCCTGCATTACCCAGAGGGTTCCCACCTCTGGGTAATGCAGAGGTGGGAACGTCACTTGAAGTCCCTTTTTTTCCTCCAGACTTAAAGAATTGAAGGCAGCACTGAACAATCCCCTCTGCCCCCCGCCGGGACACAGTACCTCTTCATCTCTGATGGAAAGGCGTCTGCATGCTTCCCAACAGTGATACGTTTTCAAATCAAATCACTGGTTTGGTGTCAATGTCTGCATACCTCTCCATGTGGCCTATTAAAGGATTTAAAGAATCCTCAATCTACCAATCAGGACCTTTACGTAGACATGTGTATAATCCATCAGAGCATGCCCCCCTATTGCAGACAATCATCCTCCACAACCACGGCAGGCATGCCCATCATGGGCCCACGTAGAGAGAATAGAATAAATATAATGAGGATGATCCAAGGCTCAACTCTGACGCAGCTGGCAGAGCTGAAGCCGTTGTGCTCAACATGCATTCAGCTGACAAAACATCTTACATGGGGAAATGGTTCTGGTAATGAATGTACATTTTAAAATCTGTTCTCCGCTGTTCTTTTGTGAATACTGGATATTTCACCGCTGTTTATGTTGCACACCCTGCAGCAGTTATGTAGATACATTACAGACAATTTGCACAGTTCACGTTTTCATGGCTACAATATCCATAGATCAGTGAGTCGTTTTAATTATTGATCTGCCTCTTATGTAATGCTGTTCTTACATTCTGCCTCCAAAACCAACAAAGACCAAACAGACATTCAGACTAGGCCAGCCCCATCTGGATTATTTTTATACAACAGAACCTTTACACAAAGCACTGAGACAGTAAGACGGGTGGCTCCCACACCCCCTACCAACACCCTGCAGTCCATCTGGACCTCGTTGAGAGACTACGGTCTCCACACACACCTTCCTCTTAGTCTCACTTTAGCACGTCTGTCAGGAGGATTTTAAACTGTTTCCTTTTAGAAAGCTAGTGAACCACTACTGAAAGGAATCATTGTATTGTTGTGTCAACATTAACAAATTGTAGGCCTATTAGATTAATGACAATATATGCTATATATATATATATATAAATGCTAATTGATACACAGATTGTATATACATTCATGTTAACGGTGGTGAATTTGTGATAGTTGACTACTAGAGCAATTGTCAATACATTTCAAACATTAAAAAGCTGTTTCATGCACCTAGTAGCAAATATAAAACATTCCTGGATTTGAGGGTAGACCAAGTAGTCAATAACCACACAACTTCTGAAATCTGTGTTTTTATGTTTATGTCCTAGGACAGAGAAAGTCGTGTTTTTTTTGTACAAATATAATGAGATGAATTAGACGATGCTTCAGTCCTTACACGCCTGCAGATATCAACAGGGTACCGACTAGACATCACTGGAGAACACAGCATGATAACCCATCAAACACACCCAGGATCTGGGTCAATATTTGACTATCAGCCTTCTGCTTATTTTAAGCAACTGAATCGTAACAAAATGGGCCTAAACAGCGTTGAATGTTTGATTAGGACGAGGCCTTGGAGAAGTTATCTGGGGAAGTACAACAATTAGCAGATCCTCAACAAACCAGATCCAAATATACCATAACCTCGTCCATCTTGTAGAAATGCTGCCACATACAGGGATAGAGCTTGTTCATTGATATACATCATTATAATAATGGGTCATCGTACTTCTTCAACCACAGCATCCTTCCACATTGTTCTGTTAACAGTAAGCGCCAAAACTTGCATTGTATTATCATCGTTGAAACAGTTGCTTCTGTCAAATGATGTGATAAAAAACAAATGCAAATTAATTGATTGATTAGGCAATAGCATCATAAACCACGTCTCTTTTGGCAGAGGATGCCATATTTGAAAGAAAAACATAAACAACTATTACCCAAATGACCTATGTGATACTAGAAAGAGGTGACCATATATCCCACTCTCCCACACTACCATACACCAACATCAGCCACAAAACCAGGAACACATTCAGTCATCTCAGTAGAATCAAATGGCGCATTTCCACTAGCACGGCTCGGCTCGGTACGGCTCGGCTCGGCGCACTATTTGCGTGTTTCCACTAGCACGCAGTACCTGCAACCGGGTACATTTTTGGTATCACCTCAGCCCTGGTTCCAAGCGAGCCGAAGCGTTACTAAAACGTGACGTCAGCCGACTGCCTTCCACTGATTGGCCGATGAGTGTCGTCACTGGAAGCGTCATAACCGCGCGACGACCGCCTAGAATGTAAATAAAAACAAGACGCGAGACAAGACACCACTTTTTACTGCTTTTTGACTTGGAACGAGATGGCTGAGGAGCAGCAACACGATCGCCTCCATGTCCTCCATGCTGTCCTCCTCTGATGTTGTTGTTGTTGTTGTTGTTGTTGTTCTGGTCTTCCGGATTTGTACGTTGCTCGGCGCCGTGTAAATGACGTCACAGCGGTTTCGCGCAGCCGTGTTATGACGACCCCGCCCACGTCGAGGAGGCACCAGTTGTAATGGAAACACAACCAAACCGAGCCGAGCCGAGCCGTGCCGTGCCGAGCCGTATCGAGCCGAGCCGTGCTAGTGGAAATGCGCCAAAAGCCAACTTGTGCTGGCGCCCACTTCCCTCACCATACCATACGAACACAATGCCGCACACATTAAACCCACACTGCAGAACCTCCACAAGGCCTCTTCATCTCCTCCCGAGCCCCAAACAGACATGATGAAACCACAGACGCACTGCGCTCTGCACTCCCTCTCCCAGAATGTCGAGGTTAAAGAGGCCGAATGTTCCCCGCACCCAGCACCCTGGAGCGGCGCAGTCAGGCTGCTGCTACAGACGCACTCCGCTGGACACACAGCACCCGCTACAACCCCTCCGCTGTGTGTGTGTAAAGTCATTCACGGTAAATGGTGTTACCTTTTATATCCGGTGTGCTTCACCACGACATTCCAGACGGTTTTAGTGACAGCTTTATTTGCCACAGTAACAAATGGATTATACGCAAATTTCAATAATTTGCCTACTTACACGGACAAAATATTAATTCCTGCTTTGGATTTTACAGCCACAGTGTTTCTTCACTTGCTTGTTTGGCCAACCTTTTTGCTTTCTTCAATCTTTTTTGAGGGCGTTTGCGTGGACGGTGCGTCCTGATCTGGCGTCAGTCCGAGCCGTGACCTTTCCCCCCTGAAGCGCTGAGCTAAAAGAAGCTCCAAAGGTCACGTCGTCCGCCGCGCCGTCGTACAGTACTGGCAAATGTCACCGGGACAATTAGCTGGCGGCAACAATAATTGTTAACGTCACCGTTTTCAGCATATATTAGTAGATCAGCGGGGAGGTTAAATTCATCTGTATCACTTTGTTTGTTACAAAAATATGAATAGAATGAACTGCTCTACATTTGTCCAACGGAATAAATGTTCGCTCCAGGTTCTGTGTGTTTTATTTGAGGCTCTATCCACTACTGTGATGCATAATGGATCAATCAAAGAATGGATGCTGGTAATGGGGATGTGCATAAATTAATGTGTCCTATCTGGCACTAAATGTTCAGTGATACGTGAGTGATCTGCTAAAAGCAATCCAAATTTGAACAGAATCTCGGTGGAAAAGAACACCGAACTACAAAGAAAACCAATTAACCCACGGGGACGGACGTTGGCTCGCGGTAAAACGGTGCAGCAGCAGGAGTACGATCCAGGCCTGCTGAAGGTGCTCCTGGAGCCGCTGTCTTTGACGAGGTTTTGACATTGGAGATCACGTTATGCTAATATCATTGATTGCGGGGGTCATTTCATCACCATGGGGGGCCCTCCGAGCTGCTACAATTGTGAGGTACAAAGTAAATATATTATTTATTCTTCTGATGATGAAGGTGATGCTGCTGTCATCCCCGTCTGTCTGCCCCGTGGAGACTCTCTCTCTGTCTGTCCACCCGTGGAGACTGTCTCTCTGTCCCCTCCGTCAGTCTCTCTGTCAGCGGCAGAATGAACACCTGGCCCCGGCTCGCATTATGGGGTCATGCAATCAATGGCCCCGCGGATGACGGCTGCCGTAGATACACACAGACGACGCCCACTGAGGTGGGGGGGCGGACGACGCGCCCACCGAAGGGGACAGAACGGGGGCGGGGGGGGGGGGCGACGCCCACCGAGGGGACAGACCAGGAGGGGGGGGACGCACGCCCACCGAGGGGACGGACCGGTGGGGGGGGGTGGTCGGCGACGCCCACTGAGGGGACGGACTGGGGGGGGGGGGGGGAGTCGACCCTGATGCTCCTCCTTCCATATAGGAGGAGGAGGTGCCACGGAGAGCATTGGTCTAGATCGGTCTTCAGAAACAGGTACACCTTCAAGAGTCCACGCCGGTTTAGAAGGACCTGCTGCCTTTCAATGACTCTGATCAGAATATTCCAAACACACGTCCCACTCTCTAAAGCCAGGATAAGCAGAAAACATCCCCCGTACGAAATACAACACCTTAACCTACACTACTGAGCCCAAACGGAGCCTTTTCCAACTGAAGAACCCCATTTTGCGCGGTTCCTTAGCCGTTGACCAGAAAACGCGGTCCTTAGAGAACGCAGTCCTTAGAGAACGTGGTTCCTTAGCTGTTAATCAGAAAACGTGGTCCCTTAGCTGTTAATCAGAGAACATGGTTCTTTAGCGTTGATCAGAGAACGCAGGTCCTTAGGGAACGCGGTTCCTTAGAGTTAATCAGAGAACGCGGTCCCTTAGCTGTTAATCAGAGAACGTGGTTCCTTAGCGTTAATCAGAGAACGCGGTTCCTTAGCGTTGATCAGAGAACGCGGTTCCTCAGCCGTTAAGGCCCTGGAACAAGTGCCTCAGAGCAGCTGCCAGTGAAAGGAAGCGTGCTGCGCCGAGCAGGCTGCCCCACGGCGCCATAAGGGCCCGCCAAGACAAAGCGGAAGGAAGGAGCGGCCTCCTGCAGCAGAGTGCTCATCAGACCACGCCATGGGCTGCTGGGTCTCAGCGTTATCCCATCTCTAGTTGGTAGGCCGGCTCTGTCCTGCAGCTCGGAGACACTCTGAAGGGTTGGGACTCTGGTGGCGTGGAACCTGGCTCCGAAGGGAAGGGCCGGGGCCTCCCTGGAGGGAGCGTATGTCGGCCTGTTCCGCTGGGTCGCCACAGCACCTGCGACCCCAGTCCTGCGTCAGTGCGCTGCGTGGCTAATGCTCAATCTACTGCCGTGTTCTTTAACAACGACACGTTCTAGTTGTCGGTTCAGCGGTAGTTATTAGCATATCCGATTCTTCTTATCCATTGCTTAACTCCATAATTGTGAATCTAAAGTACACACGTCATAATGCCAGATCCGTGTCTTGCTTTTCAGCTCCACTATCAATATTAAGGTGAAATCTAGTTTTGGTTTAACGCGTTGAGCGTGTGATGCGGGCGTGAGGCGTCCCGCGGAGAGCGACGGGGAAAGCCTCGTTGAGATGCATTAACTACAGCCGGCCTTCCTGTTAACAAAGCATCTCAGCACCAATCTCTGCACCGTTGTGTTCTTTGTGCAGCTCAGGCTGCTCTGGCTTCATGTAAACCATTTAAAATTCAATTAGTGGCAATGTCAAGGTCCTCCATTTAATGCCACGTTGTTCCATGAACCCAAATAAGCTTAATGCACCACGAGGTCTTCATGCCCAGATGGAGATTAAGACGAGTGAGCAGAGCGGAGCGAGCAGGAGTGAGCAGGAGTGAGCAGGAGTGAGCAGGAGCGAGCAGGAGTGAGCAGAGCGGAGTGAGCAGAGCGGAGCAGAGCAGGAGTGAGCAGGAGCGAGCAGGAGCGGAGTGAGCAGGAGTGAGCAGGAGCGAGCAGGAGTGAGCAGGAGGGAGCAGGAGGGAGCAGGAGGGAGCAGGAGGGAGCAGGAGGGAGCGTGGGGCGCGCTCCACAGGCAGTCTGGGTGCAGATGGAGGCCAGGTTCTTCATGTGTGTGTGTGGATGGTACCCAGCGGGGGGTCCCCTGGTCACTGTGATGGAGGCCAGGTTCTTCATGTGTGTGTGGATGGTACCCAGCGGGGGGTCTTCTGGTCACTGTGATTGAGGCCAGGTTCTTCATGCGTGTGTGTGGATGGTACCCAGCGGGGGGTCCCCTGGTCACTGTGATGGAGGCCAGGTTCTTCATGTGTGTGTGTGGATGGTACCCAGCGGGGGGTCCCCTGGTCACTGTGATGGAGGCCAGGTTCTTCCTGTGTGTGTGTGGATGGTACCCAGCGGGGGGTCCCCTGGTCACTGTGATGGAGGCCAGGTTCTTCATGTGTGTGTGTGGATGGTACCCAGCGGGGGGTCCCCTGGTCACTGTGATGGATGGAGGCCAGGTTCTTCATGTGTGTGTGTGTGGATGGTACCCAGCGGGGGGTCCCCTGGTCACTGTGATGGAGGCCAGGTTCTTCATGTGTGTGTGTGGATGGTACCCAGCGGGGGGTCCCCTGGTCACTGTGATGGAGGCCAGGTTCTTCCTGTGTGTGTGTGGATGGTACCCAGCGGGGGGTCCCCTGGTCACTGTGATGGAGCAGCACACGGTGTGGTTGGAGGATCTTCTCTGAGGTCTGTGAGTTCCTTTCTGGTTTCATTGCACTCGGCTCCACAGCATCTCATTACCCTCGGCCCACTCTGCCGCACTGCCTCCGTGTTCTCCTGCCTCCCCGGTCGATCAGACATCACAGCCAATACTAAAGCTGATCTGGAAAGCTGTTGAGACATTCTCTATCTCTATCTCTACTGTATATGCAGCATCAAGAACCCATCAGCGGCTCTAATGACGTCTCTAACAGGAGCCAGTCTTTTTAATTATAAAGCAGCTGGTTGGGAATTACACTTCGGCTATAATATTTGACCGTTTTTATTTAATATATAAATATTTATTTGCTTTTTTATCTGTAAGCTATGACCTATAATTTTGCAGACTTAATAACTAAATACTATTTACAAGAAACCTCAGTAAACACTAATCAATGCTGCTGTAGCCAATGTCGTTATTTTGGAAGGCCTTCCTCCGTGGTTGAACAGGATGAGATGGGGTTATTCAGCTAGTTTCAAAATACAACCCATCTCTAGATGCCACGAAAAGTACCCTTAAAATGAAATATTAGTTCTATCCATTGGCCTGCCTTCAGTTGATATACTTCAATAACAAGACACAGTAAAGAGGAAGAGGTCAAGGGACTTCCTCAAACTGCTGTAAACAGAAGAGCACCACACTTAGGCCTGGTTCCAAAATGCTTTTACCCCACGCCCATCTCTTACTGGGCACCACCCTCTGTGCTGCAGAGATGTTCTGCTTTATTAGGAATTATTTGGTTTTATATGAAGGACAAGATTTAAAGTCAAGCAAAATAAAGAGGCAATTGCATATAACAAATTCAATCGAAGTCGACCCAGGCTTTAACAAAAGATATATCGGACTCCTGAATGTATGAGAACACAATGTGCATGTAATGTAAATAAAATAGTATATCTAACAAGGATAAAAACAAGATGCCGAAACGAATCACACAGGATATAATGGAATTAAATGATGTGCAATGCTCAATAATTAGGATGGAATACAAGAAATAGCAGATAGGAAGAGTTGAGGAGGCTGATACTAACGACCACACGACGACGACGATGACAAAAGGTGTGAGAGGAAACGGCCAGCATCCGCCCTATCACCGGCCCCTGGACCCCCCCCTCGCTGCAGAACGAGGTCCGGCTGCCACCGGTTTTATGCAGCAGCCCCACAAGGGGGGTGCGTGTTAATTAGACTCAGCCTCGTTAGGGGGGCTGTGTGGGCTGAATAAGAAGGAGGGGGTGTGCTTTCAGAGCGCTCCTCCACCTCCTGCCGGCGTCCAGCCCTCTCCATCCTCAGGCTAAAGGCTACTGGCACATTCCGTGAGTTAGGAGATAAAGCTGAGTGACAGCCTGCAAACGCCGTCCCACGATAAATCCACTCCCTGGACAGAAAGGGGATCCACGCGCCGATGTGCTGGCGATGCACATCTCTGAGGACTCAGCCCCCACCAGGGTCAGGCTACTGTGGGCGCATTTAAAGCGTTGGTTTGAGGTCAAGATACTCGTGACCTCTGATTAGGGAGGGTCAGAATAACCAATTATACACTGGGGTCAAAACCACATTTTTTAATTGGGAAAGTTCAAACTTTTTCCCATTCAAATAAAAACGGATTAAGGGACTAAATTCGGTTCTGTAGCTCTCTGTTTTTTCCTTATTGGTGAACATAGCGTCATATTTAACAAATCTCACTAGCAGAGAAACGATGAGTGGAACGGATTCACATAAACGGTCAACAGGGTAGGTAGCAGAAGCAAACACCAACCGACATAATACTTACATCTGTAAACATCTGTAGTAACAACTTACCCACCTGAAAGTAACGTAGCTCGAAAGTCAACAACCTGCCATAGATGGAGCGCACACCAAGCAGAGAAGGAGACGCCCTCCCCTTAAAGGGCCAGCGACGCCACGCAGGTTAACTCTATTGCATGTGTGCCACTATTCATTCTTGATGGAGCATAAGAGAGCATACTGTGAGGGGTAGTAGGGCCACAATGTGGGGTAGAGCAGAGACACCAACCCCTCACAGTCCGGGCTACATCCGTTAGTTTAGAAGAGGACAAGGTAGAGTGAACCCAGGAGTGTCCTCTACCTTTCATTACACTTACATACAACTCAGTCCCAGTTTACCCCTGGCATTGAACCGGATGTTTTTCTGTTTTTTTGATATGGCAATTTTTGAATTAATTGAAATGTAAATGTATGAATGTATAACATGGTAAATGTGTGGTAAAGAGTTATGGCGAGCATTATGATTTAGAACGTCCATTAATTACCAAGGGAAATGCTCCTAAGCATAAGAAGGCTTGATTAAGCCCCATTTTTTCACATGACCAACATTATAAATCGCATGCATACGACAGGATTAACAACTTCCTGTTGGAGCTCTTGATGAACGCGGGCCCTGGGGTTCTGCACTTTTGGGAAAAGGCTTTGAGGAAACGGGGCCGAGTGCCAAGGCGTCCTCCAGGGAGAAACACAACTTGAAGATCAGGAGGGTCTCAGGAGGTGAGCAAGAGCTCTTCATTTGAGGTCAGATGGTAAGAAAACGTGGCCTAGGTTTGAATAGCGCTCTTGCTCTGACGTCACACTGAGCATCTGCTGGATCAGATCAATAAAGCGTTGGACGAGCCAAACCACCGCACCGTGATGGACCAGCTGTTGTTCACACAGCCTGTTCAAACGGTAAACACCCAGCAGCCTACTGCCCAAGACAATAATTATTATTATGCCTTATTCCGCCAGCATGCCCATAGACTTTGGAGCACAGTTCTTGACCAGCGTTTTACTGATCAGTACAAATCATTCACAGCAGTAGACATGCTTTAAGCCACAGGCTGTTTAAACAAGAGGGAGCTGATGTGCGATGTGAGTGAAAAGAACAATGAGAAGTGTGATATATAGGGCCCTATTTAAACAGTGTGAAACGCACCTGAGAAGTGCCAAACGTAAGTAGCTTTGTTGGCGGTTCTATGGCCATGTTGCTATTATAGCGGCGGATAAATGACTCTTGCGCCCGGCGCAAATCTAAAAAGGGTTGTCTGAAGTAGCCTAATTACCCGTAGGTGTGTTTTGGGCGTAACGTGCAATAAACCAATGAGAGTGCCAGCTCCCATCCTCTTTAAGAGCCATGAGCGCATTTGAATCTGACGAGTTGATATTTTAACAGCGCGTTTGCACTCTCCGATGAGAGACATAACACACATATGATATACGGTAACTGTTGTTCTATACGCAATACATTAACAAACATAGTTTCTTACCAGTATTGCATGCATTATCGTTATCGACTTGTGTTCCTAATATGCATGTGCCCCCCCGTTAATACATTGCCATGGACTGTATTATGCGTTACGTGTTTAATTTGCGTGTATTTAAAAAGATGGATGCACACACGCGCACCCGCATTTCTGAAACGTCAAAATAGCACCAGGGAACGTTTGCGCCAGAACACGGCTCCTCCTTTCGCCGAACCGCCCCCTTGGGGCGCAATCATTCCCTTATTTTAAAGAACGCTCTGCGCCAGTTGCAAATTAACAGCGACACATACGTCAGTGTAGAAAGTCAATTGCGCTGGATGCAAGACAGGGCCCATAAACTAAAGTGTCACATCTAGACTGGCAATACTTTTGTTCCTAATAGGTAATATGAGACGTATGCATGTGATCAGTAAGGATATTGGTAAAGTGATTAGCTAATCGCTTCTTCTGTTCTGAACAGAACCCTCACAGTTCTCCGAGCAGAGAGGTGCGGCGGCTGTGAGGCCGGGGGAACGCCTTACACATAGATCACCTTAAAACAGAACCAGGGCTGGAGTGAAGGCGGAAACGTCCTTACTACATCTCCAGGCATCTATTCAACAACTAAATCTGGAGCTTTTTGCATAAGAATTATGATTCAAATTAGGATATTACTTTATGGAGGCTTTGGGGTAAACATATACAGGTAACAGCAGGAAAAAGACAGCAGAAAAATCGAGGTCGAAATTAGCTTAAATTAAGTCTTTGGATGGAGATGAGCAACCATCCTCCCTCTTAAAGGGTCTCTGCTGTAAGAGAGCTGTTCCCTCCTAAAGGGTCTCTGCAGTAACAGTTCAGCAGGTGTCAAACATGCGAGGACAGCCTGGGCTCTCCAGGCAGAGCCGTTGTTTGGCGGGCCTTTCCTATCACACAGGTCATCAAGTGGCCACTTTGGCTGATAGATGTGGCAATATTGAATTAGACCCATGACACCAACAAAGGCTTTACTGTAGATCAGGGCTTCTCACCACCCCCCCTCCATACGGTCACTACGGCACGCAGGGCGCACTCTGACTACAGGGAAATGCACCCGCTGCAAACTCAGCCATCAATTCAGCCTTAAAGCCTTCTGTAGCAAAGTTCCCACACTTCATCCGAAACAACAAAGCCTGATGGGAAAGCTGACTGGGCGGCTTGGGGGAAAGCCGCGTGCTCAGCAGATGATGAATGGTATTGCATTAACAAAACAATACACCCAACCAATTTAAAATTACACTGGGAGAAGTAAGTAATGTGGTTGGAGTACTCATATGGCATGGGAGTATGATGGGGTGACTGTGTGGTTAATCATGAGTGGGTTTTACACACATAGAATCAATACTTTGCAGGTCTCTGACTAGTTCTGGTCTCTAACCGCATCTTTCAGAGATGTGGGCCTAAACAGCTGCAGTTTCACTGAGCCATATCCAGAAATCCTTAACTTCCACGAGGAAATCCAGCTTCAGATGTGACAATGTGCTTCTCTCTCAATATTGATGGCCTGGGTAGAATAAAACCTCATCTATAAATCCTCATATGCATTAACATTCATGTAGGGCAGGGTTATCAAACCTCATATCCATATATATAACGTCACCTGCATCAAACCTGTTTCCCTTTCAAGATGTCATTATGTAGGACTTCCCAGGGTGCCACAAGCGGTGGGTAATAATTCACCCACAGTGACTTAGGATAAAACATCACGCTGAAGACGTTTAAGGGCCGTAATGTGGATTCACCTTGCTTGTCGACCATGTATGAACAACGTTCCCTCTGTGGGCACAATGAAGCAGAAGTGAAACCAACTCACTTAAAGGCTTTGTACATATAAAGCATTTATGTAGAAAGTCCCCGGAGTCCCGGATCATTGTTAATCCGTTTAGGTCCGAAGCAATGCTTTATTATTAGTATACTTTCCATTTAGGTAATGGGATTCTGCTTGCAATGCAGCCATGCACTATATTCAGGATGGGTTGTCAGCCCAGAGTAAGAGATGGGGGATTTAATGAAAGTACTAAAACACATTATACATATTATGCAGAATTCCTTTTGCTGCACAATTTTTGCAGAACACTCTGTACCATTTCATCAAGGAGAGTAATTGAATAGACTGCAGAGAAAAAATACATTCTTTAGTATTCAATTGTTTATGATGGTTTATATATTGAAATATCCTATAATGTAATGTTATATTTATTTTGATAACTCATTCTAAAGGCCATATGAAGAACGCCAATATACAAAAAATAGATTGTCACCATATTCATAACTCCATTATGTACACTTTATCTCAGAAACAATAAACTCTAGACGTAGCTCCTTAGTGGCCATTTGAACGTATAATTTATGTATTACTCCCAGAACAATAAAGTGCCTCAGAGAAATGTTTAACTCGATTGGATTAAAGCATCGGAAGCTGTGAAAAGGGACCATTAAGACGCAGTATTGGAAATGAATGGCAGTGAGAATGATCAGATAGAATAGAGATTCACTGAGACCAAAACATTTTGGAATATCGTGATGTCTTGTGAATAAAGTAAAAAATGGATCAGGTAAGGTATATTATATTTAGTAGTATGGGTATAAAATAATATGAGGAATACTGTATATTAGTGGGGCGGTTAGTGAGAAAACCCTCAACTGCCAGTATACCAAATTCTCCATGACAACAAAACCTGAAATCATGATAAATTTGCAGTATGTCACACTGTCTGTCTGAGAGATGAAAATGATTGCATTTTCAATACAAGTCAAAATAATGCAGCAAATGAGTTTTCCAGAGCCAGTATAAGGATGCAGAGGAAGGGCACATGTTTGGAGCATTACAGAGGATGCATCAACAAAATACAAAACTATGCACAATCTCAAAATCTCTGAAATCGAGAGAGGAAGGCGAGAAAGGGGAATGAATCATCAGGCACAGAGCTCCCAATGTCTCTGCGTTATTTAAAGGGAACCACGGTTCTTCTAGAACCGGGTAGAACCAGTAACCTACGAATGGTCTATTAGATAAAGGCAGATAAATCGGCTTTACTACGATAAATGAATAACACCGTTGTGAGCACATTACTGACATGACAGGTCTGGTATTTTGATAGCATAAAATAAGCAGCCATCATAAGTTGATGGTCTTCCAGTCTTGGTTTATTCACAATCAGATATCAGTTGAACTTAAAGTTTAAAGTGTCCTGCAGGGGATGTCCTGGATGCAGAAATGATCTCCATGAGCGCAGAAGAGATCATGAGGTCTGCCTCTAGCTACAGTAAGTGGAGAGTTGAAGTGAATGTGTAGGTCACTCCAGTAGGATACACAAGGGGGTAGAAAGACGTTGATACGACACAATCACAACTAAAAATGGTTGCAATAAATGACATTTATTTATGATTGTTCATTCGAGAACCAACGATATCTTTGTCTTCAGTGACACAAGTGACCAGGCTCACTGTTTCTGCTGCCTGTGAGGGGGTAACGCAGAGTCTTGCGTCTAAAAGGAGAGTTCTCCAGTGCAGAAAATAACACTTCCATGACCAAAAGTGTGAGGTGCTAGACTTGGCACAAATGAATTTAACTTGGCAGTAACAGAGCAGCACTTGTGAGTGCTTCCATCATTACTAAACAGTGGGACTGTGTATGGAAATGAGCTAGATGCTGTAATACGCAACAATGCATATCCTCTCAGTGAGACTAATGCCTTTTGTACATCGTGCCTGACAGATATTCAAATCAACTAATCAAGTTGATTGAAACTCAAAGATCAACTGAACATGAAAACTTTATTCACTGCAAAGTCAACTGAGGATCCTGCGTACACAAGGCCAAGAGGTCTGGCTGTCAACCAGCTGAAAGGGAAGACGTTTTGTTGGTGTTTGTGGGCCACAGTCCAAGTAAACAAACGCTCAAGCTCACTGATTACAAGAAAACACAGAAGGAAATAATTGCACAAAATTAAATTTCAATCAATGGAGTCTCAGTAACAAAAAAATGCATTCTAACCTCGGAAATGTTCAGCTAATTAAAAACAATCAGGTCTGTGCCGTGGCTGAGTGCTGTGCCGTTGACGACCAGAGAAGACCGACACTGAGCACAGGTCACACAACAGCAGTTCATTAGAGCTTTGATCTACAGCAGAAACATCTATATTGAGCTACGGATTAGACCCAAGATGACTAATACAGCTAGAATAAACGTCACGATTGGAAGAAAAGAACTCTATTTGTTTTTCCTGTGAGAAATGCCTGACTTGGACATACATTTAAACTTGTTGAGAAACATTGAAGAGTGGATGTGGAGACCGTGATTAACCCACAGTGGTGGCCCCAGCCAGCACCGTGTCAGAGCACCGTGTCAGCGCACGGTGCTCTGACCTCCAGCACGGCCCCAAAGCTCCCGTTCCAACCCTCCCGCTGAGTTATACACAGAGCAAGCTCATGTAGGAAGAACCTTCACCACTGAACCCTGGTCATTCTCAGAGACATCAGAAACGACTGAACACGTGTTGGACAGGAAGAGGGAGGGAAGCCGTGTGGAAAGACGTGTAGAGAAAGCTCCAACTACCTTTACAGGTTGGCTTTCCACTGGAAACCATCCGTGATTGTTTGAAACTTGGAGTTCACTGGGCTGCAGTCTGCTGAGCCGATCACCGCGGCAGGCAGCTGGGAGCTGGAGGATATGAACAACACCTGAATAACGTTAGCCATAACGACTGAGGAGTTAATATTAGCATCGTGAGGCGATTGGCGATTTAGGCGATTGGCGCGCTATCTGTGATAGCGTAGCTGCAGCAACTTAAAACTACGGCTGCCACTGGGGATATTTCTTTGATTGATTAACTTTATAATAATTATTCTTTATTCAATTATTTTCATAATAATTTTATCGTTTAATCTTATAGATTACTTTCCTCCATAAATGTGTAAAATTAATTCAGATGGCTTTCTTTTGACTGGGAGAAAGACATCCTACTTTAACATATTAATCAGTCAGATAGTCAGTAACTTTTTTCATAAAATATCTAATTTATTAAATAAATCGGCACAGCCCTTTTCATGACGTCTTCAAAGGCATCGGAAAGTCTCTCATGGAATTGTGAAGAACCCCATGGAGTGTACAGTACCCCATGGTGCTGTAAGGTACCCCCATGGTGCTGTAAGGTACCCCCATGGTGCTGTAAGGTACCCCCATGGTGCTGTAAGGTACCCCCATGGTGCTGTAAGGTACCCCCATGGTGCTGTAAGGTACCCCATGGTGCTGTAAGTACCCCCATGTTCTGGTAGACTCATGGTGCTGTAAGGTACCCCCATGGTGCTGTAAGGTACCCCCATGGTTCTGTGAGGACTCCCATGGTGCCGGACACACCCGAGAGCCTTTGTCGGCAGAGAAAGAGGCATTGACAAGGTCACACACAGAGCAGCTCCATCCGAGGCGCAGAACGGCGCTGCTCTTTTATAAATGTGTTGCGTATTGACTGCACCGCGCACGTCGTCGCTCTCCGAACATACCAAGGTCTTCCCTCCTGAGCCAGGGAATGGGGACCTATTGGAGGCTGCCGCTGGGTAACGTGACTCAGACCTGCACCGTGGGCATCGGCTGGTCGAAGTTTGTGTTTGGTTGTTCATTAAAGTTAATTACTGTTCACTACTATGAGTATAAAAAAAAAATAACTGTTAGGTGTTGACTATTAAGTTTAGGAATTTCATTAAAACTCACAATGAAAGGGTTCAAAGGGCGTGATAAATTACATAATTTGTCTTAAAATGTGACTTGAAATAAAACAACCTGACGTCTTATACATACACAAACTCCTTGATCACTTCTACTGTTTGTATTTTTGGTATACATTATCCTCCAGTATTATCATCTGAGGATCATCACGTCGTTACTAACATTATCTCCTCGTTTGTGTGATTAAATGAGGAGAGGAACGTTAAAAAGGCATTCCTGATCCAGGAGCCCACGCAGGACGGTCGGCCGAGGGGAACAGGCCGAGCTCCAGGAATAAACACCGTGTCATCCTGCGATAGGGAGACGGCAGTGGAATGCTATTTCCATTCTGCTGGTGTGTACCGTTGTGCTGTTGACTGTGTAAGGTGTGTGTGTTTGTGTATATAATGTATTTAGTGCATGTGTGACCATCTGCCGTTTATGTCACTGTTTACCTGCAGACTGTGTCAGGAGCTGCACGGTGTGTGTGTGGTGTGTTGTGTGTTGTGTGTGTGTGTGTGTGTGTGTGTGTGTGTGTGTGTGTGTGTGTGTGTGTGTGTGTGTGTGTGTGTGTGTGTGTGTGATGCTGTAGATTGCCTGCATTGTCTTCTCCCCCCCAGCTCGGCTCCTGGTTTAGCATGCGGAGTGTCTGGCTCCGGGAGGCAGCGCCGCGGCAGCCAAATTGACATTCACTGGAGTGTGCTCCCTCCTGTCACTTTGTCAACACCGTCCCCGTGTGGAGCTCAGCCAAGCAAGACGTCGGACAGACAGGCGAACGGAGAGGTGGACTTCAGCAACATAACACCCTCGCTCCACGGCCAGCCCAGGGTTCACATGCACGCCCCACAGGTGCACACAGACCCACACACACACAAAGGGGGAGATGTCCTGTAGAAATGATTTTCTCATTTCATTTTGTCTTTGCTGCAGGAAGCGGATAAATCTGAGAATGACGATACCGATTTTTAAGGGCTGAAAAGGAAAAGAAATGACCAATATGAATTATAGCCAAATAACTAAGCTGCTAATGGTAATTATCTATCGGTATACCTATAGATCTGGTTAGGGATCAATTATGGCAGATATCATCATATATATGTTGCAAACAGCATGTGTGCCTCCTCAGAATCTACGGCGGTTTAAATGTTCTGTATCCTCGGTTTGGATCCAGATCTAAACGTTTCATCTCTGGGTTCATCACCGGGTTCAGCCCATTCACAACACGAGCCTGGATGCGATGCATCGAATGGTACATTTACATCATATCGTTCATGTCAGCGGAGACATTCTTCATTTCCTCGTCCGTACACACGGAGCAACACACTTATCAGTCAGGTGTCATGGCTAAACACGCCAACATGGCCACGCTGAACCACTCAGGTGGAACCAGCTCTTGTCAGCCGAGATGGTTCCTGACAGCTGAATCTGCTCAGGAAATGATTAGATAAATATAACAGAAGCAGGCTGGGTGTCTCCAACAAGGTGTGCTGGCGGCTGATAAAGGATTCAGATTTATGTAGCCTTCGGAAAAAGACGGAGATATTATGTTTCTTGAGGAATGAAACAGCAGAGGTTTGTGTGTGATGTAGGGCATACTGAGCGGAACGGGGGGGGGAACAACGGCGGGGTTAATGTTGCAAAGGAAATCAGTTTTTCATATCTTTTCAAGATCTTTTGACCCCAATTTCACATTTTTTATATTCCTTCTCTTTCATGAAACCAATTTGCTGGTTGTCTTGTATGCACATTTGTTATTGCCACAATTCAGAGTTTGACATTTACAAATCTAATGTTAACATCTTGAATACAAATGAATTGTACATCTGTGCTACAATGGTGTTGTTAGAAATTGCAAAACCCCTCATACTGTATCCCTCAAACACGCACTGTCAACAACTCCCACGTCCCAACGTAATGGGAGGAATAGAATTAGACCGACTTAGATTAAAACCCAGTTCATATGAAACAAAGCAACCAATAAAGTTGAATTAGTAAGGTAAGGATGCAGCCCACTACTCATTTACTATATGGGCTGTGTTTTACAGAGTACTATTTATGTCTTTGTATTTTAAGTAATAAAAAAAGCGTCCAAACACCAATACGGGGTTTGACTAGTAAACAAGTCTGTATTTACCATTCAAGCCAACCAATAGATATAACTCTTATTATGGAAGTCGTGAACCACATAAAGTAGTTGATAAAGCGTTGTGTTCATTTCATTCAGAGTTTTCCAGAATGAGAGACCACTTGCTGCTGCTTCAGTCGCTGAGGACTGACAAACCTGGTCAAAGTGTTAACCACTAAGAACCTCAATAACTCACAAACCAACCTGGTCAAAGTGTTAACCACTAAGAACCTCAATAACTCACAAACCAACCTGGTCAAAGTGTTAACCACTAAGAACCTCAATAACTCACAAACCAACCTGGTCAAAGTGTTAACCACAAAGAACGTCAATGACTCCAAACCAACCTGGTCAAAGTGTTAACCACAAAGAACGTCAATAACTCCCAAACCAACCAGGGGTTGATGCTACAGAGAGACCAAGGTTTCCATACCAACCGGGAGGCCGTCGCACAGTGGTCAAGTGGATGACAGCTAATCGATGATCTTCCAAACTATTGCGACCAAATCTCCCTTTCCCTTACTTATTTATCTGAGCGGTTCGTCCTCGATATTATGATATCCTCTTTTACCATGTCATCTAGATACCTCCACAGGTCTGATCTCAGGATAATCTGGAATAATGCCTCAAAGACACTGATACAATCCATAGTATACTAATACGGATATTAACAGAAAAGAGGCCAACAAAGAGCAGATGAAGGAGCGCGTGGTTGACCAATAGAGAAGAGAAAGTATTGCTGACTGCTGAGACCAGCAAACTAACATGTACACTTTCTTGTTCATGAACTGCTGGTGAAAAAACCCTGGGAGCAAGGCAGTTACTATCCAACCTAATCAATGAGCCGTGGGAAGAATAACAAAAAAAAGTACTGGGTGGATATCTATATGTGTTTGTATGTTGGCGATCTATGAACATGAAGAGTTCCCCGTACTACCCAGCCCTGCTCATTTACCAACCCATGGCTGGACAAGGACATACCAGTAATTAGTATTAGTGTAAGTGCAGGTGCAACAGAGCATCAAACTGCTTGACGTAAGCATGTTCCGGTTAACACACCCGCATGGTCTGCATGCTGCAACTACGGCTAGGTCCCCCAAGGAGCATGTTCCCCGGGTCCATATGTCTCCCTCTTTTGCATGAACTGGGGAAAGGAACCCCTTTTTCAAAAAATAATAGGTCCTATGGGAGACGGGGAACAATAGAACCCTTAAAACAAAAAAAAAAAAAAAGGCCTAAGACGGGGAACAAGACCCTTTTCCTCCCAAAAAATAGGGCCCTACCCGTCGACTTTTCCACCATTACTGGCCAACCGGTCGAAAACTAACCACCCCGTCGCAGTGCTGTACCTTTGTGGAAGAGTGAGAAAGACGTCGGAGACCCGACGCCGGTAAACAAAACCCTGATAACCCAATCCTCTACGAACGCCCCCCAGGGCCATCCGGAGGCCCACAGAGCTTGGCCGTGATATTAAATACAATAATATTATTATATATCTAAAGAGCTCCGGGAGTCGCAAACGTCAACAATCAACTTTCTCCTCCATGCCTCATTCACCCGGGACTGCACCTGCACTGAGTTGCCGGTTGAATTCCATGGCTGTGTACCGTTACATCATGCCACCAGCGGCCACGCCTGGGTTAAACGGCTGGATTGGGCTCAATCGCATGCGAAATGTCCGCGTCCAAAGGGTTAAATCTTTGGAAAGATTGAAATGAGGAACATGACCCCTCTGCAGAAAAGGGCCTAGATCCCCTATAGCACAGGAACATGACCCTTTTGGGAAAAACAGGAACTAAGGACCCGTGAACATAGTGCCCGGGAACATAGGACGCGGGAACATAGACCCAGGGGAAACATAAGGGCCCGGGAACAAGACCGCGGAAACATTAGGCCCGGAAACATAGGCCGGGACATAGGCCCGGGGAACAAGGCCCGGCGAACATAAGGGCCCAGGAACATAGGACCTGGAACAAAGGGCCCCGGCGAACATAGGGCCCGGCGAACATAGGCCCTGGAACATAGGGCCCAGGGAACATAGACCCGGGAACATAGGGTAATTGACCAATTTGCTGAACCCAGTTTCCGGACTCCCCATGCCGAATCCCCATTGCCGGGACTGGCTAGTACTGGTCATCACAATATCCTAGTCGCAAACCACGAAAAACCCACATGGGGCCATTGTTCTATTTGTCTACGGAGATACCAGTACATAGAATAGTCCGATGCAAATGTGTCATATATAACTATCGTATTAACAAATAATTAAGTTTCATGGTGGGCAATAATCACAAATACGATCGACCTCACGGACGTACATAATGTGGGCGTCGTGCTTAGCCCTTCGAAGTTCGGGTTTTTGCTATTGAAAAAGACATAGAAACACCAAGTACTAAGACCAATAAAACAATTATTAAAGTACGATTTCCAAGTATTATTATGTCGGCAATTGTGGTTTTTTCGTGTGCCACTAGCATGTGATAACACCCCATTTCACAAGCCTCGTCAAACTGGATTCGGCCCACTGAGGTTGTCGGCAACTGCCTAGAAACCAACAAGACCTCCGGGAACATAGGATGAACCCCGTCCCCCACACCACAATCAAGGACTCTTGAGGAAAGCATGGAGGATGTACGCTGTTGCACGGCTACATGTAAACAAGCGGTTTACTTGTGAACAGTACATCCACCATTTTACACGGAAAAAACCCGCAAAAGGTTAAATCATAGCCGCAGATTCTTGCAACGTTAAATGTGTTGAAAATATAACATACATATAATACAGAAAGGATGGGGGGGGAACAAAATATTATAGCTGATTACAATGATGCATATCCTTTCACATGAACTCGTGCCCCACGCCCAGATCGGCTCCAGGGGTGCGAACGGCCCGGTGCGTGTCGGCCAAATGGCCCACGGTCACACAATGTGCGTCTAAGCCGGCCCTCTGCGTGCATCACTGGTGCGTGACCTCGCCCGCCAGCCCCGTCTGCATATTGCAGAACATGGTGGAAACTTGAAAAAACAAGGTATAATAGTAACAACAGAAGCAGACTCTCCGTACTTCTACTGAGTTCTGCTGAGGCACCCTAACAACACCAATGATTCATTCACCCATGAGGAGCATTCCAGATGTACCTCTAATGATCAGATGTACTCCAAAACGAAAAACTAAACCCCGACTGCAAGAGCGAAATGCATAAATGTCTTTGGGGGGGGGAGTCATGAAGGCGTTATGATCATCAGAGTAAGCGGTTCAGTGGTAACTTTGGTCGAAGAAATAAAAATGACAAAAAGTCCACAATCCAATAGTCAAATAGTAAATGTACAATAATATTGACACAATAATGCTCAGGATTTTATAGAAGCCTACATGCCAACCTAACTGGGAAAGTATATTTATAGTCTATACTGACAAAGAGCCCAGAAAAAAATTGAATCCATTTTGAGCGTGTAAATAGCTATTGGTAACCTGCAAGAAATTAAGTGGGGGGGGGAGATTCAGATAAACAAAATGTCTTTGCCTTCCTATTCAATTGGATATATAATGTGGCGAAAACGGTTACTTTGGCAACAAGAAGCTATTATCCGCATTTGCAAGTGCATGCAAAAAAGTATTAATCGAGAAATCTAATACGCCCCATAATCACAAAACGAGAACAGATTAAAAGCTTCGGCGACCGTTCGGTCATAGAATCTCATCATTAAAAAAAGGCACCACATTGATTCCCTTCCTCTATTTTATGAGTCATTTTTAAAGGAAATACCTGATAATGAAACAACCTTAATTTATTTTTACATCCTGCAGCATCGATTGTCAGTCAGCCACTAATGGCAGTATACCCTGGACTACTAGAGTTAAATACAAAATGAGTGCACGGGGGCCCCCACACACACACAGCAGGCAACGCACACCCGCACACAACACACACACACACGGGAATGCAGGTGTTTTTTCCACAAGTAATTGATGGGGCGTGTTAAGGAAAATAAGTGTTAGAAGTCAACGCTCAACGTTACTTTTTCAGCATTACTAACCCCGGCAACCGACCCCTATCCCCAGGTGGACCTAAAGTACTTGCAAAGCCGTTATCTTCCGCTCACCCCCCAGAAAGCCTGGCATGTGTGCAGGCTCCGCTGCATGACTACAGAACGAGGTAGAGGACGCCACCAAACACCAGAGTGACTACAGAAGCTGAGTAGAGACCGCCACACACAGCAGACAACAGAGAATGACCTAACAAGCAGCGGAGGTAAAGGACGCTCACGTCAAACCGCCACAGTGACACAGAGAGCGTAGAACGCTCAGCCAAACAGCCACAAGTGACTACAGAACTGAGGACGCTCCCCAACACAGCCACAGTGACTAACGAGAGGAGCTGAGGACGCTCACCAACAGCCACAGTGACTAAGAGAGCTGAGATCTCACCAAACAGCACAGTGACTACAGAGAGCTGAGAAGCCACACAAACCACCACAGTGACTACAGAGAGCTTAGTCACTGTGCTTGTCTTTCTCCTTTGCCTCCACACCATGAGCGGTCGTCCTTCTCACGCACTGGTGAGGATAATAAATAATACAGATATATATATATATGTTGGTTTTTTTATATATATATATATAATTTGATGTTGCAGAAGACATAATGACTTGGTGTTCTTTCTGTTGCTAGGAACAAGCTTTTTAATCCCCCACAGATGCTATACTACCTGAAGTGGTTAGTATTTTAATACCAATGACATAATGGCGGCTTTTAGGCTTGGCAGTTGGTAGCCGTGTTCATAGAGGAGGAACACAGTGCCGGCTGAGGAAGGAGACACCGGCTCACTGGAGTGGAGGCCAAAGGGAGGAGAGAGGAGCCGTTGTGAAAATAGAGGAATACCATCATACAAGTATATATATAATATATATTATACAGTAATATACAGTAATATATATAAATAGATAATTATATAATATATATATCATATATAATGAATATATATAATAACTTATACAGTATATATATTACAGTATATATATATATAGCTGTATAACAGTAATATCTAATACTGTATATATATACTGTAATATATACGTAATATAACTGGTATATTATACACTATACTGTAATATATACACAATCTTTATATATAATACAACATACATAAATTAAAAAATTATATATATATATATATACTGTATACTGTATATACTGTGTATATTATGTATATACATATACTGTATGTGTATATATGGTATTCCTGGTATCCTTTCTAAGAAGCAGCTTTTAGGCGTTTAATCCCACACAGATATAGCACCTGGATATCACAGCATTCATTAGTACAGGTAGTGCCTGGGCCAGGAGGTGCCTGGGCCAGGAGGTGCCTGGGCCAGGAGGTGCCTGGGCCAGGAGGTGCCTGGGCCAGGAGGTGCCTGGGCCCAGGTATGGCTATCTCTCCGATGAGGAGACTCTGGGTGTTGAGCACGGCCCCCAACACGCGGCCTCGGACCGGCCCCCCGTTCAGTCAGCGCAGAGGGGCGCTTCCTCTTAATTACTTGTGCTGGGACCGAGGTTGTGTCGTGGAGCCCACTCTATTACTGTCACGCTGCCTGCTGCGGCCGGGGGCACGCCCATCACACAGAGTCCTCTGCCGTCCAATTAAAGTCCACCGTCTGGTTCGCTCAGAGGACAGCCGCCAGAAGCATGATTGACATTTCCCTCTCAAAGGGCACAAGCCTCGCCTTCCACTTGGGTCTAACCATCTCTGCATCGCGGTGACGGGTGCGTCACGGTGATGTGCAGGAGGCCATCGTGCTTTAAATAAAATGGCTTCTGGTGGGAGGGTTGGGTAAGGTAGCCATGACAGTCACAATGCTTCAAAATGATTCAAATCATCTCCATCCTTCCAGTCGGATCAGCGATGGCACAATGATGCCACCTGCCTGGCAAACGCCCATCTATCATGATCACTTCACCAACATTGAGAACCTGCGTCAATAGGCCGGGGCCAAGGCCTCTCTGAGCAGCTTCACGCTCTAAAACTTCCAGAAAAGAAAGGAAAAAACGGAATCCAACCAAGCAGCAAACTTCAAATGCAACTTAGGTAAGCAATCTTCTGAAATAGCTTATCAAACAAATCTGCCCAAAGAGGTAGATTGCTTCATGTAGTCGATAGACCGAACACTCCCCCCATCAATACATTAAGGGCCCTCTCCGGCGCAGCCGGCGCCACTTCCACCTCTCCTCGGTAATCATTCCCTACAACTTCTTAAACGACATCCTGAACGTCCATCCATTGACATAACAGTACAGGCTTTGGCATGAGGTCTGCACACATCTATCTTAAGTTAGTACTGTGTTGGAGTATAACAGTTCCCTAGAGATGTGCATCTCAACTGAATTAACGGGTCGCCTGGTGTAAGAGAATATGGATTGGATGTAAATAATTATCGAAGGCGTGTTTACAGAGCAGCAACCAGAGACTATAGGGAGGTTTCATTATGTTATAAAACACATTGTTCTTATCTGCACAAGTATGACCGTTATCTCTTGTATGAAAACAAAGGAATCGTAACAAAAGCTCAGCGAGGTACCCATCACACTTGGCTAATAATATGCTGTTTCTGTTCTAATGACCGCACAGCAGCTCTGCTGTTAATTAGTGCGTCTGATGAAATACCTTCCTCAGTGTCACCAGGCAGAGAGTGTCCTTAAGCTGCGAGGTGCTAATCCACACAGCAGATGTTCAGCATTACAGTTCAGCTGCCTCTCGCCCCTCCTGGTACATCAGCATCATCCCCACGTCTCTGTAGGGTTTAATTGCCATCCAACTCACACCTTAATATTTAATGTGGCTGAGAACCCACAAGACTCCCCTGTTCTTAGAGGAGTCTACCGGGGAGAAAAAACAAAACATCAAAGTACGTGTCAGGAATGAAATTTCAAGAAATTCACTTAAAGGGAATTTCTGAGAGCAGGGGGAAGAAGGAACAGTTTGGGTTGTGAATATTTAGGCCCATTCAGAAGATAGTCTCACCAGCACAGCTCTCGGCCATTAGCAAACCTCCTCTCCCACGGGATGTTTGTCAATGATCACTTTTGTTCCAGCCAAGTACCAATTGATCTGGCAGAGAAGGGGCCAGCCATGGCCGCATGCAGCCTGGAATCTGCTAATCAATTAATGACATATCTTTCTTGTACAATTTGGTCCCTGAGATTCTCCTTTAATCAGGTTCTAATGAGTTGTTACTAAAATGTTAATGTGAGTAAACTGATCAAAGCTTTTCCAATAAAATACTTATCCAATACTACACTAATAATAGTATGTTTTGTATCAGTATGGCGTGATGAAAAGATACCGATACTAGTACGGCTATCCATATGTGTTTATGGAATAGACGTGTGTGTGAATGTGCCGCTAAGCACAGTAAATAAAACACTGTTCTGTTAATTTTATCTAGTTTAGGGATTTTAAAGTATGTCATCTTTAAGGATTGAGTAATTCAGTCTATATTGTCATCAGGAATACATGTCCCACCATTTTTCGTAACTCCACATACAATATCTTCTGAGTACCCAGATAACACATAACTTTACTCACCCTCATTGCAAAAGGCAGTCACAAAGTGTGCCAAGGATGGAGCGAATTAACCTCAACCAAGAGATCAAATAACGAAGGATCACTGAGACATTTAACATCACAGAGTTCATTATCTATGCACAGACAGATTATGTCTTTATTAATAGAAACAATTTAACCTCAGAGAGACGTGATTACGACGGTATGCCTGTAGGCTTGGAGGGAGAAGACTACTGAGGTTAGTACATCAAGGTGCCCCTAATGGCATGAATCGCATACTACAATGTCATCTGGAAGCGGGGTAGTCATGATAACACAACAGAGACAGATTTATCCATACTGCAACAGTACACACGTCTGTTCTATGTAGGCTACGGCATTAACAGCATGTCGTGTGCTTCTGTTGGCATCCACATGAACGACTTTATATCCTCAGCCTACGATGCATTGTTTCTCAACGAAGCTTTGCGTCGTGAGGCGAGGTGGTTCATCCGCCAGACAGCAGGAGGACTAGAACAGGGACCTGGACCAGGAACAGGACCTGGACTAGGACCTCGACACGGACTAGGACTCAGGACGCAGAACAGTGACTGAACGAGTGCACACCGCCCGCTCATACCGGGTCCAAGTGTCCGTACATCTTTCCCAGACTGAGATGAAGACTATATGGCGCAAACGCACCGAGGGGAGCAGACGCAGCCGGATAACCGAATCAATACCGAGCCGTCAGAACCTCTTCTGCTCCCGTCCAGCAGTCCGCCCCTCCTCTGTCCATCTGTCTGTCTCACCGGAGATCTTCACCACTTCTGGTTCTTTATCACGACACGTCACCTCAGCCTTCTCTCTTCTCCCTCTCTTCAACTTGTTCCTCTCAGACACCAAACTCTAAGGACGAGCCCTCCGTGCGTCAGGACGCTGCGGTCCACCAGCCTCCTCACAGAGAACCAGTTTCTCAGCGCTCTTGTAACTCAGGACCTCCACATAAAGGTCTCCTGAGTCTGTCACCAACCCCAAACACACCCTCTATCTCTAGAACACAAATCAGGACCTTTCATTCACCGGATAGAGAGAAGTGGTTCAGATCAATGACCGCATTGAACCTCCTCCCTCCGCACCGGCCGGTTCAGACCGACTCTCCCCGAGTGACGGACAGCCTCCGCTGAGTGACGGACTCACTCGCGCTGGAGGGCTCGGACCCGGACAGAGGAGCAGCAGGGAGAGATCGCTGGATGATGAATCTCATATCGGTCCTCTCGCGGTCCTCCTCCCGTGGCACTGGCTGCTTCCTCCGCGCGCGCCTTCCTTTTCCTCCCTCTCTCTCTCTCTCTCTCTCTCTCTCTCTCTCTCTCTCTCTCTCTCGCTCTCGCTCTCGCTCTCGCTCTCTCTCGCTTTCTTCTAGCTGTTTTAGTGTCCTCGCTCCCGCGCTAGGTCCTCGTGCAGACAGACGCAGCCCAGAGTGGAGGCGCGAGCGGGTGGAGCTCGGCTTTAAATAACAGGAACGCGCGCGACTCGCTGATGCTGAGGAGAGGGAGGGGCGGGGCCGGAGGGTCTGGAGGGTCGGGTCCGGATGGGAGGGCGGGATGGGAGAGAGGACGGGTCCAGGGAGGATCCGGATGGGAGGGCGCGGGTCCGGAGGAGAGGGACAGGGGTTGCTCAAAGGGAGGGGTCGGGAGATCCGAAGGAGGAGGGTCAGGAGGCAGGGAGGAAGGCCTCGACTAGAGGCAGGCAGGAATCTTGAATAGAGGCAGGGAGGAAGCCTGTGACTAGGGGCAAGGAGGGCGCTCAAGGCAGGGAACGCAGCCCTCAACTAGAGAGGTGGGTAAACACCAGCCTCCACTAGAGGCAGGGAGGGAAGCCTCCCGGCCGTCCATTTATAGCGCAGTAGAGGCTGAAACATGATGCCTTACTACACCTTCTGTGTTATTGATTACAGTTGGGCTTCAGCCCCTGAAACCCAAACAGGACGTATGGAGGCTGATCAGAGGGCTGCAGAGAGGCTGCAGGAGACAAGTCGACTTCCACCTATAAAATGCGTTGCCTTGTTATTTCAGGTTTGTGTGGAATTATTTTGAATAGTCTGTCTGGGTGCTTGAGACACAGATTGAATGGGTATACATTCAAAGCTCATCTATAATAGTAGTAAGTATACTATAATAGTTTGTAACAGTAGTATACTATAATAGTAGTAATTAGTATAATAGTTTCCATTGAACGGTCACATGACGGTTGTTGGTAATGAGTGGGTTCGCCTGTCCCCCGGACCGCGTCCTGAGGACAGAGCCTTCTCTAATCCCCATTAATCCCAGTGGCCTCCATCACAGTGCCCCTCATCCTCATGATGGCTGGCAGGGGCGACAGGGAGGGCTAATTGAAAAGAGCTCTGAGTCGCCACAGGTTAAAGAACCATCGGTCCAGCAGCAGGCTGCAGACCGCCGGGACCCCCCAGCCAACCCACCTGTCTTCAGGGCCTGAACCACTTGCCGGGACCCCCCCAGCCAACCCACCGTCTTCAGGGCCTGACCACTGCCGGACGCCCCCAGCCAACCCACCGTCTTCAGGGCCTTGACCACTGCCGGGCCGCCCGCAGCCAACCCACCGTCTTCAGGGCCCTGACCACTGCCGGGACCCCCCCAGCCAACCCACCGTCTTCAGGGCCTGACCACTGCCGGGACCCCCCAGCCAACCCACCGTCTTCAGGGCCTGACCACACTGCCGGGACCACTCCGCCAACCATTCCACCCGTCTTCAGGGCCTGACCACTGCCGGGACCCCCCAGCCAACCCACCGTCTTCAGGGCCTGACCACTGCCGGGACGCCCCAACCCACCGTCTTCAGGGCCTGACCACTGCCGGGACCCCCCAGCCAACCCACTAGCCCCTCTGGCTTCAGGGGTTGATCACTTCACCTGTTTTCTGGACACATTCTCCATTTACAGCTGCTCCAAATCAGAAGGCCCTTGTTACTGATGAACAGGGGATTAAACCCTGGGTTCACCTCTGAGCACAACGCTGTCTCATACCGCCAGGCTCCCTTTATTCACATACGTGTGGATTTGGTAGAATCTGATCACATCATTGATTTAACTAAAAAAAAAGGTATAATGCTGTGCTATCAATAATGACAGACCTCACATCAGTGTACACAGAAAAAGGTATTGCTTCAATTCAGTGAGGTCATCTTCCATGTTATCAATGGATGTTACCAGTGGGGTTCAATGGATACCTCAGTATCTGTAGGAGGAAGCTCCTCCTCAGGGACCGGCCTGCGGATCAGGTGCACTCCGCTGGAGCAGAGTGTTGTTTGTGTTGTGTTATGCTCTTCAGGTATTATCTCTGATGGCAGGGTGCTGCTGCTGATCTGCCAACCTCTTCACATCCACCCCGCATTCAACTCAGCCCTTTCATTTTACACTCTTACACTCACTACCTATGCACTCATTTATGCATCTAATTTATATATATATATATACATCAGTATGTGTGTGTGTTTAAAAATAACCATTTCTGTGAGCAGGTTTTTGGCCCAGAGAGCGATCGGTGGCGCGGAGGCTCCACCAGACACCAGTTAATTAGGATTAAAATGTTGCCTGTTTGTTTCCTGATGCTCCTCAGTAGTTTAGCCGGTCTCTGCAGAGAGCAGAACCACGTCAGTCTATCTTCATATTCTGGAATTAAGAATTAAAATCCGAACAGAGCGAATGTACACACGGAGCTTCATCAGCGTAAGGTTTCTTAAGCAGAAGGGTTATTACATTACCTTACGTACGTTTATTCAAAGTCTTGCTGTAGTAAAGCAGGAGCCGATCCCGTCTCAGAGAGGGATCTGTAACCCTTTAAAGAGAACACCCTGCTTCTTTAAGGCTCTGGAGCCCCAGTTCCTCCACACACTTTATGCATCAGGACGGGCTGGAAGTGTTCAGAGGAACACTCCCACTGCTGGGGGTGATGACCTGCAGTAGTGGCATGCAATCACATTTTCATACCATTCAGCAAATGCATATAAATGAAAGCAAAGGCAGAACACCGTTCTGAATGTGGTATGTAAAAACATATAAATTATGCAGATACTCGGGGAAAAAGCCAGTGTGTATAAATGAAGGGCTAGCATCTATATAACCTGACAAAGCGCTTCATAATGAACTTCTTTATTGGAGCTCGCCCTGCGTGTCCTCAGACGGAGGTGGAGGCGGTAAACACCTCAACAACTGCACACCTGGATTCTGAACACATCTTCCTTTTTTGTAATAGAATTATAAATATAAATGGTATTTCATGTGCCTAATGATTTGACCATAGCGTAACACAGAGTAACTGTAGAAACAACCTAAACCTTATGATGTAAAGAGATCCAACAGGCAACTGAGCAGTGAGCATGAATAGAGCGGAGGTGAATGGATGATCTTCAGGAGGAGGGCGTGGCCATGAGGAGGGCGTGGCCCATGTGTGTGTGTGCGTGAGTGTTTGTGGGTGTGTCTGTATGTGTGTGTCTGTGTGTTTGTGTGTGTGAGTATGTGAGTCTGTGTATGAGAGTCTGTGTGTGTTTGTGTGTGTGTCTGTGTGCGTTTGTGGGTGTGTCTGTGTGTGTGAGTGTGTCTGTGCGTGTTTGTGTGAGTGTGTTTGTGTGTGTGTGAGTGTGTCTGTGCGTGTTTGTGTGTCTGTGAGTGTGTTTGTGTGTGTGTCTGTCTGTGTGTCTGTGTCTGTGTGTGTGTGGTGTCGTTCTCTTCAGTGGTACCACTTCAGATTGGATTGTAATGATTTCTTATAAACACCAAAGCAGGTGGCTGCAGAGCGTTGCTGCTCTTTGTCTCAGCGCTGGGTTCCTGTGAGGGTCTTGCAGGTTGCTAACAAACGCTATATGGGATTTATTTTGAACAAGTACAGCAATTCCTCCCAAATGCATTTCTAATCACACTGCTGCCCCAGCCAAGAGGTCTGTGCTGGGAGGCTCATTTAGAGATGCAAGGTTTTATTCAAGGTTTACTTGCATTTGCAGAAAACAGAATAATTTGTCAGTTTTCTGCATTTTCTTATATATTAGAAAGAATGAGCTGTTGGGTAGGTCATCTGAAACCTTTTCTCTTCCAATAAGGCCCAATTTAAAATGCATGGAGGACATTTATTTGTAATAATGTCCGTTTTTGTCCCCTTGCAGATGGTCATTAAATCAAAATTGACCTCTTAAATAAATATTTATATTTCAGTGAGTTAGTACATTGATAAGAGTGCATGGTAAAGCGATGCATGCTATCATATTTGGTTAAATAAAAAGCTGAGAAAATGAACCTATTCAATTTGGAAACGTAAAAAAACAGTCTTGCAGTAAAGTCTGGGCTATATTGTTACTGCCATCTTCTGGTTATTTTTCCAATTGCAGATAGAAATCCATAAATCATTGAAATCACAACACGACGCAACCATTTGTGAAGGGCACTGCACGTAACGTTATGAATTTGTTTAGCCATTTACTACGATATTAAAATGTTGCAGATTTATTTATTTGACTTTGACTTTTTTACTTGTAATGTAACAATGCCATCGTCATCCGTGATATTCGCGTCTCGGTGTCCACCGCCGTTAGTTTTTGTTGTTGTTATATATATATTCATTATAAAAATATCTATCGGTGTCCAAAATATCCTCAATCTTTCATGCCAGTTCCACGTGTTAGTCCAATGACTTTGTACTTACTTATTCATACAATCTGTATGAATACATAACCTACAAAGACCAAATTAACCAGTGTGTCTATGTATCAAGGACACTTAAATAGAGTAGAAGCCTTGTGACAGAACTGGAGATGAAGGATGGACCCTTTGTTATTCATTAACTACGTTCCTGACTCAATGATCAATGAATTAAACAAAAATAGGTGGATTCTTTTTGATCTTCAAGGATAAATGTTACATGTGTAATTAAGCAAAGAGTTCTAAGGTTGTCCTTTTAATCATTGCAATTTAAAATCATTTGTTGATCTAAAGGATCTTAAGCAATTGCACATAAAATAACAGGCAACAACTTCTACATAATAATCTGTACACAAACAATAGATGGCTCCAGATTGAGGCGAATACGTCCTGAAAAACAAGACCTACGCAGTTGTTGACAACCCAGAGAACATATGGCTCTGTTAATCACCACCTCGTACCATGTGAATGCAATATAAGATTTCACACAGAAATAAGTAAAAGCAACGTCAGAATTAATTTTCCGTCGTATCAGACGGCAGAGTTCTCTTCAGTGTGTACCAACTCAGCTCAGCCCTCAGAACCCTTTTGGTGCAGAGTGGCAGCAGAGTGGAACCAGGACGACCCAGGTGGAACAAGGACACCACGCTGGAGAAGAAGGTCTTATACCAAACCCCTCAGCTCTTCATGGATCAAACCACCTTCAGCACACCTCTGCTGGGATCTGAGAAGGTGTCTGAAGGATCTGGTGGGAACAGGAGAGCTCTGGGTCTGCCCATAATCCTGGGATAGTGAGCAGAGGGAGTGCAAGACGTTCTACCGTGAAGGTCACCACAGGCTGCACTCCCCCCAGACCTCTGGTGTGTTGCAGAACCTTAAGAATCATGGACTTTAGCTTCATGAAGAAGGCGTGCCATGGTCTGTCCAATCGAACAACGGCCCAAAGACCACGGAGCAATCAACACGGTTTGATCTGAAATAGTTACTGATGTACTGAGTCACCAAGTTCAAAGGTTAACAGACATTTCCACTGATGGCTTTTCTCACAGGAGATTATGTTTGGCTTAAATTCCAGCCATCTTCGGCAAGATTTATTTTACAGCAAAAGGCAGCATCCATGTTTGGAAATGAATTGCTGCAAAGCCGCGGCCAGACAGGGTATCTGGTCTCTTGAGGATGAGAGGGATGGGCCTCTTGGGAATCATCTGGAAAGACAGTCGCATCAACGATGACTCTTCAAATATCAGCTTGAATATGAAGGCCATATTATGACCGAGAGGCCGCCCCCCCTGAGAGCCATCCTTCACTCAGCTCACGCTGAATGGTGGTTCCTGAGTCCTTCATGAGGTCCTCAGTGGGAATCTATACAAAACAGCCCAGATAACTTTGAGGAGTTTCTCATGAAGAAATTATACAAAGACAAAGAAACTATCATTGAAGAGTTCCACATTTGCAGTTGGTCTAGCTGAGATCAACCAAAATGCTGACCTGGAGGTCAGAAGAGAAACAGCCTTATGAACTGTGTCTCTGCCTTTCTGAAACTAGCACCAAGAATGGCTTCAAAGAGAGAGGCGCCCCCCACCCGAGAACCGAAACTACTCCTCAGTCAAGGGGGAGGAGGGCGTCGTGACTACAGGTGTTCAACTCCCAGCCAAAAGGTTCTGGGTTTGGCTCCCAGGTACCTACAGCTTGGAGCAAGAAGCCGAATGCTGCTGAGTGAGATTCAAATGCAGCACAAGTCGCTTGGGATTCAGTGAAAGCATCTGCTAAAAAAACACAGTGTAAAATGTGCAATCATACTCCATCATTGTCGATGATGTGTTTTTTGTGTGTGTGTGTGTGTGTGTGTGTGTGTGTGTGTGTGTGTGTGTGTGTGTGTGTGTGTGTGTGTGTGTGTGTGTGTGTGTGTGTGTGTGTGTGTGTGTGTGTGTGTGTGTGTGTGTGTGTGTGTGTGTGTGTGTGTATGTGGTGTGCGTGCGTTTGTGCATCTGTGTGTGTGTGTGTGTGTGTGTGTTAGTCTGTGGGTGCTTGTGGCTGTGTGTCTGTGGGGGTGTTTCTGCGTCTTTGTGTGTGTTCGTGGGTGCGTGCAAACGTACATGTGTGCATGCATGCGTGTGTGTCTCTGCAGGTCTGCGTGTGTCTGCGTGCGAGCATGTATGTGTGTGTACGTGTGTGTGCCTTCCTGCGTCTGTGTGTGGGGGTGTCTCAGAGGGCTGCCTTCGGGTTCCTGCAGGCTACAGTGAGGGACGGTTCCTGGAATATGCAGAGCAGAGTATTACCGGGTCGGGTCGGGTAGAATAAGAAACACCCAAAATAAAGTCATTTCATTCAGGCTGGAGCTAGGTTCAAACACACAGACACACACACACACAGACACTCACTCAAGCATGCACACACACGCACGCCCGCACACACACAGCACACTCAACTCATACATACATACATACCTCATGATTATTTTCCGAAAATGATAATTAAAATAAATGTCAACATTCCTTATTAGAACTGTTGTGGCTTTCTCTTCATCACTTCAACATAACGTGAGCTCCCAGGAGCTGCTAGTTGTAAGTCCTCATAAACTGGACTCTTGGATCGTCTGCACTTAAAGGTCGGCGCAAAACCAAACCGGAGCCCAGTTTGACGCTGAGGTGACGGAGCAGTGCTCCGGCGTGACTGGGCCTGTGGCGCTCTCCTTAATGGGTTTCACTTAATGTCAAGCAGGCTGCCGATAGCGGACGCCAACACGGCGTTACACGGAGCGAACACGACGCTAGAGGAGGTTTTTGAGCTCAGGTCAGCGCGGTGTGAGCGGAACACCAACCCAGCAGCCGCTCCAACCACACCGTCGCGATCTTTGTCAACGACGACGCAGTCGCCCAACTGAGAAATGAAGAAAAGTTCAAATGTTTTAACTTGTCGCTGAATTCAACACAGGTAACAAACCAGTAACCATTCAATATAGTACCTACACTAGGGATCCTATGTTATTGATCGATCATTAAAACCTATTAGCTTTCTAAGTTTAATGTTGGTATTGACTTCCCATTGTCTAAGAACAGGATAGCTCAATAACAGTGTGTTCAAACAATGGTTAGTAAGGCACTAGATGTAAGGGACATTTTGTTATTCTTCTCTCTGCGCTGGGGGGGTGGGGTGGGTGCAGAAACAAAAAACCAATTGTCATGTTTTGCTGCCATATTCAAGAAAACAAAGCTGTGAGTCTGATTTGGATTGATTGAGTGGTGGAATGATTAGAATGACTCACTGGTTAACGGTAACCACACGAGGGCAGTCATATGATACCACAAGCTGACAACAGAGTTTTCTCCAACGCTTTGTGGACCGCTTCACCGCGGCCCTCAACTCTTATCAACTCAACCTGCTGATTGTTTTCCATCTGATTATTAAAGCTACATGTCCTTTCTTATTAGAACTGTTGTGGCTTTCTCTTCATCACTTCAACATAACGTGAGCTCCCAGGAGCTGCTGCTGTCTCCTCTCTCTGTACACACGATGTGCTGGAGGACAGTTCAGTATCAGGCCCCGGTCCTACAGATGTTGTCTGTGTGGCGGGTTGGAGGTGGAAGCAGCGCATGGCTCTGGGCCGCGTCTGACACCTAACAGCGATAAACGGTTCCAGAGGTTAGTGTAGAATTACCGAGCGTGAATCAGATGTTAATTCCAAAGGTTTATTAACACCTTATTAGTTAAATGTCGAGAGCATCAGCAAGAGGCACCTTCCATCGCCGTCACTTTCCGAACCCCCCCATTCACCCACACCAGAATATAACTAGAATGGTATACCTGCGCGCTTCCGCGCTTGCACATAAAGTCCATTACAAACACATT
>OLKM01000603.1:0-35000 GCA_900291075.1 Melanogrammus aeglefinus
TTTGTGCACGATTCTACAAGCCTTTCAGGACCCAATTTGTTTGGTTTCCTCTCAATAACGACATCCAGACAATAAAATGTGAATATCTTCACAATCACAGACTATATAAATGGTATCAAATGAAATCTCACACTCATGATGGCTTAAGTGTCAGAAATGAACATTTATTGTAAGTTTGAGAGGAAAACAGAACAGAACATGAAAAAAACAATCTCCGCCTAAAGAGAACAGTTTTCAAAGTGAATATCAGCTTGGGAAACATAACAATAGTATCCCAAAACCTTCTATACATCATAACCCTATCTATGGGAGAATGAGTCATGCCAAAGTTTAAAGCTTGTAGGGAGAGAGAGTGCAATGTTGCACAAGTTATAATACTTAAATGTCCAGGCGGAAATGTAGAACTCTAGATGGTGGTCTATGGTACTATTTGACTTCATTAATGTACCAGGTTGTAACACAAAATTAATAATTTAATTGACATATCACTATAGTTACTGCTCTCTCCCTCATTTAGGGTTAGCGGTTAGTAACTAGTTAGTTGTAATAACTATGTAATAGTTATAAAAAATAGTCATATGAAAAATAGTAATAAAAATAGTCATATGGCAAAGGTATGTTTTTCCCCATCCAAGCAGTGGCACTCAGGTAGGCAGCCAACAGGAGGCATCCAGGGACCATGTCCATGTGCTCAGTCTGAGTCCTAATATAAATAAAAAAGGCATAATATAAATCTAATCTACAAAACAGGAAAAACAATTATCATGCCAAATATTAATGATTTGAGTACCTGAGTATTCTTGCCCCAAGCTGCACAGGCACACCCACATGCCCCACTGCAAAATATTCCACTTTTTCGACATCGACACTGCCTGGTACTGCACTGACTTCCACTTTCCTTGCATCCGCATATCATCAGCTCCAAGCACCTGGCCTGTACAGGTTCTTTGGGTTAAAAGCTGGGGACAAGAATTCCGTCCTTCATGTGCCAACCACACAACTGTTGGTGAGGGCAACTGGTGGATGGGTCACTAGTGACTGTTTCCAAACCTTTGTTTTGATAGTGGGCCCCTTCATGATGTGCAGAGACAAGGCATCCGAGTTGGTGGTAAAGTATCCACATTGGCTTTCACTTTCCGAAACAGGGCACAGCGAACTTCATGGAAAGTGAAGTGCTGGTCGTTTTTTGGATCATTAAGTTTGCAGACAAACTGTTCTGCTGAGGATAGAATAGCTGGACTTGGTACTTCATCCTCACCAAAGATGAGGGCACTGCTGGAACACTTTCCACGAAATCCTTATTATTGATGAATCATCAATAATAAGCATTCAACGGTTACAAGCCCTGGATTCATTTTGGCAATATCTAAATGATAAAATCATATATCAAAGCTAAATCATAAAAAGAGAACCTTCTAGAAAGCACAGCTCTATTCCAGTGAACTGACTGGGAGTGTCTCATCCAGTGATGGCATGAAATACCAACAGACCATTCAGAATCTCATTGGACATTTTAACATCATGCACTTTAATGTAGCGTGGTTTCTTAGCAGTTCCTGCTTTCATCCAAATTTCTGGGCTCAACAGGTGTGCAGACACAACAAGCAACAACAGTACATCTGTGCCTCTGCACTGAATGATGAGCCTTTCATACTACCCTTTGATTTTGGCATCAACAGCATGTAGCAATATTGCGGGTATCTGCTTCTTCATGTGCAGCCCGTAGGTGGGAAACATCAATCCCACCGACCGTTGCCACTTTTTCAGCATCATCAAATCCCCCACTTATTACAATTTCAAGACCACACTGAATAACATGCCTTTCAAGTTCAATTGAAATGAATTGTGTCAGGTTGGCCTTGTTTTCGTCCATTTCAATGAAACTATTCTAGTTAGCTGGTATCTTTACATCATTACTGGCAATGGTGCGAATTTTTCGCAGAGTAGTGCTGCGTTTTGCTCTTGTTCCAGCCTTTATATAGTTCTGTAGGTACTGATCAAAGACTAGATCCACTCTAGTAATGTTCCCATGTAGATTGCCAGTCACTCTCTGTATGAAAATGTCAGCATATAATTCCCCAAAGGTTGATGCATTTTTTGGTTTTCCTATTGCTCTTACTAAAGCCATCCCATCAATAGATAGTGCATGTTCTCACAAGAGTGGACTTAGCCCTGTCTGTTTTTGCACCAGCTAGTATGGTGTGGCTAAGGCAGCTTTGCTAGTAGGTCTGAGCACTGTGACTCTGTTGTGGCAAGTGAGAGGGGGATTGCACACAGTTCCTCTTGGAGAAGCCCATCTATGTTAACCTCTCTGCAACTGTCCATGGACACAGTGATGCAACGGAAAATATCCCTGTCAGGCTTCACACACTTGGATTTGAGTTTTCCAAGTTTGCCATCTGTTCTGTAAAGATTTGAGAATGTTTTGAGTTTTCTCTTAGTGAGGCTGTTATGGAAGTTTGTGTTCATTGTGCTCATTCTTTTTTTCACCAGTTCAGTTACCATTTGTTTCCCAGTCTCTGCAGCATGTGATGAGTCATTCAGTAGATCTTCTGAAGCAACATCACCGGTTGTCAAAGACACCAACTCACATATTCTCCAGTTGGGAGACATGATATCTCTGGAATTGGTCTACAAGTTGAATGACATCATCATTATACCTTCTGATTCTTGATGGAAGGCATTCTTTGTGGTTGTCTTCATCATCTTCTCCATCATGTGTCAGTCCAGGGATCTAGTGTCCTGTGCTAATGATGCACGTTTATTGTAGGTGATGGACCAACGGTTTCTAGCCGTCTCATTTTGAGTGATGCCTACCAATCCTCGAACAACCTTTCCGGTTTTGTTGATGTGCTCAAGACATGGATACAAATGGCACCTGTTAAAGCTGTGTTTGGCCTCTTTGGCTACAAAATCACCATCTAGGAAGCCCTGGTAGTAGCCCGTGGGTGCCGTCTGTGCAAGATGTTCCATGTCTGCTGTGACTACAGCACCCCATCTTGTGTAGTGGGTGTGATCATATGCAGTAAACCAGGGCATCATGCTCTTGAAGGCAGATATGTAAAGCTTCCAGTCCCCACATCTCAGTGCCCGTGTGAATGCCAGGAGAATAGACACAAGGTCCATGCATTGTCGCCAGAAGGTAAATGTTGTTGTTTGTCTTCATTAGCCTTGTCAAACTCAGCAATGAGATCCTGAACCTCTCCAACTTTCAGAACAAGATCTTCATAGCATGCTGCAGCTGCCTCGATTTTTCCACATCGTATATGTTCGGAGAGTGCATCTGCTAACTCGAGGCAACTGTTGTCTATTGTGCTATCATCGTCATCCATCCATTGCAGAAAGGTTGGCCACAATATTCTCCAAGTGCTTGGAGAGTGCTTCAAAGGTAAGTTTGTGTGAACGGGCTACACGGTTCCATCCCTTTCCCTTCATGATGTTTTTTTGTGTTCTTTCCGAACACACTATTGTCCTCAAGAATGTCCTTCAATCCAGAATCAGCAAGATGCTCTCCAATGACCTTTGAAAAGTTCATCTGTACATTAAAAACCACCCAAGAGAATAATAATATCCTCACTCTTTT
This sequence comes from Melanogrammus aeglefinus, assembly GCA_900291075.1. Classification (NCBI taxonomy): domain Eukaryota; kingdom Metazoa; phylum Chordata; class Actinopteri; order Gadiformes; family Gadidae; genus Melanogrammus; species Melanogrammus aeglefinus. The sequence goes on from OLKM01000603.1 coordinate 3,584, forward strand.
TGGTGGTGCCACTGAAGCATCTCTTGCGCTTTGCAGTAGAGAGCTGCTCCATCAAAGGTTATAATTGTGTACCTTTGGCCCAGTTTTTGTAGTCATTTTTGTGGGCAGTTCTGTAACACTGTCCAAATTGTGTCATCGTCATGTGCTGGAGAATTTATGATAGGCATCATTCCAGCTACTGTTTTTGGGTGATCTGATTTTGACATAAGGTGGTTGAAGCCACTCCAAGATGGAACAACCTGATTATCTGTGTTCTGTAGTTTGCATATAATCCAGGCAAGATCTTGGTTCTTTGATTGTTTAGTTAGTTGTGCGTCTGAATAATACATCTCGGTGTAAACCTGATCCATGAATTTTTTGGAGGGGGCTTCTGCGATTCTCATGTAGCATCCTTGAGTTCAAACACTCCTGGTGGAACGGAGACTGACCTTGATCTCGCAGATTTCAGCATTATTTTGGGGATTTCTTCTTCAGGTTTACTTTGTCTGAAAGCAGCAGTCTGGGAATCATGAAAGGTTCCTTTACCATCAAGGGTCTCCTCATTTATGGCTATGTTGTCATTTGCATACGTTCTGTATCCAGGAAGACTAGCATTGACAAAGTTCAGTGGAATGTATACTTCCCCATTCTCAAAGTATCGCTTCATAGCCTCATTTGCCATGGTAGTATCTGCTCTCAAACACTGAACTCATAGCTTTATGCTGTTGCCCGCAGCAGCATGAAGTAACTGCACTAAGTCCTTTGAGCGTGTAGCTTGGTGTACAGCAACTCCAATTCCAATGTGTTTTGGTGTTGGTCTTCGTCCACCAGAATCCAGGAAAATAATGTCTTGAGCAATGCTTAGTAGCTTTGTGTGACGGGATTGTTTGTGCTCATTTTCTGAGTCATCATCATTAACGCAAAGGAGCCATAAGAGAATGTACAGACTGTCAGGCACAGTTTTTTCTGCATGATGCTGATCCATCTCTCCAATAACATCATGTCTTGGGGACTCCCTGATGTCTGCCTTGACCTTTACCGACACCCGATACAGCCAACTGAGTAGCTCAGTGTCCTTGTCTGTTCCACAGCTAGCCATTGTCATCCCTTTAGCATCATCTTGTTTGTCATCCATTAATTTCTTCATGCTCAGAAGAGCAGTTCCAGCTGTCATTTCAGGAAATATCATGATGGAATCAGTTGGTTTTAATGATTGAACAAACATTGCTTTTCCCTGAAGCAACTTTTCAAGCTTTGTCTTGAAACGCTGACCTTTTGTATTATTCCTGGTTCCAAATCAAAAGTCTCCCAGAAATTTTACAGTATCTTTCCCAAACAGTTTTTCAACAAGTATATTTCACCTCTGGCAAGTCCCTGCTCTAAGCTCATCTGCCACATTGTGTAAGCAAATGGAAAATGGATCACCTGCTCTTGATGAAGTGCTCTGATACTTCCTGAGGAACTCTATGTAGCAGATAAGATGATACTTGCCTTCTGCGGCAATCAAGTCATTGACTCCTGCAAGCCTCAGTCGCAATTCTGTGTCTTGTTGAGCTCTTCCCAAGACACTGAAGGCATCGAACTTCTAGTGGTGATCGGCTGGCAATTGCTTGCAGTGTTTAGTGACATTTTTTCACTTTCAAAGCGTTTCTTCAGGCAGGAAATAAAAGTAACTTTTGTAAAAGCAGTTTCTGTGTCCAGAAACTCTTCAATTCTCTCCAGAGTATCAGCATACTCTAAGTCTTGGTATTTCGCCCGTTCATTTGCTCTCAATCTAATACACTTTAGCCCGTTCTCAGAAGGATTTCTTAGGGCTTTATCTTGGCTGTATTTCCCATGTTTGTCTTGACAAATGAAACATTTTTCCCAATCAATATCTCTTCCTATTTGTTTTTTCTTTGGATGCTAGGCTTACAGCTCCCTCTGGATCCATGTTATCTCATCTGAAAGGCAGATAAATGTTTCACTACACTAGTCTGATTGGTTTCTGAGTAGATCACTACAAGGTCATCTGACATAAGCTGAGGGCTATCTGCTAGCTAGGTTTAGCTAGCAGACTGTAAAATAGGCTGCTATGCAGCAAATCAATTATTAACATAATATTTCCATTACACATCTGCACAAATCTTAATTTACCTATGACTAAGTAAGCTAGTTATAATGAAAGTGCATTAGCCTAGCTATCTGTCTGGGAAGTATAGCTAGTTGGAAAATGGTTTAGCTTACCTTTTTCTGGCAACATTTGATGGTAGAGTCTTGAGGTAAATGTTTTTGTAGACAAATAGACCAAGTTAATCTGTTGTGTGATTCACTCCTTTTTAAGTTATGTTCTGACTGTTGACACCTGCTGTAATCATCTTCACTAGATCTGCTACCTGCCAAATTACAGCTGTGCTGACACAACAGTGCCCCTTGTGGTGTGGTATTTATTGATTATTTATTGATTAGTATTTTTTAAAGATCATTGAATTATATTGCACATTTGCCCTAGAATTAATGGAGGTAACATGGAAGAAAGAGGAAGCACTTGGGGGGAAAAAAAAAACAGCTTTTACCAACGAATACAGTGTTAAAATGGGCAAAAAAACTTTTTCTAAGCTGACAACCTGGCTAGAACACATGTTTAGGGGTTAAATATGAATACTGGATAGGTTGTATGCATGTAACAAAAAGTGTTCGACAAAGTTTTAAAATCAGTTTTGGCCCCCTGACTATATAGGAAAATGGGGTATGTGTCAACAAACCCCCTCTATATCCACTTTTTATCATGCTTCAATAATATCCACAAAAAACGTAGGATTTCTCCTAAAGTAACACAATCTTCAATTTGTTGAAATAAAGCGACACAGATAATACCCTCTTGTTAAAAATCTTACTTGATAGATTTTGGTTTTGTTGTATGAATATTAAGGCTTCAGGCAATTTCTTAAATGAATAGATACTACGTATGTTTTTAATTGGCTTTTCTTACAATACAACACAATTGTCTTGAACTAGAATAGCTTACCTGGCCGGCCTTTCTCTACACCAGATTTGTCTGTACGGTCAGATGACACATGATTCTGAAGAGTGGCTTAAAGTGCATTTCTTTTGTTGTCACCAAGATGTTACACAACATGAACCAATGAAGCGATGTGGAATCAAAGAAAACAACAACAGAGACGTTCATTAAGGAACAGAAAACCTCTTTAGTTAATACGACGGCCGCCTCGGCTAATGTTACACGTGCGTCACCGGCCCGGCGTCTCGAAACCCAGCAGCGGGTCGCTGGTGCACGGAGCGCACGCAATTAGGAACCCACAGCCGCATAACCCCGGTACCTCATGCACGCACACATGTGCCACTCCCCCCTCCCCCTTTGGTTTCAGCATGATCAAGTCCCGATCCGCGTCTCCCGGCACTCTCTGGAGCGTGGCGTAACGAAGTGCTTCCTCATAGGAGGCTAGCCGGTCATTAAATTCGTAGAACAGGCCACAACAGGAGATCAATGGAAGATGAAGAAGGCAGCAGGACGATAACAATGTTCTGGGGGAGCAGACAACACAACACAGGACGGAGTCGCTGCAGCGGTCTGGGGTCAATATTCCAGATCAAAAGGCAAAGGAAGCAGAAGGATAACATGGCTGTGGTTTTTATAGATGAATAAAAAAAAAAAAAGGCTTCGTTTTGTGGCCACAATTTGGCGCTCTTTGCCCGGGCCTCACTGACGAGCAGCAAGCCGGGGCTATTATCCTGGCACCTATGAGGGCATCTTAGACTGTAGCCCCCTCTCCCGTGGGTCCAGAGACAGGATGGCGGTAAACAGTTCTGGAGCCGTGTGCACCGGAGGTAACCTCAGTGCGCTTCTGCTGTCTGTACCCCCACTGTTCTGCGCCACCCACACACACCGAGTGTAAACCCTAATTAGAGGCTTGAGTAAGTGGGATGTGTCACTTGATTCGAACGGCATGGAGTTAATCCCATGGTGGTTTTTCGGCGACGGTGGACACTGCGTGATAGAGTGCTGAGGCGGGGAGATAAAGAAGCGAGTGTCGACGCGTGGAAGTGAGGTCTGTGCTGATAACGTCACCCAGCCGTTACAGATGAGATGCTTCGGTGTGTTACAATACCGAAGCATTATTATACAATACCCCACGCGCACACACACATACACACACACACAATCACCCGGGGCACAGGCACGCACGCACACACACAAACACGCACGAGGACACACGCACAAACACACACACGCACACACCTTTTAAAGTACTACTCTGACTGAAGCCCCGAGGTGTTCCCTGAGTGACTGGCGTCGTGCGTTTGTTCTCGGCGGAGGAACTGTTCAGTTTTAATGTTTTCATTAACGCTCCCATTGTTCTTGTCGTACGCGTGTGGGCGGGAGGCGCTCGCCTTAAAGCCTGCGTCTCATTGTTGGACTTTTTCGTGGTAAAGTTTACCCAAATATTCGTCTGACGGGAAGGTCTGCGAGTCATGGATGGAACGTGGACCTGCTAGAGATTGACAGTTTAATATTACCCGCACACACACACACAGACACACATGTACACATACAAACACACACAAACACACACACACACACGTGCAAAAAGCTAAAACTGTCGAATTACCATTTCAATAACATGTTACCGTATGCACTAAGAGACTTGATGAATCATCAAGGCATGTCTAATTACGCTTCATACAAATTATCCAAATGGATAGAACAGCCGTCTCCACCAATCAAGCCGCGCTCGTCGTTAACTCGACATCGGCGCCGCCGCGAGATTCCATCATAGAGGAGGACGGCGCAGCTGCGGCGCACCGCTAGCTCTTAGCCGCCGCCGCGGATGCTAACGACGAAGCGATGGCGCCTGATGAATCGATGTTGATCGTCTTTGTGGTGAGTTCCCCCCTCCCCGCCTCCCTCCTGACGTCAGACCCCCATTACTCTTTCACTTTACACACCCTGCATGCCTATTTTTCCTCACGGATGAAACACGGCCATTCTGCTGGCAGCCCGGACCGCAGCTTTCGGTGATTCAGTCAGCGCGCCGCCGGTGAAGCCGTCGGTGACGACGGCGCTGAAACAATGATGAGAAATGGCACACAGGTGCCGCACTTAACACGACACCGCTCCCCTCATTATGGCACCCCGCTCGCCAGCGCGCTCGCTCTTTATTCCCCAAACCGCTTCCTGTCACAGCGCCAAATGAATAAAGGGGAACAGATTTTATTTATTTTTGTCACCGCACACAGCAAGTCAACTTCGCCTCCCCTCCCCACCACCCCCTTTAATGAAAAGGATACGGAGTGATTTAACTCAGGATGGCGGGACATTGAGTGACAAACTAAATTGAATTGCTTCCTGTAAAATAAATATCTACTGCAAAAATGAGCCCTTATGAGAAATACTATATTTAACAAGGTTTATCACTCATTTAATTGAATTATCTTTTCATCTTGCCACAACCTGACATTCTCTCAAGCTTTCCCCCAGCCTTCGAGCAGACAGTGGTAACTAATAACCATCTTACGATAATCAGTTTCACTTCAAACACCTCACTAGGATGACTAATCAGCAAGAAAACAAGTGCCATAATCACGGTAACAGGCCATCCCTTAAACACTGTCAGGAGAATTAATTTCAATGCGTTTTATGTAGAACTGATTAAACATTTACTGCTCTGTTAGCGCTGAGAGGAATGACAGAGCCTCGCGCCTCGTGGATTTCCACCACGGGCATCAAGACGGCTTCGCCCTCCGTGGAACGCGGCGAGGTCTTCCAGAGCCATTATTAAACCACAGCCATTACTGTCACTCGTTATGCTACACTGACATTTAGGATCTGAATGGCTCTCGTCGCATATTCGGTCTTAGCACTACAAGCGAGGCCGTTAAACACAAGAGGACTTTGTGTTGTTCAGAGCAACTGCTGTTATCTGCGTGGCCATTCCACAAGGGCCCAATTGTCCCCGCGAGTCCCCTAAGGTCGTGGCAGCATTCCCTGGTAAAACAGCGTTACTTGAGATCCTGTCTGCTACTGTGGCAACAAATCTATCACAGGCACAAAAGGACACGGCAAACAGCGCCGTTACTGCGGGCTAAGCACCGCAGGGAGGGGGCGATCTGATTGGAGATTCTTGTTGGGGGGGCCTCCACCCAGGGCCCTGTGCCTGGGGTCTCAATCAGACACTCACGTTCCGTCTCCCCCCCACGTTCCTCCCTCCCACTCGATGTATGACTCCTAATGGCGCTATCAGCTGGAGTGGGTCTTAGTCACAAGTTGCCACACAACACCACTGTGAACGTAATGGACCCAGACTAGGCTTTATTAGGGTAATCATCCCCCACAAATCAACACCGCACTTTCTGGCTTATTTAAGATAACGACTGTCCAAATAGGCAGGGGGGGGGGGGGGTCCAAACAGTTCCTCCACTTTAATCGGAGGAACAGTTACTTCTTTTGTTGTCTTTAACTTGCGCTAACAGCCAATCGGTCTCTGACCGGGGGCTTGACTGCCGGACCAGATTCAGAATTAAGAACATTGATCACTCCTCAATGTATTGATTAGGTAAGGAGGGACCGATTGAATGAGGGTGAGTCATTCGGTTGGTCTTCCACTCCATGTTACTGTAGACGGTTTCTGTAAGAGCTGGTATTATCTGTATTTTGTTGATTTGTTTTGTTTGGGGACATGTTTAATTATTCAGTTAGAAAGATGAGTCTTTGGGCTAATAACTTCTGCAGTGTTATAAGAGCAGTTTAAACAGCCTCAGACTGGATGCACACTGCCTCTTCGTGTTTACTTTTTCACATAGCCTAATATTTATCATGGAGGAAATTATTTACACATTGTTTCAAAGTTAGTTCTAGCTGTTTGCACGCCAGTGACTAATGCATTTGGATGGACTTTGCTCAATAAAAACACAACATTAGTGAGACGCATTTCACAAAGTGCTATCATCACCACGGCCAGAACATGAGGAGACTTAATGGTGTCCAAGGAGACCCATTACGCTCTCAAATAAGAACAGGTGAATGAATTTATAAACGCATAGAAGTTGCAGTGTAAAGCAATGATTCATCACTATTTGACTGCATCACGTCAAACATTCCCCCCCCCTGCCAAAGCCTACGTACGTTTCCTGGAAGTCTCTGAGCCTACGACATAAATTTCCATTAATACACAAAGGGCCATAATCATATCCCAAGACTAAACACGGCACGCTGCGATGCGTTTCCTCTGGCATCATGAGTGTCTCTAAAGCACAGCTATCCACAATAAAGAGGGGGGGGGGGTGTCACTATAGCGACAGGTGCCCCATCTTTTGCTGGCAGTGGCGCCACTCATTTTCCCCGTCAAGGCTTCAGTGTTGAGAGTGCAGAGGGCCTATTATGGTCTGCTTTTAGCCCCCAGTGCTGGTGGGGGAGGGGACAGCATACTAATAATCAGAACACAATCCATCAGGCATCGTTAGCCCCGCTGGTACCAACAACAATTCCACCGTAAAAATAAAAATGTAGAAAAATAAAGGATTTAAAATAACAAATAAAATCTAAATAAATAAAAGGGGGAATGGTGTGGTACAGCAGACGTGTGAGAGAGTGTGTGTGTGTGTGTGTGTGTGTGTGTGTGTGTGTGTGTGTGTGTGTGTGTGTGTGTGTGTGTGTGTGTGTGTGTGTGTGTGTGTGTGTGTGTGTGTGTGTGTGTGTGTGTGTGTGTGTGTGTTCGTGTATGCGTGCGTGTGCGTATGTGTGTTTCCGTGTGTGTTTTGGATGTATTGGTTAATTAAAAAAAACACTGGGTTTTGTTTTGAAGTGTGTATGCGGGTGGCAAGGCACAACTCCAGTCCATTTGTTTTGAAGTATGACAAAGCGTGTGATTCTGAATTGGAAAACGGTGTCTGAGAACACAAAGGCACAGACGTTCTCACCCTGAATATAAACCACCTTTTTGAACGGCATCATCTCCCCTTCTACGGTGCTGCGACCCCTCCACGAGCAAGACCAACACCAACACCGCCTGCTCCTCTGCTGTTTAAGGGATGATTTGATCCTGGGGGTGGCCGACTGTCCACCCGGACCCGCGCCGTTACAGCGCTCTGAGCGAGGCCTCCGACGGCGCGCCCGGCCGATAAAGAACACCACCCGCGTCAGAGCAGTCGGCGAAACCGCGGCTCCAATACCAGGGGACCCTCCGTGAACAGAACGCTGAACGTTCCTGCCAGCGTACTTTTCAATGTGATCAAACAGTGGCTAAAATGCGGTTCAAGCTGATCAAATCAAATATATCCCAACACTCAGAGACATTCTGCAGAGCAGACTCACTTTGAAGCTGCGGTGATTTATTTCTATTCGTCCACGCTTAAGGATGGAGAATAACCCCGCTGATGTGTATCTTGTGTTATTCCTAAACACTCTTCGTCTCACACACAAAGTTGTTGACATTTGAAACGATACCGTGAAGCCCCAATCGACCGCGGCCCGTGCCTTCAAGGATCCAAAGGAAGGAGAAGGTGTGCTTTGTGTAGTTGGAGGCAGCAGCTTTGATGTTGGCCATCGTTTTCGTTGTGCATCAGAAATTCATATTGCAAAGTTTGAAAAGGCTTCCTTCTGATAAAGGTCATTTTGGGGCATGTGAGAATGAAAGACACGGTTTGGGGAGCTATAATCACGTCAGGGAAAGGAGACCTTTGTGTTTTGGAGGGCGAGAGAGAGAGACACCGCCGACCCCGCATGTGGAAACCATGTGATTAAAACTGTTGAGATGAGAGAAATGCCCGGAACTATAATTAATGTTCGCACTGTGTTTTATGGCAGATTTTTCTATTGTCCGTTCTTGTTCAGCAAATGACAGATTATTGGGGAGGGATTTTTACCCATTTACACTATCTGTTCTCTACAGGTGTGCCCCCCCCCCCCCTTTCTAAGTGGCAATCTCAAATGTTTCCGTTTCGTTCCCCTTGGCGGCATTTTTCATAAGTTCGTAATATTCATAATGCTGCAGATGCTAGGGCTATCATCAGTGGGCCACAGGTTCAGTCACTATTGTGCGATCCCCCATTCCACGACGATGACCAATAGTCAAAGTGAACCCCAGGTTTCAGACGTGGCTCGGATGCTAACGAAATCAAACCCATGTTTTTAAATATCATTGCGTCGAACTGAAACGGGGGTTCCCTTACGCTTGGAAAGAGGAATCACAAAGAGAGAGGAATCACAAAGGCCCACTCGCCATTGTGTCGCCGCCTCCGGCAATAGACAGTGGCACAAAGTGTAAGTGAACCGCCTGTTCTGAGCCCAATTCAAAGAGCGTTTGGGGAAGGAGGGGGCCTGTGTTCTGGTAACGTCCCATGGCGCTGTGTAAACCTTTTGAGCACCGTCGTGGTGTCTGAGCGTTATAATGAGCCATGTTGTATATGTAATGTTCAACTTACTGTGGCGTTTTACTAAATATCTCCGGGAAGCATAACCCTCTCTCCACACATCCACACGCAACTCTCCGATGTCACTTTGACGTCACGCTACTGAGCCAACCCAGTCTCAAATACGTGACACTGTCACGTCACGTCATTTAATCTATTCATTCGTGATCTGGGACACGTAATTTCAGTTTTTTCGTGCGAAAAAAACACAAATTTCAAACTCATTTTAAAAAGAGATGAAGCAGCTGCCTTTTTTTCCGTCGTGGTTTGCTTACAGAGCAGCGCACCTGCATTAAATATATCCATGAATTGTCACAATTTCTCAGAATTAAAAGGTGAAAGTAGAAATGGGAAGCCAAAAGCTGTCATATTGTTCAAAATTTGTGCTTTTGGCACGAAAAAAAAAAAAAATTACGTGCCCCAGGTCACGAATGAATAGATTAAATGACGTGACAGTGTCACGTAGGCTATTTCTATGAGACTGGGTTGTCTGAGCAGAGTGGAATGCCACCGGCAGAGAGCAGACAAAAATATGGGATCCTACATGTTTGGTTCATGTCCCTTTAACGAACATGAAAATCGATTTCCCATCATCATTTTTTTTTTTGTTTGACTGTTGCTATGTCATTTGTATTTTTGTCACTACTTTTACTGTATTTGAGTGATGATTAATTGTTTGTAGGCCTATGTTCAGATTTTAAGTGGATCCCAGGAAGACAAGTCTGCCGCTTCTGCGACAACCAATGGGGATCCATAATAAACAATAAACAATAAACAATAAACAATCACTTTAGAAACAGGAAGTAATGCTGTATTGACTAACAATTTAAACTATTACTTATTTAATTCTCTCTTCCTAACTCACGTCCACTCGTGTGTCATAATATGGGGGGGGGGAGGAAAGCACACATTCAGGCAATCATGTCCTATTCACCAAGGCATAGAAAGAGAGACGCTATGATTTAACTGAGTGAGGAAACGGACCCAAACTGAGCTCCTGCTTTCCCTACCGTGTATTGGGCTGAGGGTTTTATTTTAACCCGAGTTTCTGTCAATCTGTCGATCCGCATTCAGAGAGAACATTACTCACCGACCGACGCTCGAGATGATCACCGTGTTGTTGATACTGATGGCATCACAGGTCTGCCGCACCTGGGTCACCTGTTCTGCGATCCTTTCATGGCTACCGGGGATATTTAATTAGCCAATCTGAAATTCCCACCAGTCACGCACACATGCTAACCCTTTTGAGGACTGATCCATTAGCATAAACTGTAGAGTCACACTAAAACACCATGCAAGACTTTCTTAGCTACTTTAGTCAATGTGCAATGTTGAGTGGTTCTTCCGTCCATATCTCACATCCAGCGCAAAAGTTAAGTTCCTCCCCAAACATCTACCGTTAGCCCTTTCGATATAAGGTGTTGACTATTGAGCAATTAGCGGAGTAGAACACTCGTCTTTAGCCAAAGTAATCTCTGCAGTGAAATCCAATGCATGTGATTCAGTTAATCAAGGAGTCTCAGGGTTAGGCTTCTGAAGGAAGGAGGAACCAGGTCACTGTGGACATTGGATATAGAACCAGCCTTTCAGCTGTGACCCAAACACCCCAGCCACGACACCAGCCTACCCCACCCCCCACAAGCACACACACACACATGTGCACACACAGCACACACACACACACACACACACACACACACACACACAGACACACACAAACACACGCACGCACGCACGCACGCACGCACGCACGCACACGCACACGCACACACACATTCAGACTAAGGATATCTGGGGGCCGGATCCCCAAGCTGTTTTATTTAAAGTGCTTCTTTCCAACCTTCCCCCCCCATTCCGCGAGCACGCCTTTAAAGAAGAGTGAGCGGAAAGCCAAATGAATGAAGACTAATTTAAACGTATTCTGGGTTCTGTGAATATCAGCGGGCGGTTGGAGAAGAATGAGTGGCATCTCCAATAGCAGAGACCCCCATAATAAAACCTCCTAATTTCATTCAGTCTAATAGACTGTTATCACCCCCCGCCTCATCACCCGATCAAATGGGAATGATGGATTTCAATTCATAAACGGAGTCAAGAAGATTAAACTCAGATTGAGCCCGGTGGCGCCGATATCTCCATATACAGAGAGTGAGACCAGTCTTTATTCGTACCTGATTTTACCCCCATCACGTCAAACTGAACCAAAGGTTTAAAAATTAAAACACAAAGTCACACACTCACCAGCTCAATTTTTCGTACAAATGGGCCCAGAATCTCCCCAGGTTTTAAAAAGCTTCAGGAAAAACTATTGTTTTTCTGCCATTGTTCAACCGATTCCGCAGAAACCAAGCCTAAAGTTTCTATTCCATAGCAATTACAGGCCCAGGGTTTTAGTCGATGTGAAACCCGATTTTGACCACATAAACTCAATGTTATTGTGGGGGGGACGTGTGGCGTCTGGCCTGCAGGGGGAGTATGGGCAGGTTGGGAACACACCGGATCGGCTGGGGGGAGTGGACCTGATGGTGAGCAGGTGCCCGCCATCAGGTCCAATCAGGAATTGTGTATTTATGTGCCTGCTTTGTGGAGAACTGGGAGCAGAGAGAGAGAGAGGAAGAGATCGCCGAACGCGGAACGCGGAACGCTGAACGAGAGGACTCTCCCGCACTGTGTTGATTTATAGTTTCAAGCCTCTGTTCTGATTTTACTTTTGTTTGGAATAAACAAGCTCCCAGTGAGTGACGACAAACTTTGGTCTCCGGCGCGCTCTCTGACCTGTTACAGTGGATCCCAATGTGGGGCGGGGGCAGACATGGACCAGTCACAGCTGGGAAGCGTGCTCGGGCACCTGGCCCAGATGGCGGAACGGCAGAGCCAACTCCAGTAGACCCAGAGTGAGGTGCTCAAGGAGCACCTCACTCCTTGGCATGAGGTGGCGGCCGATCGGGCAGTCCTACGGGAGCTCCTCGCCTCTGGACGACGCGGCGAGGGACCCAGGGGAGAGAAGGAGATTCTCAATGACCAGGGCACCAATTTCATGTCACGCACGACTAGGGAACTTTACGGGTTGTTGAAGGTCAAGGCCATTCGCACAAGCGTCTGTCACCCAGCCACAGACGGCTTGTGTGAGAGGTTTAACCGGACGTTAAAGTCCATGATCCGTAAATTCGTACACGAGGATGCTCAGAATTGGCATCAATGGCTAGACCCTCTGTTTGCAGTGCGGGAAGTGCCCCAGTCCTCCCCAATTGAGTTGCTTTATGGGCGCAAGCCCAGGGGCGTCCTGGACCTCATTAAAGAAAACTGGGAGGAGGAGTCCAGTGACAGCAAGAACAAAATCCAGTACGTCATGGACTTGGGTGCAAAGCTTCACTCACTAGGGGTATTGTCACGTGAGCACTTGCACCGAGCCCAGGAGAGTCAGAGACGCCTGTACGACAGAGGGACTAGATTACGCGATCTCACCCCGGGGAATAAGGTCCTTGTACTATTGCCCACCTCTAGCACCAAATAACTCTCAAAGTGGCAAGGGCCCTTTGTGGTCACACGGCGGGTCGGGGACGTGGATTACGAGGTAGCTTGTTCAGACAGGGGCGAAAACAAGCAGATCTACCACATCAACCTCCTTAAGAAGTGGAAAGATGTGGTCCGGGAAGAGCTCGGGCCGGACGTCCCTAGCCCAGACCCCACACCCCCTGTCGGTCAGGGCGAGGGTCTCTCAGGGAGTCAGGCGCGGGACGTTGCCGGTCTGCAACTCCGGTTCGCCGACGTCTTTTCGCCCCTGCCCGGTCGCACCTCGCTAATTACTCACGACATCGAGACGCAGCCCGGGTTAACGGTGCGGACACGCCCCTACAGGCTGCCCGTCCACAAACAAGATGTGGTGCGGCGCGAATTGGCAACCATGTTGGAGTTGGGCGTGGTCGAGGAGTCTCACAGTGGCTGGTGCAGTCCCGTCGTGCTTGTGGGGAAGCCGGACGGGTCATTCCGGTTCTGTGTAGACTGACGTACGTTGAATGCGGTGATGAAGTTTGACGCCTACCCAATGCCTCGGATCCACGAGCTCGTGAACCGGCTTGGTGTGGCCACCTATTAAATGACTCTGGACTGCACGAAGGGCCACTGGCAGATTCCGCTGTCTCCAGCAGCCCGGGAAAAAACAGCCTTCTCCACTCCGCTCAGTCTTTACCAGTTTAAGGTGTTTCCATTCGGGTTGTTCGGGGCCCCGGCCACGTTTCATATGCGGCAGGTGGCGGCCGTTCTTCAGTCGCTGAGACGGGCGGGGCTTACGGCCAACCCGAGGAAGTGCGTGATCGGGCGGAGGGAGATCCAATATCTGGGGTACCATCTGGGGGGGGGGGGGAAGGTCCAGCCACAGGTCACGAAGACCGCAGCGGTCGCCGCCTCCCCTCGGCCCAGGACTAAGAAAGAGGTGAGGCAGTTCTTGGGGCTGGCAGGGTACTACCGGCAGTTTGTACCACACTTCTCCGACCTGGCCAGCCCCTTGACCAACCTCACCCGTAAGAGGGTCCCAGATGCAGTCCAGTGGTCGGAGCCATGTCAGGTGTCGTTTGAGGCTATTAAAACAGACCTCTGTGGAAAGTCGGTCCTGTGTGCTCCTAACTTTGATCTCCCTTTCTCCTGCAGATGGACGCGTCGGATGGGCGCGGTCCTGACCCAGCAGGTGGAGGGTGTCGACCGCCCGGTGCTGTACCTGAGCCGGAAATGATCAGACCGGGAGGGTCGGTACAGCACGGTGGAGAAGGAGTGTCTCGCCATCCGTTGGGCGGTGGGCGCCCTTCGCTACCACCTGCTGGGGCGCGCATTCACCCTCTACTCCGACCACGCCCCCCTCCAGTGCCTCCACTGCATGAAGGACGTCATGTGGACGTCCTGTGGACGGATGTGACCCCGGTCTGTGTTGGGCGGTGGGGGTGTGTGGGGGGACGTGCAACGTCTGGCCTGCAGGGGGAGTATGGGCAGGTTGGGAACACACCGGATCGGCTGGGGGGAGTGGACCTGATGGTGAGCAGGTGCCCGCCATCAGGTCCAATCAGGGATTGTGCATTTATGTGCCTGCTTTGTTTGTAGTAGGAGAACCGGGAGCAGAGAGAGGAAGAGATCGCGGAACGCGGAACGCGGAACGAGAGGACTCTCCCACACTCTGTTGATTTATAGTTTCAAGCCTCTGTTCTATTTTACTTTTGTTTGGAATAAACAAGCTCCCAGTGAGTGACGACGAACTTTGGTCTCCGCTCGCTCTCTGACCTGTTACAGTTATATATTTAATACTTTAAGTGCTGACGATGAGACAGGGGACTAGAAACGACTGAAACTATGTTTGTATCAAGGACAGTGCACTCAGCTGCTTAGGCTCCAGTTAGGAAGACCTTTTTCAGACTCTACAGAGTCCTATTTCGCCTCCTCCATGTCGGACATCACTATCTACTCATTTAGTGGACGCTTTTATACATAGTGGCGTGCAGTAGCACTTGCTCTTTGTGTGAACTGGGTTACATTTACATTTACATGGCATTTAGCAGACGCTTTTATCCAAAGCGAATTACAATAAGTACATTTGTCATAAGTGCAACAATATATCGCGGTACAGTAAGGATGTTCAGAACCAAGTGCAAGTACATGGGGGGGTTAGAACTCAGAACGTGTGCCCCTGTGGTACAGCCTATGACCTCTGGTATACCACAAGGCTTTCCCTTTCATGCTTTCATTTCATGTTAAATGTTGGTTTGGATTCGTCGTTCAACAGGGTTTTTAATAGGATAGATGGACACCTGGATCTTTGTGATGATGTTTGGCTTTAAATTTGTCTATGATTTTTTGAAAGCTTTTTTTTTTAGGGTGGCCAAATATTAGGTTTTTCTTTTAGGTCCATAATGATTAACTATAATTATAATTTATTTTATTCTGCCATGCAGGTGCACTTATTGTGACAAATACACCGTCTGATCAGGCTTACGTATCTTTTGACAATGCTTTGCCCAAATTTTTATCTAAATATGAATTTAAACAATTTTCCTTCACAAATAATATCATTTGAAATGTATACTATTGTTATTTTTATTCTCATCATATGTTATTGAGGTAAAGTATATGATCTGACTGTGACTTCGATGAAGTCAGTGTTTCTGTTTAAGTTGATGCGTCACTAAATCATCCACCATTGATGCATGTTCTGAATCACTAAATCATTAGTGATCAGGGCCATGCTGAAGACATATTTACATTACAATTCAGAATCTCATCTAAATGTAACACAAATGGATTAAGAATTTTGATTTTCCATTATTACAGATCTCCATCTCCAAACAAAATACACGACCGATTACACCCAAGTGACCTTTAAGTAATGGACTGTGTAGTGATCACGCTTAGTTGTCGTTGTCCACAATTTATAATGTGACATTTAAAAAGTGTGTTCTGCTTACAGTTGTTCTTTCTATAACCTCGGACATGATTTGGCTGACAAAGCGTTACAAAAAGCCCACACTTCACCATACATCACTGACAGCTTCATAATTACCCAGCGTGTAATTCATGTGTAAAGTCCATCAGCGGCCTGTTAAGTAAGGTGTCCACAGCTCCCAGGGTGATATTTGCTTGTGCCCATCAACAACTCAATGTGCTGCCTCCATGTGTGTCTGAAAAACCTTCTCATAAAGTGCATTAATAGCCTATGTACAGAGTGCCTGTGGAAGGACATGCAGTTGGCCGTACCATGAACCCAGCAGCCCCGATAGGACTCGGGAGAGTGGAAGAGCTGAGGAGAAACACCGTTCAATTTTGGTTCATTAACTCGTTTTTCTTTGTCTACAAAATATCTTCTCGTCTTTGTAGGGTTTGCACTTTGATGAGGCACACTGAGTATAACAATTAATAAATAAACCCCAGGGAGGATTTTATGTCCGACTTATCTGGCCAAAGGAAGGTGGATTGATTGATCTATTGACTTGATTGGTTGCTTGATGAACTGTGTTTCGTTGTGTCTGTGAGGTCCCACAAACAAGTGATCAAGTGATATTATCAGTGTGAGAATAAACACTCATTTAACTTCTATTTGATTGACTTTTAGCGCTTAGTGTGATGCTATGGGATGATTTAAACACACGGCTCTCTCGTGAATTCATTATCGGGCTAGTGGGAGATACGGTACGAGATACGGTCGAGTCAAAGTGCCGTCCTTTACAGAATATATGGGTGACATCTTTCTTTAATCGGTTCCTTGGTGTTGTCTAAAGGCTGGTTTATGGTGCAGCGGGTGCAGGGCATGTGCTCACACACTAAGGGATGTTCGTCCCCCCCGGCGGTGAGAAGGTGGGGGAGTGAGAGAGCGGCCAACATTACGAGCTGCGTAAGTGTCTTCATCAGGAAATCAGATTCTGTGTTGTCTTTTAGAAATGTTTGTCTTTTATATCTACAATGTCAAACATATTATGTTTTATTTTTCATTTGCTCACAGATGATTTTATCAGTACACATTTATACATTAAGTTGAGTTTAATCGTTTAAATGTTGGCATACGCGTGGCAATGCCGAGTACTTTAAGGCAGATGGAGGCAAAACATGACCGCTTTAAAAAGGAGATTAAACCAGCAACCTAACGCGATTAAAGTAAATCATCTTCATCACCATCTGAAATATCATATCCATGCTTTAATATAGACGCTAAAATAAATAAACACCCACATAAATACGTACAATGTACACAATAAACGGATCAATAAATAAGGAATATTTGCAACCGAGAAACAAAAAAATGAAAATCTAAACCGTGTGGCTGAAGTCCAAACTGAGACGCGTATCCGTGAGATGCAGCGCCGAGATCATGGCTACTACAGTTTATGTTGAACTTGGTCGTTCTTTCCGGAAGGATGAGGAATTGAGGGGCAGGTGTGGTTTCTTTCGTGTCGAGGAGAAGGTCGGGGGGCGGGGGGCACGACGTTAGCAGGACGTGAAAGTCTTCCAGAAGAAGTTTTTACACGGGGCTTTGCGGTCGCGCTGGGGCAGCGATAGCCGGTTGTAGACGGCCCGTTCCTCCAGACGGGACTCCAAGGGCTCCTCCAGCTCCAGCAGGCCTTCCGACGGCTCCCCAGGAAGCATGTTGGAGTCAGGGGCCCCCTCCAGGAGCCCCGACACCAGCTTCAGGATCAGCTCCTTACGCTCCTTGCTGAGCTCCTGGGAGAGAGGAGGAGGAGGAGGAGGAGGAGGAGAGGAGGAGGAGAGGACCGTCGTTAGGGGGATCGGGATGAGGTCAGGTGGGAATGTGCGGAATTGTGGACACTGTTTTAAAGCGCAGAATTGACATCTTAACGGAGGAATATTCAAACAAAGAAGGAATTTAATAAAAGACTATTATATATTTTTGTTATAGACTTTTCAAAATTGTAATCTAAATGACGGCATTCCAAATTATGTACTCCTCTCTACACAAAAACCTCCAGTCCACTAACAAATCGAAGATGTAGATCAGGCAAATTAGACTAAATACCCCTCTTCTCTTGAGCAAATAAAAGCTTTCCTAATTTAATCTCAATTAGAGTACTCCCAGCGCTATTTCCCTCCTGTTTTCCAGAAAACACGGTCCGCTAAGAAACCAACAGAAAGAATAAAACGGACAAAAAAAAAAACAGGTTGAAAAACGCGTCGGAGAGCGGCGCGGTCGCTCACCCTGCTGCTGGGAAAGTTGCTCCGGTCCTCCACGGGGAGCAGGACCGCTGCCCTCACGCTGAACAGAACCCCCATGAGAGCCGCCAAGACCACCAGGAGCTGCATGCTGACGGAGACGCGGAGCGCACTGACTCACCACCGGAGTGGACGGCAGGGAGAGAGGGAGAGAGAGAGAGAGAGAGAGAGAGAGAGAGAGAGAGAGAGAGAGAGAGAGAGAGAGAGAGAGAGAGAGAGAGTCAACCCTAACACTGGTCACAGATCTGTGGTAGATTATCTTTTAAGAGATGGAAGAAAAGTACAATCTGCCGTTGGGTGGTGGACTCCTTTCTCTCTCTTGGCCGTCCTGAAGTGAAGGTGTTGGTTTGGGTCGAAGTGACTGCTCTCCCCTCAGAGTCCCCGGTCCTTTATAGCCCACCAACGCTGTCTGCCACTGACGTAGAACACAGTGGGTGGGAGACAGAGGGCGAGGAGGATGAGTGTGTGTGTGTGTGTGTGTGTGTGTGTGTGTGTGTGTGTGTGTGTGTGTGTGTGTGTGTGTGTTTGGGGAGGGGAGGACAGCGGAGGGGTCAGGGTGAGACAAATGGAGCCATTAAACAATTAACCTCTGTTTTTTTGGTGATGGAGGATTTGAAGCGGTGACGGCTCGTAAGCGGACAAACAGGAGGCTACGTCACCTGACTGCGATGACTCTCTGGCATCACAGCGGAGGTGATACCGGACCAAAGCTTCGACGCCGCAGCGGTCAAACGAGGCGCTTAAACATGGCTGACGGAACTGTCCGGGAATGGTGCGGGAGTCCTTCGGAAGTTCTCCGCCCATCAACAAAAATGGAATTCCGCAGTCGCAAACAAAAAAATTTGCATCTCCGCAGTGTACACCACTTTAAGCAAGGGTCTCTTGAAGTTAAAAAACGATGACCCCATTTGCAGGGTCATTATCGTTTAACGTAATTTGCACAAAGCCTCCGGATCAAGCAGGCCTGCAGCTAGACTGTGTGCGTGGGGGTTTGAAGGCAGTACCTTCCGGCTGGCATGGACAGAGAACCCCAACCCCCCCCCTCCTAACACACCGACTAATTTTCACATGAAGCTGAACTCACTGCCGGTCAACACCGCCTGACGAACGGCCTCAGGCTCAGAGAATAGAGGAGAAGCAAGTGTCGGCCTAGATCAAGAGGTAGAGCGGGCCGACTGGTAACCGGAAGGTTGCTAGTTCAATCCCTGGCTCCTCCTAGCTGACTGTCGAGGAGTCCCCGAGTCAGACGCCCTGACCTTAACTGCTCCCTACGAGCTGGCTATTGCCCTGCGTGGACGGACTCAGCTGTCACTGCATTAACCAGTCTATGTCACTTTGGAGATAAGCGTCTGCCAAATGGAAATGTCATACTTAAAAGTGACAAGCTTTGGTTTTCATTGAATCCCTGGAGAGTCATTTGGCAGCAAAGACATAATGCAAGTGTCACGGTTAGCGGGTGGCAGGCAGGCAGGACCCAATCACAGACAGTTCAGATAAAAGGATAATTTATTAATGCAAAAGGCAAGGAACACAGAGGACGCGGGTAACACAGGGAACACACAGGACACAACTCCAAAAACTACAATGATCCGACCCAGGAACAAAGGAAAGACAAGGGCTTAAATACCAAACACACACAGGGCACGCAACGAGTAACAGCTGGAACACATAAGGGGAGGGAGCAGTGAATCACACAGGAGGGAAACCTGACATGGGGAGAAACAAGACAGATACCAAAGTAAAACCGGAAACACACCAAAACAAGACAAGGAAACTGACAGACTGCTTCAGGGGACCCAGGGAAACCTGGGAATTCCAGGGCTGGGACCTGGACTGCTTCAAGGGTAACGGGGGACTTGGGGGACAAGCGGAGGCCTGCAGCGGCGAAGACGGGGTAGATGGCGGGCCCCTTCTGGAAGGTCTGGAAGGTTTGGAAGGCGGGACCCCTCTGGAAGGCAAGGTAGAGGGCGAACCCCTTCCAGAAGGTCTGGAAGAGGGGCACCCTCGGGAAGGTGTAGGGTTCAGGAACCGGACAGGGCTCGGGGACCGGAGTCAGCTCAGGGGCTGGAGAGAAATGTGAACCGGATGGCACTCCGAACTCACCACCCCCAATCTGATAGTCCGTAAGGCACCGTCCAACCCGGGCCTTGAAGCGACAGCGCTGCACGTACGCCCCAACACAGCCTCCAACAAAAAGAGCATCCGCTGGGTCCAATGATGGTCGGATCATTCTGTCACGGTTAGCGGGTGGCAGGCAGGCAGGTAGGACCCAATAGCAGACTGTTCAGGTAAAAGGATAATTTATTTACGCAAAAGGCAAGGAACACAGAGGACGTGGGTAACACAGGGAACACACAGGATACAACTCCAAAAACTACAATGATCCGACCCAGAACGAAGGAAAGACAAGGGCTTAAATACCAAACACACACAGGGCACGCAACGAGTAACAGCTGGAACACATAAGGGGAGGGAGCAGTAATCACATAGGAGGGAAACCTGACATGGGGAGAAACAAGACAGATACCAAAGTAAAACCGGATACACATCAAAACAAGACAAGGAAACAGACCATGACAGTAAGTGGGGTTCCGATGAATTGTTGTAGGAATGACAGAGGAGAATGGATTCTGGACTCAAAAGGCCAAAAACTTGTTTTAGGGACGGTATTAGCGATATGATTTAATATAGTTTGCAATGTAGCTGTGACATCTGGTTTAGAACGAAATGTACACGTTTTAGAATATAACTGACGTAGATTGAACTCCGAAGAGGTGCACCTGGGGAAACAAAGACACCTGTCAAACACGTACCGCGCGCTGAGCTCTGCCTTTGGCTCTTTGTGTTTTCTTTCCTTTTTTGCCATTTCCTGCTCTGATGGTGCAGTTCGCTTTGGCAACAAGTCAACACATTCTCCTCGACCCCAAATAGGAGCATATTACAAGGACAGTCAAAGTGTACGTAAAAGGCTTCAAAGGATATGTTTGTGAAATGATTCTCACGCCATTTAACACGTCATCTAAATGTAAATGACAGGGCTGCCGTTCACATGTTATGCGTTCCTAACTAGGTTATGAACGCAACTGGTAATGCTTCATATTTTAATAAGAAGGAAAACAGGATAATTATTTGATGAGGATTATTGGACACGAATAGGCCACTTGTGTGAAATAAAAAATGCATGTTTTTTACTCTTTTTTTTTTACCATTGGGCACAAATGTGAACCAGTTGACTGCAAGATAATCGTTTGTGCATGCACAGTATGCAATGTATACACCGACTACACGATGTATACATTACATGTGTAATGTGACGCTTTTTGCACACACCACACACACACACACACACACACACACACACACACACACACACACACACACACACACACACACACACACACACACACACACAGAGAGAGAGCTAAGCATATCCGAAGATTAGCTGACGGTTGGAATGGACAGATTTGTAACGCAGGTTGTTTGAAGACAGTAAGCACCTGAAGGCCCCAGAGAGCTGAGAGCCCACCCCGTCGCCAATGCCGACCCGGCCTGCTGCAAGGGACTTCAAACAGAGCGTGACGTCACACGGAGACCCGCACAGCGCTGCGTAAATCCGCGTGACGGCTCCCATTCCACCAGCGGTCCGCCTCCACATGCCCTTCAGACATGGCACAAAAGGCCGTTTTGATAGACACAACCCTTATTGAATAAAAATATGGGGTAAATTAATGTTCTATGTCAATATTCAATACCCAATCGGATTAAGACTGTCGGAAATATAGACACGCGTGGGTTGGGTTGTCAAATTAACTTTTCATTCATACCAATCTTTAATTCTTGTCAGCGCCGCCGGGTTACCATCTTACCGTTGATATTTAGCACAACCGTAAGCACATAAAGTGAATATCGATATCTTATTTATCACAAGCTTCGTCTACAAAAGGTGCTTTCAGAGTTCAGTTTCAAGATCCAAGTGTCTGAGCGTTACTTTACGAAGTTAACAAACCATTTCTCATAGGTTGGTAACGGGAAAAGCTACCAACTGCTCTCCGTCCTTACCTGTGATTGGTTGGTGACGGAGAGAGGTGCCGCCCACTGTCCGTACCTTTTGGAGGTTATGCAGCTGGAGGAGGCCAGTGTGGAAATGTCTGAATGTCTACCTGCAGGTGAACCAAACCAAAAACCTCAAAGTGAGCGTGTACTGCAAGGAGATATTAGGCCTACATCTAGAATTCTTTCTAAAACTAGATACATGTACATGCTCCCTAAAACTAGATACCACATCTACATGCTTTCTAAAACTAGATACTAGATCTACCGGATGTTAGTCTCAAGTAGTACTCGTGTTTGAACAGGCCTCCTGAATGTCATGCAAGTTGCAACACCAAAATATCAGCGAATGATGTATGCCACCTTGTGACCAAATCCGGTAAATACACCCAGAGCGCTCTGTAAAATTACAAATTACGTCAGTTCTATTAAGTACTTATAAAACCTAAAATGTATAAAAGTATAAAACCTAAAATGACTCTATAAAGTCTGCCCTGCAGATTTTAATTGGCTAAATTATAAGTGCATAGGAGATGTACAAATTAAAGATTTAGTATATTGTCTACCCTTTCAGTGGGACTGAATACTTCTGCATTGTACTCTGGATTGATGGATTTCCTAGACCAAGTCATGAAACTAACAAAGGCCTTGTTTGAGTTTCTCTGCCATCGATATTAAGGGGATTTTTCCAGAAATGCATTAATTCCCATAACAATGTTACTTAAACTGTACTACCATAGTCCCAAGGGAGCATGATGACCTTTTGATCCGCACTCTGAGATGCATTTAAACGGAGGACCTTGTGAAACGGAGGAAGGCCGGTCACCTTTCGTCCTTCATTCTGTGTTCATGAGACTCATGAGAGGGTGAAAGGTTGAGAGTGTGACCTTTCTGCTGCTTCCCCTCTAACTGATCCTAGCCCGCAGTCTCTCTTCGGGTCGAGTGAGTGAAACGTTTGAGACGACTATGAAGGGTATTTTAAAATAACTGCTGGCCACAAAAAAGATGCACGTAGACAGGTTTAAACTTTGCCATCTATTGATTCATACTTTATAAAAACATGATCGCATTCATCAGGTGAGAAAGTTCTCAACATTAAATGAGGATTTACAGTTGATAGATACAGTGAATATCTTATTTCCATGATGGTGACAGAATAACACTCCAATGTAATATTTTCGGTAACATTACATTAAACAAAATAGCAGTTACATGATCTCATTCATTAGCAGCGTACAATACCACTATATGTAGTCTTGACTCAATAACGGGCAGTTGACTTGTTGTTATGCAACTGACCAATACAAATAATAAAAAAAATACATGGGATGGGAGAAAATCACAACAGCATAATCCTGACAGAGTCGTAATGGTGGATTGGAACCCAGATTCTTCCAGAACGCATGGCTAGACGAACCACCCTGCTCACGTACTTAACACTGCCAACGAGAGTCCTTATCAAGAGGCCAGAGGGGTTACAAATGCCATAAAATGTAGTCAAACAAATAAAAACATATACTGTCAAACTAAAAGCGAGGTATGTGGTGGTGAAAATGGAACAAAAACAAGTCTGTTCTTCAAATCGAATAACGGGAAAAAAATCAATGGGTTTTAAGGTTTCGATGTGGGGCTGAATGGGTGACATCTTGTAGAATGTCCCTTTGAATGCGGGTCGTCTCGGCCACTATGCTCCGTTATCCTCGCTCCCGCGGCTCTCCCTGGCCCACGACGATTTAAGCCATGATTTTTTCCTACTTTATTTACATTTCCTGTCCAGCTCCGTCAAATAATATGTTCCCCTCTGGTTCACCCTCTCTCTCTCTCTCTCTCCAGGGGATCCCGGGGGGGGGGGGGGTGTTGTTAGCGGACTCAGACAGAGCTGAGAACCTGTCAAGAAAAACAAATCACAGTTTGACATGTGAGGAAGTCATCCTGGGGGAGACACACACACACACACACACACACACACACACACACACACACACACACACACACACACACACACCACACAGACACACAAACACGTACACGTACACGTACACGTACACACACACACACACACACACACACACACACACACACACACACACACACACACACACACACACACACACACACACACACACACACACACACACACACACACACACACACACACACACACCTTTCTGGCGAACTCGGGGAGGATGAAGGACGCCCGATGCACCCCGGAGTTGTAATACTTGAGGCTCATACTCTCCACCTCCTCGTGTGACAGCTCCTTCACCGGCTCCCGGAAATTTGTTTCCTGTTTTACAAAAAAAGTAATCATCAGCGTCCGTCCGTCCCACCGGAGCGCGGACGGACGGACGGGGGCGCGAGGGAGCGGCGACGGCTTTAGGTAGACTGCTGCCGCTCCGTATCACCCCGCCGCCCATGGGGTGAGAGACGGGCTCACACTCACTGTGTTTTTACTGCACAGCATGAAGCCTATCTGGCCGCTGGGGTAGGTGGGGATGGTGCAGTATGCGTACTCCACCACGGGGAATAGAGTCTTGCAGAAGGTCCGCATCTCCTTGATGAGCTCCAAATGGAGCCACTGACACTCTCCTGGGGGAGAGAGGGGGGAGAGGGGGGAGACAACATGTCCGTGGGTTATTCTTTGCCCTCCTCGAGATGCGTTTCCAGATTGAAAAGTGCGACGCATAAATTGAACGTCAATAACGTCCCAGGCGAGTCCGTTTACTGGCAGCGCCACAGAAGTGCTTTCGTTTATTGGGAGGAAGGTTTATTTCTGAAGGAATGAAGTCACCTGTAAGGGGGGGCATTACCATGCATTTATTTAGCTAGTAGCCACATTAACGCAATAGTGTTCACAAAAATGTAACCGTGATTGGTTGTTAGCAAGCTATATAAAAATGGTGTTCCATCTGGCACAACCAATCAAAGAAAAGGGAATGTCAGGTCGACCAGACACCCCGACTTGACATTTAACAACGAACGCTGCGAGTACAGGATTCAACCTTCTGCTAAATATACCAAAACACCTGCCTAGTGGCAGAGAGCAGCAAACAGACACGCCCAAACCATCTCTACACTGACAGCGTTATGAGGTGGCACCCAACACCTCTATTATGTCCGCCCATCAGCACCGATTGCGCTCCGCCCCGCGAGGGGTCAATCTCCGGTGCCCCCATCAAGGTTTTCTTCCCCGTGATCTGGAGAGCGTTTCCAGGCTCTCAAGAGGGCTAAGGGTTACGCTGGGTGGTTTATCGCGGGCCTGTGAAGCCCTTCAGCCTGGAACCATGATGTTATGACGAGCTATACAAATAGACCTGACTGGAGCCAACGTTGGGAACAGACCAGGGTGGGGTTCATACTCCTTCAGTCCAATACCAAACACAGATCACTTACGACCAGATTGCTCTTCAACTCAATGCCTTTCATGGAACGATATATACGTTTCGTATGATTGTCTTTACTGCGTCATAAAATAATTTAATATACTTTAGCATCACAGCCATTTGCATTTAAACGCAGCTCCCTTTGTAGATCCGATGTAGGGATTGGCCGTTAGACTGGCGGGCCTGCGGTCTCAGAACTATCGGTATCGTCTGGACCAGCTGGTCCAACCGAAAAGAAGAACGACTCTCCATACCGTTCAGTCAATAACAAACTTGATACCTTTTGATAAAACAGAATGTGCCTTGCTCAAGGACACATCAACACTCAGCTAGGAGGAGCTGGGGATTGAACTAGCAACCGTTCGGTTACAAGACAACTGCTCTGCCTCCTGAGCTAAGCCGACCCCTACAAAGTCAACCCTAACAAATGATGCTCCACTAATGGACAATATTCAAATCTTTTGGAGCCGGAGGTAAACTTTGGGTAATTTCCCTAAAAAAGAAAGAAAGAGGTGCAACATCAAGTCTTCATTGGGGATGAGGACAGAAACCCGGATCTACCAAGGACCCGGTTTTCACTTTTTTCAAAACCCAAATTATCATTAACGTTTGGGCTTATCGGTACTACCAACGAGTCCCGTCGCTCATTTATTATTTTCTTACTGTTGTGTACTGTTGTGTCGTACTGTTGTGTCCCTCGAGTCGCGCCAAGCATTTAAATCAAATCAATCCAATCACTGCAGCGTGTCCACCAATGCTTTTGAATGGAATTATAAGCAAACGGGTATTACACAGGGTAACTGCAGGTTTCAGCAAGTCAAATTTAGGACTTAAAGACTTTTTTTTAAGACCTAAAACACGCGATGTTGGCAACAGACGCGAGCCAACTTCGGAAACGGACGTCTTCCAGCCAACTGTCCTTGAGTTAGCACCTACCCATTGTCACAGACCAGCTAGCAAGCACGCAGATAATCATTTGTAACGAATTTAAGTCTTTTTAAGGCCTTCAATTTAGAAACATGAATTTAAGACTTATTTAAGCTGCATCTTCAATTTAGAAACATGAATTTAAGACTTTTTAAGGCCTTCAATTTAGAAACATGAATTTAAGACTTTTTAAGGATGCGCGGACACCCGGTTACAAGTAAAACAACTGAAGTCTGGCAGTTCACTTTTAAATAAAGTTTCAGATATGCTGCGTGATGATGTGTTGAGGTTGGCTCAGTAAAACGACTGTTAGGTTATCATGATGCGTTCAAATGTTTCATAAAGAAATGGTAAATTTAGTTTTTGGTGAGAAACACGAGTAATACTGTATTACTCATGTTTCTGTATTACCAATACAGTTGTACAGTGCTCTATTCGTTTTAGTATATACTGATGTCAATATTTATTAAGACTTACATATTTAATTTAAAATACAATTATTTCCTAAATATTTTCCTCATCACTAAAACATGTCGTATTTCCACCAATTAATAGAAAACTATCGATAGTGGGATCGATAAAGACTCGGATCGTTAAGGAGTATCGCAAATGGCCTCGATATCAATAAATATTAATGATCCCCATCCCCTAGTCTTCATCGGAGAAGCTTCGTCGAATGCTGCCCAATGCTTCGTGGTCAAGAAGTGTCCTGCGAGAAGTAACTTTGGATCAATTCCCAAAAGTTTCTTACCCTGTGCACCTTTACTCCACTGGAGAGCCATCTGGGTTGATCCACGGTCGACCGATGGATTGAGGGAGATTTTAATCGCATAGCCAAGTTATCTGTCCGTACTTTCTCCACACATGCGACAACGTGAAACTGGATCACGACGCGCGCCAAACCTGTCCTGGGAACCAGACAGATCTGACAGCTCATGTTTCAGTGGGTGTGCGTCTGCCCCCACCCAACGTTGTCAGCAGACCTGGCCTGGGCCAACCACAACTGTTTATCTGAGGTGTAGCAGCTCTCAAACGTCGAGCGGGCAGAGCTGCACCCAATAGGAGTGCCGTCGAAGCATTTTCATGCTCATACGGGAGACAACGATGCGTCACCCGTTCTATTGGTCTGATTGGCCTTTCGAATTGGGTCCAACATTTGTCTGCAACCGTTGGAGATCAAAGGGGGCTGAGGTTCAAGACAAACTGGTATTGCGATGTCAGGTTGGGCCTAACCGCAGTCAGAGAACAATTAACGTCAAAGCTGATTTGTTAATGGATGTCCCAAAAAGGTTTACGAGTCCCACATTGCCATTGGATTAGAGTGGCCCTGGGAGACTCCTTCTCCCCGCTACAGACAACAACTCAAACGTCAGAATCAACTCAATCAATACAATCATCATCCCACCTTGGCAACAGAGAATCCCTCCCTCCCTCAAGGCAGTCTTCATCAGTTCGTAGTACGTTTCCTTGAACAAGCTCTCGGCGGGGCCTGGAAAGAGACAGATGCAACGACACACACTTTAGTATCTATATACAAGCAGGAGCAAGAGGGCAAGAAACGACTGAAGCACAATCCCGTTTAAAACGTACCCATGACTCACCTACAGGGTCCGAGGAGTCGGTGATGATGATGTCGAAGGCGTCCTGGTTCTGCTTCATGAACTCAAAGCCGTCGCCCACGTGGAGGGTGAGCTTGGAGCTGTAGAAGCCCTCAGCCATCCCTGGAAGGTATTTCTTGGAGACGTTGATCACATCCTACCGGACAGGAAAAAGCACAGACGTGAACATCCAGGACAAACCAGGCCCAAGCCTGTACCATCCATAGGGAACAACCTCATCCGTCTGGGATGGAAGAGGTTCTTATGAAGAGGGTGCAACTGCAGTGATTGTAGAAATGATGCATTGCTTCTCACACACCTCGTCTATCTCGCATTGGACCACGGACGCTACCAGGGGATGCTTCACCACTTCTCGTAACACTCCCCCGTCCCCACCGCCGATGATCAAGACCTGAACACAGACGGTGCTCCGGGAGTCAGGGTGGCCAAGTCATCATCAGTGAGTCATTTTGGAAAGTCATCAGAGAACCTCGGGAGGAAACGACATACCTTTTTAGGGGATGGGTGGGAGCAGATGGGAAGGTTTGCGATCATTTCCTGATAAGAAAACTCATCCCTCTCTGTACACTGAATAACCCCATCAAGGACGAGCACGTTCCCATACGTTTTGCTGTATAGGAAATACACAAACAACACACACACACACACACACACATGTGACAACATCGCCCTGGACACCCCTTGACGTGTCAGTCCTAGACTAAAAGGGCGTCATCCGAGTGTTTAATGGACATGAAGGATGTTAATCTAAGGATTAAAACCCCGTCGCGGAGTCCAGCCGGCAGGTTGTGTGTCTTACAAGGGGGGCCCGGACACAAGTTGTTCATTGTTAGCTGAAGTTCACAGTTAGCATAGCGTAGCAGCGGCTGGGGATCCTCAATATACCGACCTCTTAAAAACCATCACATCTTGAAACTTGGATTTCTTATTGTGCAGAATCTCCTCCACCTGAAGACTCATCGCCTGCCCGGGCCATAACGTGCACGTCTCGGTGAACCATCCATCCTTAATGTTGTCCATGATGGTGCTGATCGCTAGCACAGATCTTCCTCAACGTGTTGTGTGCCGCCGGAGGAGCAATGTGACTAGTGTGCCTGGACGGGACTGCACGGGGAAATAGAGAAGAGAGGGAGCGCCGCGGTCCACGGGACCGCCCACCGGCCGCTCGTGCTGAACGTGTTGAAAACCGCTGAGCGACCGCGCGTAGAGGCCTCCTATTGGCTCAGGGGTATGCCCCCTTGCAGACGTTGAATTTCTCACACACGCACACGCACACAGTACTGTATGTGTATTTGATTACACAAAACCCCACTCGGCCCCGTACATCGTTCAGCTAAACATGATAATATAAAATTATTTAAAGGATTTTCTGCCCGATTCATTGTACGCTGCTTACTTTTATGTGATTATATTTTGTGATTATTCTATAGGGTAGGCATGTTTTGAACTAATATATATAGAGATAAATTAGCTAAATACAATAATTTGTACGATAAATCAAGATGCCCGCAGGCGCTGACCGAAATAGTGATCTAAATAAAGACCCCGCTTCGAGCCATTTGGGGGCATCGCTCCATCTCCAGCGCAGGCGCACCACGCTCCCTCTCCTTATAATACGTCTCTCGCCCAACTACTGCACTGTCACTTTTCTTGACTACGACCGACCGGCTCGTCTTCTATCAAATTTAGATTTCGACATTGCAATGACATTGAAATGCCACACCGGCACACGAGGTCCGACGCACACACATTTGAGTCGTAGATGTTCCGCCATCCGTTGCGTTTGTTGAACGGGTAACGGTGAGTTGTGTGAGTGACGCCGGGGCCCACGTGGAACTTCGGTTCCAGCTGCGCTGCTATTGGCGGAGAGGATTTGAGGCGAAACGTCATGTTGAAGCATGAATCACTAAAGAAAAAGGATTTTATTATGCTTCAAACATCATAGCCGTAGTAGAAGTACATCTGCTGAATGTATAATTCACCAGATGTATCTATAAGGCTATGTGTTAACAAAATTAAGTTAGTCAAGTAAAAATATTTAAGGTCCCAACTTGAGACAGTAAATAAAACAGCTGTTGTGCAAATCCTTGTGCATGTTACCGTGTTTTGAGCGCTGTGAGACTCCGCTTTAAGTGTCCTATATGCGTGTGAGCGCGCGCGCGTGCCCACACACACACACACGCACACACACGCACACACACACGCACACGCACACACGCACACACACCACACACTCTTTGGGATGTGCATTCACGGTTATGCAGTTTCGGCTGCTTGACGATTCCATACTGTTCAGGACTGCATTCTTTTTCAAATGCCGTTTGAGACGACTTGTGTTTATCTCCACACTCGTGTGATTCAGTTACTAGAAGAGGCATCTGTTAAAGAAGTTTCACTGTGGCTGAAATTTAAACTATTCTTTGTGTTTAGCAAATCACCCATTACCTAGTATTGGTCATGGATTAACTCCGTTGTGGTTTAAGCATTAAAACAAACAGAATATGGCCTGTGGTTTTGCATCAAACAAGAAAGCACATTCTTCCTCTAAAAATCATTTTTAATCCGATTCCAATAGCTCCAAAATAAAAGAGAACACAGTTTTATATCAGCCACGGGTATTTACAATGCAGAACTACTAAACAAAAGTCAAGTCATACATTGTGAAATTCAAAATGAATTTCCTTTTGGAGAAGAACATCTCAACTGGATCCTGACCGCAGACGCAGGCGCCTATCTCTTGGGCCAGTTCTGCCGGCCTCCCCTGTAGAAGGAGAACCAGGGAAGAAGAAACCCGTTCAGACTCTGGAAGACGATCTTAAAACAAACTAAATGAAATAACCGTTACGTCGTTACCTATCGCCCCTCCCGGCCATGTAGGACATGCTCTTGTTCCCGGCGAGGTTGGGTCTGTTATTCCGAGGATTCTTCTTCAGGGGGAAAGGTTTGAACGTCACACGTTGTTCAGGAAGGTGCAGTTAGAATTCAGGTGACAAAACGATGAACATAATACCCAGTTTTACCTTCTTGGTGGGATCGTGGTAGGGCTTGTTTGGGTCAAATTGCGAACCGGCCCTGGCATTGGCTCCTGCGATGAACACGTATAATTAAAGATATGATACACAATATAGAACTGGGTTCATCAATAAGCCAACCAAATCAAAATGAGAGTCAATAGGTGCGTTTCCATCAGCTGTTTAGATGCGCATCTGGACGTATCGCATCGGAAAATGATGATGGAAACGCCGTGATTCGCATTAAAATCCCCTGATTCGCACAAAATGAAATACGCTCGCTATGGCCGGGTTTTGGTTGGTTCGAATGGGATGGAAACAGCTGTATGCTGAATCA
>OLKM01000603.1:40000-67877 GCA_900291075.1 Melanogrammus aeglefinus
ATAATTAAGACACATCTAGGATTGGCGCCATTGTTTCAGAGCCTTTTTAAAACGGCCTGTTTCTGACTGACTGGAATGTACCAGGCAGCGCGTTCCAAAGTGTGGCTCCAGGATAAATCAAATAATCTTTGCCCGTATTAGTCTCAACTCTGGGGGGGTAACAATGCGCTGAGCGACTCCTAGTGGAGCGCCTGTGAACTTCACTTCCACGCTTAGAATAATTTCAATCGGGGCGCCTTACCTCGAAGATGGTGACGGTGGCGCGAGCAACCAGACTGGAGTCGCACTGCGTCTCCATGTCCGTCTCCGGCTCCGGTTCTGAGAACAGCGCGCCCTGCTTCTTCTCGGGCAGCATGTCGGAGGACGACTCTGTAAAGCACGGCGACAGACGGGTAGTTAGCGTACCGCGACAGACGGGTAGTTAGCGTACCGCGACAGACGGGTAGTTAGCGTACCGCGACAGACGGGTAGTTAGCGTACCGCGACAGACGGGTAGTTAGCGTACCGCGACAGACGGGTAGTTAGCGTACCGCGACAGACGGGTAGTTAGCGTACCGCGACAGACGGGTAGTTAGCGTACCGCGCCACCCAAACCGTCAGAAAACATTGTGCACAAATCAATTGGCAGCCGTTTTGTATTCGCTGAAGTTCTTTGCCCTCACTCGTTCATCCTGCTGCAGTTCTTTTCCCTCACTCGTTCACCCTGCTGCAGTTCTTTGCCCTCACTCGTTCACCCTGCTGCAGTTCTTTGCCCTCACTCGTTCATCCCTCCCACCCAGAGCGGGACCAGATGATGACCCCGGAGACACCATCGCTGGATAATGGGAATGCCATTCCCAACCGAGCCAAGGCTGATTGATCCCATCACAATGCAATGATCCCAATGTTTTGATGACCACACTTGAAGTCTGAGTCCCCGCTGAAGGGTGTTTTCACACCCTTCAGTGCGCGCTCGTTCACCCTCTTCACATCGACTGTGCGTTGGGATCCATGCAGCTCCTACCCTCTTCATATGTTGTTCATACGTCGACACAGACTCATGTGCCGTGCTCCGGTATCCATACTTCCATGAGTACGCTTAGCGTGGTAAACTATCCACACTCACTAAGTGCACAGATTTTCAGAGGACAGTGTTGTTCCAAATCGAATACTCCGGGGTGCACTAACCGGAAATTAGGATTGCGACTGCTGCCGCGGTTAGTCACCCACCGAAAACATCCCGCTTTGAACGGGGAACTCTGTACATCTAGCAGCTATAACAACTACACCTGTCACACCATCAGTACACCATCCGGGTCCTTTCAGTACACTTCCTTTCGCCCCGATCTGAATTGGAGAACCCTACGTACTCAAACTAAACACAGAGAGTGCGGACAGTGGAACACAGCGCTGGTCCTCAGAGACCTACCGTCGGGAAAGCACAGCGTGCCACCGCCCTCGGCCGTCCGGGAGGTGTCGTGGGGGCCGAACAGGGAGCCGTCCGCCTGGGAACACAGTAAGGGGACGTTTAGTCTACCAGGGCCCCGCTCCGCCCCGCTCCCAAAGCGTCTCACCCGCGGGTCTTCCATTAGACGCCAACCTTCTTAATCGGGGTGAAGCCTTTCTTTGTCTGTGCCACGATCTCCGCCTGGGGTGGAGACAAAGAAAACACATCCTGTTCTTCACAAACATTCTGAACGTGGGTGGGGCCGGGTGGATGGGGTGGGGGTGGTGGTGGTGCGGCCTCATTCCACCGTCTCCGTGTCCCGGGCTCACCTTAAGGAGGGGCATCTCGCGGGCCTGCTGCACCAGGAGGTGGAGCTCGTTCACCTGCTGACGCACCAGGGGCGGCACGGGGTTACAGCAGGCGATGATGCCCTGGGGCTCCCTGCAGGCCCACACACAGAGAGGGGGGACAGCCATTAGGAACTGGGGTACGGGGGGGGGGGGACCTCCCAGAGAGGGTTTCATCCTTGCAGGAAAGGACGCTCAGTTCTAGGAATTCCACGTTACAGTAGTGGGTTTTTCATCACACACACACACACACACACACACACACACACACACACACACACACACACACACACACACACACACACACACACACACACACACACACACACACACAGTGATGAACGTACTTGGGCAGCAGCTCGGCGATCTTGATCAACATGTGGTTGGGCAGGACGTATCTGAAAGGGGGGGGCGAGAAGATGCATTTGAGAATGAACCGGTCGGGGGGTCACGGGGGTCTACCGCCGCCCTGGTCGGGTCGCGCCTCAAAGCGCCGCCCTGCTGATGGGGTCTGCGGGGGCCGAAGGAGAACGGACCGCATGGCTCTACAGAGCCCCCCCTCAGTCAGCGGGCTAGGAGATCACCGTGAAATCACCGTCTTTCACCGCCTCTCCGTCACACCGCTGTTCGCACGCACCACACACACACACACACACACACCACAGCACTACACAGCACAGCACACACACACACCACACACACACACACACACACACACACACACACACACACACACAGAGTGATGTCATGCGACGGCCATCAGGCCCTCATTAGCGGGGCAGGCGGGGGCCCCGAGAGGCTGACTGAAGGACCCCTCAACGGCACTAGAGAGACGCAGGACCACAGGCGACGGGGGAGGGGGGTTGATGTTCTAGTGTTCTGTTATTCTAAGGCGTACCATGTCAGGTTAAACTGGTACGTCAACAAAGACACAGTCAGGTTATTATTACGAACAGTGCCCCAAAGAGTTTGGGGTTGGCTGACATAAAGCCCCCCCCCATCCTGTGTGGCGTGCCTTGCAGGTCGTTTGTAGTGTTGTATACACGGACGTCCTTTCCTTCCTTGGTCTTAGTGTACTTCACCACTATGTCTGTACTGGGTAATGACCCCCGCCGAATCCCCCAGAATGTGTATCTGAGCTCCATGAGCTAGGGTGGAGCTGTTGGTGTCAAGTGGGTGGAGCTGTTGGTGTAGGGATGGACCCATATGGATTTTTTAGGGCCGATACCGATACGATATTCTTAGCCTTAGCCGATGACCGATACGCCGCTAACTCGATATTTGGAGCCGATCCTGATTTTGCTCGCTCAATTGATGTCATGAAAATAACACAACGATGATAACAAATGTTACGAGTCTCAATTTAAAAACATTCACTGAACTGTCTGTAAATCATGGCGGGAAAAAAACGTAATAAAAATCGACCTATGCCGATACTATCGAACGGCCGTAATATCGGCCGATCACTACGGCGGGGTGTCATTAGGCCGTGGCGGGCGGCGGCGGCGGCGGCGGCGGGCGTACCCGGTGCTCTCGTCCTCCTGGCGGCCCAGCTTGTCCCTCCAGGCGAACAGCAGCCTGAAGGCAGACAGCTGCTGGGTGTTGAAGGCCCTCTTCTGCCTCTTCTGGAGGTCCTGGTACGACTCCTCTGTGAAGATAGGCTTGCTGTATTTCTGGGGAGGGGGGGGTGGATGGATAAGAGAGCAGATTTGAGTAAAAGACGCATACAAACGTACGCAGGGAAACAGATTAGAACGCTAATGTGAAGTCGGCACATGTAGATAAGCTGATGCGTAATAAAAGGTCTAATTGCTGCATGCTAAACGCCGCTGGAAGACAATTACAAGAGGTCATTGCCATCGGACTCCTCAGTCATTTGTCCAGATTTAGATTTAGGATGATTTATCGATGCGTCAGTAATGAGGGGGACCTGGCCAAGCATCCCAGTGAAGCAGGCTAACCGGGAGACTGCAGACACGACGCTGGCCGGGAGATGTCTTTGGACTCGGACTCACCTTGAGGGAGATGTCTTTGGACTCAGACTCACCTTGAGGGAGATGTCTTTGGACTCGGACTCACCTTGAGGGAGATGTCTTTGGACTCGGACTCACCTTGAGGGAGATGTCTTTGGACTCGGACTCACCTTGAGGGAGATGTCTTTGGACTCGGACTCACCTTGAGGGAGATGTCTTTGGACTCGGACTCACCTTGAGGGAGATGTCTTTGGACTCGGACTCACCTTGAGGCAGATGTCTTTGCTCTTGTGCCAGACGCTCTGCAGCAGGGCCGGCTGGCCGTGGTTGAAGTCCAACAGCTTCCCCCGCAGGCGGTCGTAGATATAGAGCAGGTAGTGGGTGTCTGCCCGCGCATACTCAAACATCTCCTCGGGCAGAGGCCTGCGCACGCACGCACGCACACGCACACGCACACGCACACGCGCACGCACACACACACACACACACACACAGTGAGACGTGTCAAACAAGGGTTTTCATTAGCATAGTTTAAGGTGGCATTATGTCATTTACACACACACACACACACACACACACACACACACACACACACACACACACACACACACACGTCACAACACACAGGTTTCACTAGCAACACATCACACACACGCATTATGTCATTTACACACACACATACACACACTCACCAGAGATGGAGATTAACTTTCTTGCCCACCAGCCACTGCGGCAGGTAGATTTAAAAATCGACCAGCCACTCATCTTTTTTACCAGCCACTTTTTTTACGCTATATATTTTTATAATATATTTGACATTTTAAACTGTAATAGTAATAGATAAGAAAAGTGTTTTTCATACACATCAGTTCGTGTTACGATGACAAAAATCTATACAAAGTATTTTCATTAAAAAACAAATTGACATATTAACAATAAAACAACATGCATGGCTACACCATCATAAGCCAATAGTAACATTTGTTTTTTTATATTAACATGTGACTGCATACAAATGTGTCCACTGGTGGTGCAACGGTTCACGGGTTTCCCGTGATCCGTACGGATCAACCCTCGCGGTTCGGGACGCAAGTGACCGCGGATCAGCTGATAAAAAAAAAAGTTGTGCGTTCACGTGATCAGCGCATGTTTCAAGGACAATTCCGGTATTAACAACATCATCAAGTATCGTAGCGAAATACAGTTTCTGTTGCGTTTTATTTGGCGTTACGTAAATCCCATTGAAACGGAAACCGGAACCGGAACCGGACGTGTTTATGTTTGGTCGTGGAACTGTGCAGCGCCGTATGACGAATGTATTAAATATGCAAATTTGATCGGATCTGACTGGAAAGTGTTCCCCGACACAGTGGCGGGTGAAGTGACACAATTCACCCGCCACCATACAAACCCACCCGCAAATGGCGTGTGGCGGGTGTTCATTTCCATCCCTGACACACACAGTGACGCGTGTCAAACAAGGGTTTTCATTAGCATAGTTTAAGGTGTCATTATGTCATTCACGCACACGCACACACGCACACGCACACACACACACACACACACACACACACACACGACTCTTCAGTTCCTCCCCCCCAAACCCAGGACCCAGACAACACGAGGAGCGAGAGCGAGGACCCCCCTACCGGATCCTCCAGTCGGCCAGCTGGAAGCGCTTGTCCGACTTGACGTGGCAGAGCTGCTGCAGCAGGTGGTCCAGGGAGTGCCGGGCGTGCTGCAGGGCGCGGCTGGCCTGGTGCGTGTCGAACATGTTCACCACGTACAGCCCCAGGTCCTTCTGCAGCCACTCGATGTCCGAGTCGGCGCCGTGGAACACCTGGCAGGGGGAGCGTACAGGGGTTCATGAGGGGGGCTGGACCCAACCCAGGGGGGCAGCTCGCGGTCAGGACACCAGAGCAAAGGCTGGAGCGTGGGGATATTCGTTAGGGGGCAGGATTGTTTTGGTTGAACCACAAATCCATTCGGGACGTTGAAATGATCAGCATGGCTGCGTATTCATATCGGTGTGCGTGTTGTGTTTGTGTGTTGTGTTTGTGTGTCGTGTTTGTGTGTGTCAGGTTTGAGTGCGTCATGTTAGTGTGTGTCATGTTCGTGTGCGTCATGTTTGCGTGTGTCGTGTTTGTGTGTCGTGTTTATGTGTGTCAGGTTGGAGTGTGTCATGTTAGTGTGCGTCATGTTCATGTGTGTAGTGTTTGTGCGTCGTGTTTGTGCGTAGTGTTTGTGCGTAGTGTTTGTGTGCGTCATGTCTTGCGGTGAGGACATGGCGACGAGCAGATGTTAGAACAACACTACATTCATAGCATGGGAAACTTGTTGTAGCCGTTTGTTATTTTCATATCCGTTCATCGTTACGCATTTTCAGACATTCAGTGAACCTCTCGGGATCTGACCGAGGACACCGTTGCCGTGCGGGAACGGAGCGGCGCTCACCTTGACGATGTCGGGGTTGGTGAACACCTCGTTGAGCAGGTACAGCTCCCCGCGGAGCTCCAGGGTGTCGATGATGTAGTCCTGCTCCCGGGTGGAGACCTGCATCAGGCAGGTGAGGCCCAGGAAGCTCCTGTAGGAGTGGTGCTGGGCCGGGGGCACAGGGAGACAGGGTGTGGGCGGCGGCAGTGGGCGTGCGGAGCTCCACGCCGCCGCCAGCGCCTGGAGGCGCTCCTCGTCTGAGTCGATTTAAACCAGGGCCCAAACAAAGACCGCCGCGTTCCCCGTCTGGGGTGGACCAAGGACATTTTATCTCAAAACTTTGTCTGCACAGTTCCTCTACTTTTAATATTCATAACTCCTTATCCTATGTCCTCAGAATATGAAGAATAATTCGTTCCCATCTCTCTCTGAAAGGCCTTTGTGTTTGAAGGGCGCCGTACTAATGAACTCGTCTCATACGAGATCCGTGAGACGTAGCGACTGAACGCGGTCTGAAGGCCGAGCGGCCGAAACGCCAGACCTTCTGGGCGCGTACCTCCAAGTCCACGGCGAACTCTGACACCTTGCACAGCGTCTCGTTCAGCTCCACCAGCTCCTCCAGGGTGTCGATGAAGGAGCACTTGGTCTCCTCCATGGGCCTGAACCTCTGGACACCACAGAAGAAGACGGAGGAGAAGACGAAAGAAATAAGCCATGGTACGCACCTCAAGTTCTAGGGGGATGATACCACTTCAGATGTACCACGTCAGTGTCTTTATTTACATCACATTATCGTCATTTGTGAGCAGGTGAAAGGTTTGGCGCATTTCTCGAGGATGTCTACCTCGGTGGCGGGCTTTGGGATTCAAACCCAGAACCTTTCAACTGAGAAGCAGAACCACTAGACCACGCCGTACCAAGACAATATCTCCGGCATTCAAGGCCAGGAGCAAGGCAGGTTGACAGGGAGGCAGACAGGGGCATCATGTGGGTGGAAGGGTTGGGGAGATCGTGTCAATACCTGAGGCTCGGACTTTGAGAGCAGTCTTTCTGGAATCGTCAGATGGTCAAGTTCATGTTGGTATGGGTGCGCAAACCTACACAAAGCAATATCACAAAATGATTATAATATATGAAGATGTCATGTATCAATTCTATTATACACCAATTTATAATTAACATACATGATTATTACACCTCAGTATACACATCTTGGAAAGCCGCATTACGAATAAAGTCATAAGATATTGTGCTTCAGATTACCAGAATGAATCATGGGATTTTTTGTCAACAACACACCGCCATATTGAGAATATTCAAAGTAACCGTAACCTAGGCTAATAAAACATTTGTTTGCCACGTTTAATTTGAGACGCTCTGGGAATCATTCAAACCCAACAATGACAACTTGTAATGATTTCACGATGACTACATCCTGACGCTGTGATGTGGTGATGCACCAGCCCTGTGTGGTAAATGGAATGCATTCATAGCGCTTTTTAATAACCAGCGGCCACCGCAAAGCGTTTCACAATATCACCCTAACATTCACCCCTTCATACACACATTCACACACCGACGGAGGCGTCAGCCACGCAGGGCGACAGCCAGCCCGTCGGGAGCAGCGAGGGTGAGGCGTCCCGCTCAGGGACACTCCGGTGAGAGGTCTTACATGTCGTCCACGTGCTCCTGGGTCCTCTGCTGGTGGATGAAGTCAGCCAGCGCCGCCGGGACGTCCAGGTCTTCGGGACGCTCCTTTCGGATCTGCTTGTTGGTGAAGTCTGCGGACGGAGGAGGAGGGGAGAGCAGAGCCAATATCAACACGCTGCCCTGGTAGGACGGCCTCTGGGGTGGAGGAGGAACGTTGGGGAGAGCTCTGCATGTGGAGGATGATGATGAGTCAGTTATAAACACTCTAGAGAAAACTAAAGAGCCTGTTTCGGGATATGGAAATAGTTTGTTGTTTTTGTCAACTGTCTTCCAAAGGCTCTGGGTGTAATGAAGGCAGTATTCATGAAGGCTGGATTAGTGCCCTGCACGGGCCTATTATCTGGGCCCGAGCCCGTCCCTGGCCCGAGGGGGTGGAGCGCCAGCCCGGCCCGGCCCGACAGGTTTTCAGAATTCTCAGGCCCGAACCCGTATCAAGCCCGACTTTTTTTCTTTTTAACCTCCCGTAACACGAGCCACGTTTACATGGCACATCTGATCCGCATAGATTTCTATGCGGAATAGATCTGTTCCTAAAATGTGATCCGAATGTACTGTATACATGGCATGTAAACAAAGTGTCCGTTATGTCTCTCGTGCACACCTGACGCATTTCTGGACCGGCGGCGACATAATGGACGTCCTATCACTATTTGGCATTGTGAATTTGATTTTAATGAAAGCACAGCAGGAGAGAGCTTTTCTCTGCCTGCTCCTTCAATTAAGAAGGAGGAGGACCGCACAGCTACGTCAATTTCTCGTCCGATCTTTATATTTACCCCCACCTCCGCCGCAAACAAGAGGGATTTGGATGCGAGTCCGCAGCCAAGACTGGTGGGAGAGAGTGGTCTCTCTAAGTGAAGAAGTATTTTAACGTTCAGCCTGCAAAAGTACTAGTAGTAGCCTACTCATTTACAGTTATCTCGGACGCGCGCGGACACTACGATACGCGAACACGTCATTAATAAACATATTAATTTGGTTGAAATAAGATGAAACTTAGTCCAGAATGGAGCTTTTCCCTTGGTGTTGTTCACTCTCTTCAATTCGCCATTTTCAATCTTTTCCTTTACGTCGTTCTCCATGTTTGTGGTGGGAGTCGGGAAGCGGCGCGAATCGGATGTGTAAGTGTAGGCCTACAGAAGGGAGGTGCGTGGCAGAGCAGCTGCTGCTGCTGCGTTCAAGTGTTTCCATTTAAACACAAATAGTTCTTTAATTAGCAGTTTAAAAAAAAAAAAAAAAGTAATTCAATTGAAAAATAAAAGTGCCCGAGCCCGGCCCGTGTCCGAGGTAATTATACGGTCGTCGGCCCGAAGCCCGGCCCTCGGGCCCTCGGGCCCCTCGGGCCCAGGGCTCAAGTGCAGGGCTCTAGGCTGGATTGTAGGTCAACATTCACAGCACATCATTTTTTAATACTGTTTCAGGAAAAGCCATATTATAGGCTTAGTTACTGTATCCAATATATTCTGGATTTTCCCTCACAGCCCTAATAGAATGCATAAAATCATTGGACTACAGACTATCATATACTGCCCATGTGAACTAGGGGGAAACCTCTGCATTCTGATGATAATAATAATGCTCACACATTTATTAATTTTCTTTCGCGAACCAGAACACAAAGTGATTCCTTTACTGTAGAGCTGCCTTCAGGTCCGAAACAGCAGTTAGTTATCCAGTAACATGGTAATAATGAACAATCTTAATTAGTTCAATGCCCCTATGCAACGTTAGTATTTTACAACAAGGACCGTGACTGTTATTGTGAATCCTGAGTTGGCTAGACTGAGTCAAGGAGCGTCTTTGCTGTGAGATTCCACAGGAGACAGAGTGGGTTGTACTCGACTCGTCACTTCATAAAGAGAAGGATAAAACCTTGCCTGCTCACTAGAATCGGCTCACAGTTAAGGAAACACCCGGGACACGGTCCCTTTTGTTCAAAGTTGTACAGAAGATGCAGTGTTGGTAAATATATATACGCAATACCAAAGCAACATGTGTCCTGATGTTTTGGTGGAAGGGGGTAGGACTCCATCCCCTGGTCGTGGGATGGAGTCCTAAGCGGGGACCGGCTCAGCGCTGGTATTGTACACTGGGACATACTTCCATAGTGCCCCGTCATATCCCAGCAGTAGGAACACTTACAAGATGGAAGAGGTTTGGTGGCGTTGGGCTTGATGAAGATCTTGGGGACGAAGGGAATGTTGCTGTTGTCCACTTTCTCTTTGAACTTCATCTGCGGCCGGGTGATGTTCCGGGCCTGCAGCAGACGGAACGTCTCGGAACCCCGGGAGTCCTGCCCCTGGAGGCAGAGAGGTCACCTCGCATCATCAACTGAACTGCAATCAGCTGAACGGACTGATGAGCCGTTTGAAAAAGGTTGGCCGGGGTTCCAAGAGTTGGAGCCAAAAGACTCGTATGAAACTAGATCATATAATAATTATTAAAAACATGTACTCTGATGATAAATGTAATATTCTTATAACACACAAGCAACAAAAGGAAAAAGGTGCCAGCCGTATGAACGAGATACTGGAAGAAGCCCACCTTTCTGTTCCAGCTAGACACCACGATCTTGGGAGACTGGTACCCCACGGGCATGACAGGTTTCTGGCTGCGGTTGACCCCGTCCGCCTCATCCAGCAGAATGCCCTGGAAACCAAACCAACTCGTTGTGGACATTGACCCATTTGGAATGCACTGGAACCACAACAACTGGAACGAACAGCAAACTACACAACGAACATACCACTTTCTCCAGGATGACATCGTTGGAGTCCACCAGCAGGTCAAACTTATCTTCCAGACCTGTGAGCTTGTTGTTGTCCCGTATGTGCGATCTGCAGCCATGGTGTTGCATGATGTTGCTCATGCTAATGGGAGATGATACAGACGCACACAAGACGTTTAGTAGTTGTTCTCCTCAGAAACGACCTGGCTGACACGGGAAGAGAGAGCAGGATCCTCACCAGTGCAGGAGGCGGTCTCCCTGGGTCTCACAGAACTCTCTGAACCCAGGGAAGCTGCGATAGTAGTCGAAGTCATCTCCGGTTTGAGGCAAGGCGGCCGACGCCTTCGTGGCTGACAACACTGAACCCAATGCATACTGCAGGGACAAGAGTAGGAGTTAGTTCCGACAGTCATCAAGACCCTAACCCTAACACAGGGCTATTCAACCTCCTTAACAAGTGGGCCGAAAAGGAAAACCACTGGGGGTTCATGGGCCACACAGAGTAACACTACATGAATGAATCGCTACAAATAAATCGTACTTAAAGTAGTGTTAACTTAATATATATAGTACTACTACATGGAATAAACTTGTCAGACGCATTCCTTCCTTCTTCACTTTTAATCGTATCATTATAAAAGATTTTGTTCTCACGTATTTAGAATTCAACAATGTTGTTTGAATCATCACAAAACAGAACTACTGTACATATGAGATATATTGAGCCAGTGAGTCAGTGAGAAAGATTGTACTGCCTTGTTTGCCTAGTTTGGCTCATCCTGAGACACTCATGCAGCTTCTTATAGGTCCCTTCTCTCTGATGGCATTCATGAGAAAAGCTAAACTCAAACGTATCGGTTGAGCCAAACATTGTCAGAATAAGTGATGCCAGTTACTGATTGTGGGGTACTGATACTGGCTAGTATCACCGGCTATACACAGAAACCTGATTTGCATGCAACTATGTTTCTCCTTTATTTTATTTATTTTTTGCATGCAACCTCTTGCGGGCCAGAAAAAAATTAAGAGGGGCCGCATTTGGCCCACGGGCCGCTAGTTGAATAGACCTGCCCTAACACGTCTGACCCAAACCCTCCAATTCGGTTTCAATGTTTATGCACGTTGCAACGTTAGTTTAAGTTGACTTTTTTTTTTATCTTACAGGTATTATCAAACATGACATCCACTCATACGTGTATTGAATTCATCTTCATGGACGTTATATTTACTACAGATCACATGCATGCTGCCTATTAATAGAGGCCTGACGCCGTGGCAGTGGTGTTGGTGGTCGGACTGGGAGCCCGGAGGTCCACGTTTTCCGGGACCAGGGAGCCCAACACGGGCCACCTACTTTGGTGAACGCGTCCACGTCCTTGTATCCGGGGCAGAAGTCTTCTGCCTCTTCCTCCGCGTCTTGTTCGGTGGGTGTTTCGGCCGGCGGCCCCCCGTTAGAGGGGTCTTTTCTCCTCGAAGCCTTCATTTCTGATAGGATGTGTACATGTGTGTCGTGGTGGCAGAGCTGCTTCCTCGGTCTTCTTCTTCGGATGTTTGGGGAAAGACGTCCGCTGAGTAACAGCGCCGCCTGTCGAACTGGAGATTGACTGAGTCACAGCGCCGCCTGTTGGACTGGAGGTCCGCTGAGTGACAGCGCCGCCTGTCGCACTGGAGGGACATTGTGGGTTTTATTCTTATTTTTTAATCCCGTCAAGAGGTTTAATCCCGAAATTATATGATGGTTTTGCTTTGTTTGTTTTTTTACACACACTTTATGTAAAACACTTAAAGCCATATACTATGCTGAAACAATGTTAATACAATACAATATACACTTTTAATAATAACAACATAATAAACCAACACATTCAATCAATTAAAAAGGGTTTCACTGCGTTTATAATGAAGATAATGCGATCAGAATGATCAACACACGTCACGATGGGCCCTACGCATGACGCACTGACGCCTTCTCTCATAACAGCATGCATCGGTCGGTGGCCCTCCGTACTGACAGCAGGGGGCGCTGTTGACTGGTAGATATGATATGCGACAGCAGCAGCGTCTAACTGCATGTATGAAACATTACATGGTGGATTTCAATGTATGTATGTAGCCTATGCTATAGTTCCCCGGGTAACTATTCGTTTACCCACAAAAACGTGTGAAAACGTGCAAAACGCAGAGGTGGAACATCCTTTCCTCTTGATCACCCAGGTTGTAATCTTGGCGCGTGGGGCTCCTGTTTGTTTTGATGTAGATAATCGATAGCATGTGAGGTGCTGTCGTGCAGAGTATCGACAGGCCGACTCATTACGGATGATCTGTGGTGTGTGTGGAGAGAAACCTCTCTTTTCCTCGCTTCCCCTCACATCGATCCTCCTCGACAGGGTTCCTTCTTATTATCTTAAAAGCAGCCTTGCAACACTGGGCCGGTCAATACTTCACACGC
The DNA here is from genome assembly GCA_900291075.1 of Melanogrammus aeglefinus. Taxonomy (NCBI): domain Eukaryota; kingdom Metazoa; phylum Chordata; class Actinopteri; order Gadiformes; family Gadidae; genus Melanogrammus; species Melanogrammus aeglefinus. The sequence goes on from OLKM01000603.1 coordinate 53,067, forward strand.
ATCAGCTTCCTATGGTGGGGTGTGGATTTAGAGGGAAGTGTCTGAACTTCAGGGGAAAATATATTCACTGGGAAGACACAGCGAGCTGCCGTGAGGCCTCGAAGAAAAGGAAAGAGCCCCTTTGGGACGCAGAAAAAAAATAGTTTGTTGTTTTTGTCAACTGAGTCTTCCAAAGGCTCTGGGTGTAATGAAGGCAGTATTCATGAAGGCTAGATTTTAGGTCAACATTCACAGCACATGATTTTTTAATACTGTTTAAGGAAAAGCCATATTATAGGCTTAGTCACTGTATCCAATATATTCCGGATTTTCCCTCACATCCCTAATAGAATGCATAAAATCAGCCATTGAAACTTTTAATTGAGAAATTGTGTCCCTCAACATTCTGCAGTAGGCTACATTAGCGGCAAACGCCTCCTACAGCTACAGTAGTCAGAGAGAAAAAAAACACCCATTTAATCAGAGGCAGAACCAGAGAGCGATCTCAGTGAATTAATTTTTATTAACTCCCTGTTAGAAAAAGAAACACAAATGCACCAAACAATATCATACATGCACAGCTTCAGTACATCAAGATCCGCTGACTAGGACGTTTCAATGTGAAACCCTGTTTTACTCGATCTCCCGGAGATCAGCCCATATATCGACCCCCTGCCGGGCCCCGGACGGCCGGGGAAAGGCCAAGCGTCGCGAGTTCCCAACGAGCCAATCAAATACACTTTTCATATTTTTCATCTTGTAACACAATTGTGGGGTTGGGGTTGGGGTTGGGTTTGCTCAACTCTCCTCTCGCTTTTAGTCACGATTAATTCATGATTTTTGTTTCAGATTTTGTTGTAAAGTCATGACAGTATATAAAAGAGATTGAAGCGTACTGGTTTCAGGCGACTACCTTGGAACAGGTAGGCAGGGCCGGTGACTCTGCACCACAGGTGACAGCGGCTGCTATCCAATGCGTAAATCTCTGCTCATATATTTTTCAGAGGTTGGAATGGAGTACCGAAAAAACCTCTCCCCTGTTACCCCAGGCTCTGGCTCCAGATCATAATACTGTACATAACAAATGGGAGCAGAAGAACAGGAGGAGGTCTGGGGGGGGGGGGTTGGTGAGGTGCGACAGTATAAGCTTTCCCCATCCAACGGATCCAGCCGCACTCCTGGTGTTTGTATCTTCCCTCCACCTTTATCACACACGTTTAAAGAAACAAACATAAAACACAAAGAGGCGAGCCATCGACAATTGTCTTCCAAATAATAATAACACTCAGAACGTAAACAGCAGAGAACGAGACGGCCACAGTACAGACGCCGGGACCGGCCAGAGTGGGCCGGGGGCAGCTCACCTCCACGGCGCCGGGAACCAAGAGTTAATTGACAGTCGGGCGTTGTTTTGTGTTCCCAAATCCATTAAATCAACCCCAGAATATGGCCTTTCTTTTCGAAAACATTTATTTTTACTATTAATAGCGTCAGCCTGGCTTGAGAGAACGAATCCAACCACCACCCCACAACAAACAAAAAAACGAACAAATAAACAAAGGGGGCTCTGAGTCTGCAACGTCTATGAACTCTAACGATCAGCGGCGGGTGGAAAGAAAGATCTTGTGCCGCGGTGCGACCGGCGCCGTCTCAACCCGCACCTCGACCTTGGAGTTTCTGCTCCGTCGGCTGCGTTTGCACATTGTGTCTGACGGAATAAAAAGGGTTGTCCAACCCCTGTTCCTGCCGTCGCACAATCCCTTTTCTTCTGCCTACCTGCCGACTCTGCGGTCTAAATCCGGTTTGACAATGTGCTCAATGCTTTGCTTACACAAAGCCCTTTAGCATGTGAAGTGCATGGAATGGGTTTAACACTCTTTCCTAAAGAGCTGAGTCGCCTTCCTGAAAACGCGTCCGTCCGTGGCACTCCTGGACAAGGCAATGTGCACCCAATCATTAAGTGGATGACCCCTTGTGTGCGTGTTTGTGTGTTGTACATGCGGCACCCGTTGCAAATTGTGGTGCAAACGCAAATTCAGCCATGCACACACACATACACGCTCATCGATGCAGACACACATGCAAAGACACACACACACACACACACGTGCACACAGACACACACACATGTGCACACAGGTCCACAAACAAACACACACGCACCAATGTGCACACACACACACATGCACGCTGACACACACACACACACACACACTTGCACATATGCACAAAGACACACACGTGTGCAGGCATACAACATACACTCACAAACAAACATGCAAACACACACACACACAAACACATTAACAACAAGCAGCAATCTTGATACAATTGTCCTGATTTAGATCTGCCTAAACGCTGATGAATCGGCCTTGTGTGGGTGTCATTAGAACCATTACTCTTGTGCCCTTTCCAACTCAGCCCCCCAGGCCTGTTCTCATTTATTAACATCTTTAATGGCTGCTAAATCATTGCACAGGCCTGACTTTCCATTCGTCAAGTCGTGCCGGTAAGTAGACACTGGCGTGCCAGGGGAAGAGGGCTTCCTGATCATCCGGTTTTCAGCTGGACATTAGAGTCAGGGGCCGCGCTGATCACCTGAGCCGCTCAGCGCCCGACCACAGAGAACACAATCAAATCTTTTCAAAAACCAACGGCAACGCTTGACAAGATAAAAAAAAACAAAGAAATCAAATCAAAACAGACCGAAAAAAAACACCAGGGTTCCTTTCGCAGAATATATATATACGTATGTATTAAAAAAAGAAAACCAGAGTTCCTCTTCAGCCCGACTGGTGCCCCAGCTGGTGGCGCCGTCCAGATGGACCGATGGACAGCTGCCGGAGCGCCGGCCCGGCCATGACTCACGGCCAACGGCTGGGGCCGCAGCGCAGCCAACGCCTCCTCCCTGCCAGACGGAGGGCGGCGGCCATACATTAAGGGGGCGTGTCCGACAGCCCCGGTGTTATTAATAGGGGCGTCGCCCCGTGATGTATGTCTCCGCACGCCGGTGCACACACAGGGGCCTCTGTCAGGGGGGGGTCCCAGGCCATCCATTAGGGGGGCCGGCCTGGTGACTGACAGGTCGGTGTGGACCGGGGTGGGGGGGGCGCGCTCTCTCTCCACGTCGATGGGAGAGCGTCACTGAGGGTGGGGGGGCCTTCGGTGTGAGATGGTTCGTCTCCGATGGGCGAGCATGTGATGATGAACCCGGTGAGCTTAGGGTGAAATGGCACAGACCCTCTGCTAGAAAAGAAACCGAGTACAATGATCTCCAAAAGGCACAAAGAGAGAGAGAGAGAGAGAGAGAGAGAGGGGGAGCGATGCCACGATGTAGAGAAGAAAAGCAGAAGTAGGCCTACTATGAGGATGTGTGTTAAACACATCTCTGCAGGGAGTGTTTTCGCGCCGACGTGCTGAAACTTGGTGGACGACGAAGAGCAAAAGTACAAAATTTAGAAACTTGGGAGAGAGCGTTGAGGCGGCGATGCGAAGGCCCGGAGCGACTTGGGCGACGCGGACGGGCAGTAAGGCAACCTGGGAGCGGCTGTGAGGCCGCTGACGCAGCCCCCGTCCGGCCGCTAGCCCCCCCCACAGCCCTCCGACGACAACAACAACCGGGGGCTGGCCGGCCCCCCCGCCCTGCTGCCTCTCAGCCACAGACACACACAGACAGAACAGAACAGCACACACTCCCTCCCCCCCCGTCCCACAGCAGGGAGGGGCGGACGAGGGGAACACGAGACCCCCGCGGCTCTCACAGAGGATGGAACCTAACGAGGGAAACACGACGGGGGTAAAGGTAGGAACCGAGCGGGGCGGGGGGGGGCGGGTCCGTCGTGGTGTCATGAGGCGGAGCCCAGGGAGGAGGCGGTGACCCCCAGGACCAGAGCCAGCGGGGAGAGGTCTGAGCCCCACGACGCGGAGCCACGCGCGCTCATACCTGCAACCAGACGCACAAGAAACAGAAGGGCGTTAGGGCGATGGAGCCGCAAATGGATCCAGAGCGTTTTTTTGTAACCAGCGGCCACCCAAAGCGCTGTACAATATGACCACCTTCACATTCACCCATTCATCCACACATTCACACACCGACGGCGGAGTCAGCCACGCAGGGCGACAGCCAGCTCGTCAGGAGCAGTCCGTGGGACCGCAGAGACACGTGTCACAGGTGGAAAGCCGGTGACACGGGGGATTAATGAGCCGTGCTCAAACTGCGTGCTTTCCCCGTGTTCAGCCGTTTTTTTCCGTGCCTGTTTATGCGGCTAAAGCGTTCCAACTTTCTTGCGATGCCCACCTGCTGTTTCAGAAGAAATAACACTTTCGCTTTTTTTCATTTGGAAATCTGGCAACCTGAACAAGCTGGCAAACAGGCAGCTCCTCCCCCGACTCACCAATAGCCATCCTATTATTCCCAAATAAAACGCTTTCAGCCACACAGAGCCCCAATCCCCTCATAGAACACAGAATATCAACATTGCAAATTAGCATTTAGAGGACAGGAGGAATGAGAATTAGCCCCAGAGTCCCTTGGGACAGTAATAGCACGAAGGGAGAGAGGGGGAGAAACAGAGGGGGAGAAACACAGGGGAAGTCGAGCTCAGAGACAGAGATGGATGGTAGAGAATATTTCTGCAGAATACGAGTGGGGACAGAGAGAGAGAGCGGGGGAGAGAGAGCGAGAGCGGGAGAGCGAGGGAGACAGAGAGACACACAGAGGGATGGAGAGTAGGAGAGAAAGAGCAAGCGAGAGAGAGAGAACGAGAGACGGAGAGAGTGAGAGAGAGAGAGAGAGAGAGAGAGAGAGAGAGAGAGACACAGAGAGGGATGGAGAGTAGGAGAGAAAGAGCAAGCGAGAGAGAGAGAACGAGAGACGGAGAGAGTGAGAGAGAGAGAGAGAGAGAGAGAGAGAGAGAGAGAGAGAGAGAGAGAGAGAGAGAGAGAGAGAGAGAGAGAGAGAGAGAGAGAGAGAGAGAGAGAGAGAGAGAGAGAGAGAGAGAGAGAGAGAGAGAGAGAGAGAGAGAGAGAGAGAGAGAGAGAGAGAGAGAGAGAGAGAGAGAGAGAGAGAGAGAGAGAGAGAGAGAGAGAGAGAAAGAGAGAGAGAGAGAGAGAGACAGAGACAGAGACAGAGAGAGAGGCGCCCGACTGGTGCTGCTGGCTCTGGAGAGGAGTTATAAAGTCACAGGAGGACGAAATGTCCCTGTCAGCTTTTCACACGTGTTAAGTGACTTCATTTACAAGCGGTTGGAGAAACGAGCGCCGGCTCCTTCTGACGACTCGGTGAATCACCCTCATCATCATCATCATCATCATCATCATCATCATCATCATCATCCTCGCGATTAGCCCTTTTCACGCGTGCCTCTCTTCCAGAAACGACAGCCTAAACTTCAGGATTAGCATCCCGTTTGTCCGTTTCCCGCCTCCTCCCTCCCACGACACACGCCGCTGTGAAGGATAAACGGCTCGGTTGACTGTGAACGGCGTGCGCGCCATTATGCACCTCGAACACATCGAGCCCAGAACCTGCGGGAGAGAGGGCGGCGGGAACGGCTAGTGCTGAGAGGGTTTGACTCCCGGCCCGAGAGGCTCAGGGTTCAAACCCCGACGGCGAGATTCCCTCGCGTATCAGGGAAAAAATAATTAACTTTAAGTCGGCTGGGAGAAAAGGGCGACTGCAGAAAATGACATAATACCCAAAGATAGCGACTCTTAAGCTGTGTCCCCGAGGCTCGCCGGCAGCTCATAGCGTGCGTCCTCAGGGGACCTGACCTACCCATGAGCTTCAGTTACCGGGAACGAGACGGAGACTGTGGCTCAGCCTAAGGTCATCGCTAAGGTTCTTCTGATTGTCCCCTATATTCTTATTCTTGTACATCTTGTATTCACAAGTAGCTACGTGTATAACAAATGTTATTCAATGGTAAATATATATAATGTAAAATATATACATTATGTAGCGCTTTTATCCAAAGTGCTTTACAATGTCGCCTAACATTCACCCATTCATACGCCGGGAGCCGTCAGGGTGAGGAGTCTTGCTCAGGAACACTTTGACACTCAGAGGAGCTCGGAGGAGCCGGGCATCGAACCGGCAACCTTACCTCCTGAGCTACTGCCCTCCCCGTGACATAATGTTACATTTCTTCATAAAGTCAGGAGACGCGGACGCTGCCTTAAGTTTTTTCCGGTCGCCATTGTCTTCCACTATGTCTCCTGTCGGGGAAGTGTGTCTGAGGCTCCTAAGGACATACCGGTTGGACGGGGGCCTTAGGACGGGGACTTTAGGACGGGGACTTAAGGACGGGGGCTTTAGGACAGGCTTTAGGGACAGGCTTTAGGACTGGCTTTAGGACAGGCTTTAGGACAGGCTTTGGGACCGGCTTTGGGACAGGCTTTGGGACAGGCTTTAGGACGGCTTTAGGACAGGCTTTAGGACAGGCTTTAGGACAGGCTTTAGGACAGGCTTTAGGACAGGCTTTAGGACAGGCTTTAGGACAGGCTTTATGACCGGCTTTAGGACCGGCTTTAGGACCGGCTTTAGGACAGGCTTTAGGACAGGTTTTGGGACAGACTTTAGGACAGGCTTTAGGACAGGCTTTAGGACAGGCTTTAGGACCGGCTTTAGGACCGGCTTTAGGACAGGCTTTGGGACAGGCTTTAGGACAGGCTTTAGGACTGGCTTTAGGACAGGCTTTAGGACAGACTTTAGGACAGGCTTTAGGACAGGCTTTAGGACTGGCTTTAGGACAGGCCTTAGGACGCAGGCTTCAGCAGGGAGTCTCCTAACCAAAGCCCCCCCAGGTCCTGATGAAGGCCACTCACTGATCTGGTGGATGTGGAGGGGCTCAGAGGGCGGGCCCAGCCCCCCCCCGCTGAGCGCCCGGATGTGGATGACGTAGACGTCGTCCTCCAGCAGAGTCAGCTCGGCCGCGGCGCCCACCGTCATCAGCGTGGTCACCTCCTTGTGCTTCTGACTCCTGTACGACACCTAGGTGGGGGGGGGGGAAAAGGGAGGGAGGGGGGAGGGGGGAGGGAGAGATGGAGGGAGAGGGAGGGAGGGAGGAGGGAGGGAGGAGGGAGGGAGGAGAGAGGGAGAGGTGGGGAGGGAGAGATGGAGGGAGAGGGAGGCGAGGGAGGGGGAAGGAATGGGAGATGGGAGGGAGAGGGAGGGAGGGAGGGGGAGGGAGAGATGGAGGGTAGAGGAGGGAGGGAGGAGGAGAGGGAGGCAGGGAGGGAGGGGGAGGGGAGGGAGGGAGGGAGGGGAGGGAGGGAGGGAGAGAGGGAGGGGGAGGGGGAGAGGGAGCGAGGGAGAGGGCAAAAGAGTAGAAGTGAAAGATAGAGAGGGATTGAGTGTGAATAAAGCAGAGAGGGAGGGAGAGTGGGAGGGGGAGAGGGAGGGGGAGAGAGGAAAGGGAGACACCAGTTAAGAAAACAGACGGTGTATAGGTCACACAGACAGAACCGGGGGGAAACATATTTCCAGTTTCCCGGTTGGTATGGTCTTTGTTAAGAGTCCACGCTACCTGGTAACCGGTGACCTCAGACTCCAGGTCCATGGCCACCACCGGCTCCCAGTAGAGAGACAGCAGAGGACCAATCAGAGTCCACTCGATGTTCAGAGGGGGCTGGGCCGGGGCTGGGACGGGAAAAACACACGGGAACACCAACTTTAGACTCGCCCGTCAAAAGGTGACTCCTGTCGTACAAAACCTTCTCACGAGTGGCTCCTTAAGAGTACAACTGACATCTTTGAGGCCGCTACTGCCGTGGCACCCCTAGGTCAAGAGTTGTCGCGGAGGCGATGTTGGTGTTGATAATAGCATGTGTTACCATCGCGGCCAACCTCCAAATCCTACAGGAAAGCAATGAATGTTTTCCCGGGCATGCGACAGATCTGAGCGATGTGTCACAACACGTTAACCTTTCTTTAGTGTCGCTGCGACGCGGCTAAAAATAGCCCCCCGGAGCTCCTTGGAGCGGGGTAACCTTTGGATCTCCCAAACTCCGGAGCGATGACCCCATCGGGTGAGTGCGGCGACGGCGCCTGACTGGAACGGCTGAAAGTGTCTCTGGTCGTGTCTCGGGGCGTGGCGAGGAGGGGGGGGGGGGTTGAGGGAGAGGAGCTGCCCCCCTTACCCCCCCAACCCGAAACGACCGTACACACTTATTGTGTGTTTTACGTCCTGGCACTTAAAGTACACACTTATTGTGTGTTTTACGTCCTGGCACTTAAAGTACACACTTATTGTGTGTTGTACGTGCTGGCACTTCAAGTACACACTTATTGTGTGTTGTACGTGCTGGCACTTCAAGTACACACTTATTGTATGTTGTACATCCTGGCACTTCAAGTACACACTTATGTGTTTGTATGTCCAGGCACTTAAAAAAAGTACTAGCCTTGCACAGCGTCTTATGCTAGCTATCTCTGTTGTTGACGGGGAACGGGTTAACCTGGTGATTGATAGTGCTTGGCACTTGGTTCCATGAACATCCTTACTGCATCCACAGCGATATATTGTTGTTTCTCCTTCTTCTGACAAATTGACTTTTAATGGACTGACAAATGGATTGTATGTCGCTTTTGATGAAAGCGTCTGAATGTGAACGAAAACGCCCTGAATGTGGATGTGAATGCAGACGTAAACACGCTCACTGGGCTTCTTGGTGGTGGCGTTGATGGCGGACAGGAAGGGGCCGGTGCCGGCCGTGTTGAAGGCGCTGACCGTCAGGAAGTACTGCGTGCTGCCCTCCAGCCCACCCACCGTCACCGTGGTCTGGTTCCCGGGGACCCGCACCTTGCCCATGGTCTCGGGTTTGGTATCGTCCTCCCAGTACACCACCTGTGGCGGGACGGCCAGGACACGGTGAATCCGTCACCCCTCGACCGATTGACTCTGTCGCGGAGTTCCATCGATCGGTCGGATTGATCAATGATCTCTTAGTGCCGGGTCAGGGGATCGAACCCACGACCCTCCTGTTGTGGGGCTGACAGTTCTCTGACTCTAATGGCGCATTTCCACTAGCACGGCTCGGCTCGATACGGCTCGGCTCGGCTCGGCTCGGCTCGGTTTGGTTGTGTTTCCATTACAACTGGTGCCTCCTCGACGTGGGCGGGGTCGTCATAACACGACAACTGGTGTAACACGGTGCAGCTCCGTGTCGACGTGGGCGGGGTCGTCATAACACGGCTGCGCGAACCCACTGTGACTTCAATTTATCACGGACGCCGGAGCAACGTACAATCCGGAAGACCAGAACAACAACAACAACAACAGTCAGACGGAGTGACAGCATGGAGCCGATGGGGAGCGATCGTGTGTTGCTGCTCACCCTGTGGCTTTTTTGTCGCACAAGAAGGCAAGAGAAGAGGAGCCAGAGAGACTCTCTGGGGCCGAGAGACAAAACACGATTGAAAAGTCGCGCGGTTTATGACGCTTCCAGTGCCGACACTCATGCGGCCCAATCAGTGGGAAGGCAGTTCGGCTGACGTCACGTTTTAAGTAACGCTTCGGCTCGCTTTGAAACCAAGGGCTGAGGTGATACCAAAAATGAACCCGGTTGCAGGTACTGCGTGCCTAGTGGAAACACGCAAATAGCGCGCCGACCGACGCGCAGTCCTACGCTACCGAGCCGGAGCCGTGCTTAGTGGATAATTGCGCCATAAACCCACAGCGACCCTTAAAAGTTACTTTACAATACGAGAAAGGCGGTTTTAAAAGTCAATCCGATATAACCCGAGCACTAGATAAAGACCAACAAAAACTAGAAAGACTTAATAAAGCGAAAAACTAAAACGACGAAAATAGCTTATTTTCATGTTGTTAAAAAGTAACCTGACCTCTTTCTCTGTGTATTGATAGCTGTCCCCCCCTGGGTGTAATCACCAAATAGCCCTTTGTTCTCTTTGTGAGACTATACATACTTGTATTTTGATTTAATGGCCTCCATCGAAACACCGGGACAATACGGCAGTGTAACGACGGAAGAACATCCGCGGGCTTTTAAGAAGAAGCAAAGAGTGCCGATAAGCATTTCTCTCCTTTCTTTGTACTACAAAAGGCCCGATACATATTTTCCGAGCGGTTGGTATAATTCATTTGCTTTGAAAGGCATCCATCCCTGAAAAAGCTATTTCCATGAGCGACAAAAACTCTGAAGGTAAACTGCATTGAGACGCACGCGCTCACACACAAGGGGAGACGGCGGGGATTTGAATGCGCGTTACGTAAAGAAAAATAAACCTTGCAATTACGTATTTACATTTAAAAGGGGCCAGACAACACGCACACACCTCGTAGCCCAGAACTCTTTCTGCGTGGAAAGACACCGTCTGCCAGTTGACTTCAACCTCAGCGGCGGAGACACTTCTGGCCCAGACCCCCACGGGCAAGCTGCTGGGTTCTGAAACGACACGCCACGGCACAGCACACGCACACACACGCACACAATAAAAGACACGCAGGCACGCACGCACACACACAGACGCACGCAGACACGCACACACACACACACAATAAAAGACACGCAGGCACGCACGCACACACACATACGCACGCAGACACGCACACACACGCACACACACAATAAAAGACACGCAGGCACGCACGCACATACACAGACGCACGCAGACACGCACACACACGCACACAATAAAACACACGCAGGCACACACGCACGCACAGACGCAGGGCCCCCCCCCCACACACACACATACGTACGCAGACACGCACACACACGCACACACACAATAAAACACACGCAGGCACGCAGGCACACACACACACACACACACACACTACACACACACAGAGACACACGCACACGCACACACACAGACACACATAAATACGCTTTACTTCCTGTCCCTCAGAGACATTAGGGTCTGATAAAGACGTCCTTCGTGTGGTTTTGAGTGACATCATGGGGAGCGCTGGCAATGCCTTTTTAGGAAGAGTATGATGGAGATAATGATGATGATTGATAATATATCAATCATCAACACGTTAAATGAGGATGTACTGCATTATAGATTATCATCTCTTACATAGTTGTACTTGTACTTGCATAACACAAAACATTAAGAGATACTAATTATTTTTTACTGGCAAAAATAATTTTTCCACAAGCCTCCGAACAAGGGTTTTGCTCGGCGCTGTAATTATCTTGTTCATCTCTTGCACCGTCATCGTTAATGACCCACCAATCTAACAAGGCATATTTTCCTGGCACCAGTCTGCAAACATAAGTGGTCGCGATTACTGTTCTCCCCCAAACAGTGTGAGAACAGTTATTCTGCACTCTACTAGTGCGCTCACGCCAGCTCTGACGCCCTTCCAATGCTAGCAGACTCACGCTAGCTCCTAAAGCCGCAATAGCTATTTGATAGCAACGGCCACGGGGAGCAACAGCCACAATGGCAGCACAGGCCAAAGGGGCGGCACAGCACTGGTTAAAATACAACTTAAAATACATTTTAAAAAAGCAAGTTATAACAGCCAAGTTTAAGCTAGCTAAAACCGCCATGCCAGGCTCTGCTAGCAAGCTCAAAAGCTCCGGTAGTGAGCTCAAGCTAGCTCTAACAACTGCATAGTTCTATGCTAGTGAACACAAGTCATTTCCTAGCGGGAAATGGCTCGCTAGCTCTTTGCTAGCAAGTTGAATCTAGCATTCACAGCTCAGTAGCTCTCTGCTAACACGCTCAAGCGTAGTGCTAGCAGCGACTGTGCTCCGGGCTAGCCCCATGGAGCTAGCTGTACCTGTCTCAGCCGAGTAGATGGTCGCCACGGGGCTGAAGGGGCCCTGGCCCTTGATGTTGTACGTCCCGACCTTGACGTGGAACGGCGAGAAGGGCGCGATGCTGTCGTTGCGGTAGACGTAGCGCGCGGCGCCGGGTACGGAGGTGGCCACGTGCGTCCACGAGACGTCCCCGAAGGCGCGGAAGGCGATGATGTAACCAAAGCTCTCGCCGTTCTGCAGTTCTTCAGGGACAGGCTGAGAGTGAAGCACAAAACTATAGTGATATTAAAACACATACAGAACACATCTATAGTGATATTAAAACACCTATAGTGATATTACAACACCTATAGTGATAATACAACACCTACAGTGATATTACAACACATATAGTGATATTACAACACCTATAGTAATATTAAGACACCTATAGTGATATTAAGACACGTATAGTGATATTACAACACCTACAGTGATATTACAACACATATAGTGATATTACAACACCTATAGTAATATTAAGACACCTATAGTGATATTAAGACACGTATAGTGATATTACAACACCTATAGTGATATTAATACACCTATAGTGATATTAAAACAAATAGTGATATTAAAACACTTATAGTGATATTAAGACACCTATAGTGATATTAAAACAAATAGTGATATTAAAACACTTATAGTGATATTAAGACACCTATAGTGATATTAAAACACTTATAGTGATATTAAAACACATATAGTGATATTAAAACACATATAGTGATATTAAAACACTTATATTAAAACACATATAGTGATATTAAAACACATATAGTGATATTAAAACACTCATGGTGATATTAAAACACTTATCGTGATATTTAAACACATATAGTGATATTAAAACACTTATAGTGATATTAAAACACTTATAGTGATATTAAAACACTTAGTGATATTAAAACACATATAGTGATATTAAAACACATATAGTGATATTAAAACACTTATAGTGATATTAAAACACTTATAGTGATATTAAAACACTTATAGTGATATTAAAACACTTATAGTGATATTAAAACACATATAGTGATATTAAAACACTTATAGTGATATTAAAACACTTATAGTGATATTAAAACACTTATAGTGATATTAAAACACTTATAGTGATATTAAAACACATATAGTGATATTAAAACACTTATAGTGATATTAAAACACTTATAGTGATATTAAAACACTTATAGTGATATTAAAACACATATAGTGATATTAAAACACTTATAGTGATATTAAAACACTTATAGTGATATTAAAACACACTTATAGTGATATTAAAAACACTTATAGTGATATTAAAACACTTATAGTGATATTAAAACAACTTATAGTGGATATTAAAAACACTTTATTAGTGATATTCAAAACATACTTATAGTGATATTAAAACACTTATAGTGATATTTAAAAACACTTACTAGTGATATTAAAACATTATAGTGATATTAAGACACCTATAGTGATATTAAACCACTTATAGTATATTAAACACAACTTATAGTGATATTAAAACACATTTAGTGATATTAAAACACTTATAGTGATATTAAAACACTTATAGTGATATTAAAACACTTATAGTGATATTAAACACTTATAGTGATATTAAAAACACTTATAGTGATATTAAAAACACTTATAGTGATATTATAAACACTTATAGTGATATTAAAACCACTTATAGTTGATATTAAACAACCATATAGTGATCATTAAAACACTTATAAGTGATATTAAAACACTTATAGTGATATTAACAAACACTTATAGTGATATTTTAAAACACTTATTAGTGATATTAAAACACATTATAGTGATATTAAAACACATATAGTGATATTAAAACACTTATAGTGATATTAAAACACTTATAGTGATATTAAAACACATATAGTGATATTAAAACACATATAGTGATATTAAAACACTTATAGTGATATTAAAACACTTATAGTGATATTAAAACACTTATAGTGATATTAAAACACTTATAGTGATATTAAAACACTTATAGTGATATTAAAACACTTATATTAAAACACTTATAGTGATATTAAAACACATATATTAAAACACTTTTAGTGATATTAAAACACGTATAGTGATATTAAAACACGTATAGTGATATTAATACACTTATAGTGATATTAAAACACATATATTAAAACACTTATAGTGATATTAAAACACTTATAGTGATATTAAAACACTTATAGTGATATTAAAACACTTATAGTGATATTAAAACACTTATAGTGATATTAAAACACTTATAGTGATAGTAAGACACCTATAGTGACATTAACACCCATACAGAGGGCTGACAGCACGCACACTGCAGGCGGACAGCACCCCACCTCACCCCACCTCACCCCACCGCGCCCCACCGCGCCCCACCTCACCCCACCGCGCCCCGTCTAAAGCCCCACTGGGCTGTCCCCACCTGCCGGGCTTAATGAGAGCAGGGAGTAGAATGGTGTTGAAAAGAAAATGGGAAAAAAGGAGCTTATTATAGAATGTGCCGGCGGCATCAGAAATTAAAAGTTATTTCCGCATCCTGTGAAATTAGACGAGTCAAATAATGACGACTGTGAAAGCTTTAGACTCTAATGACTAATTTAGCGTTTGCAATTCTGCCCGCCGTCCAAACCGGGCCGCATGACTCCCAGGGAGATTTGACAAAGCAATAACACACAAAGGCACGCACGCACCCACACACAAACACACACGCACGCACCCACACACAAACACACACGCACGCACCCACACACAAACACACACGCACGCACCCACACACAAACACACACGCACGCACCCACACACAAACACACACGCACGCACACACACGCGTACATGCGTGCATACTTAAACACAGGCGCACACACAGACACACACACAAATGCACGCACGCACACAAACACTTACAAACGCACACGCACACACAAACACACACACGCTCACAAACACACACACGCACTTACAAACACATTAATCACAAACATACACCAAAACACACTTAATCACAAACACACATAT
>OLKM01000603.1:70772-85772 GCA_900291075.1 Melanogrammus aeglefinus
CGTGGCTCTAACCAGTCCTGGCTCTAACCAGTCCTGGCTCTAACCAGTCGTGGCTCTAACCAGTCGTGGCTCTAACCAGTCGTGGCACAGGTCACCCACCTGTGCTGACCCGGGTCCAGCCCACGCTGTAGGGGTTCCGGGTCTGGACGAGGTACAGGGTCACGGGGCTGCCGTGCTCCCGGGCAGGGGTCCAGGTCAGCTGGGCCGTGCTGTCCGTCACCTCGTCCACCGTCACCGTGGCGGGGGGGCTGGGGGGGCCTGAGGGTCCCCACACACACACACAGGCTCCGTTAACTTCTCTGGTAACAAGGTATGAACCAAGGTTTGGATGACGCCGGTCAGAACCTCTCGGCGACTCCAACTAGTCATGACTCTAACTAGTCATGGCTATCACTAGTCATGGCTCTAACTAGCCATGACTTTAACTAGTCAAGGTTTTAACTAGTCTTGGCTTTCTCTAGTCATGGCTCTAACTAGTCATGGCTCTAACTACTGTGGCTCTTGCTAGTCAAGGCTTTAACTAGTCGTGGCTATCTCTAGTCAAGGCTTTAACAAGGTATGAACCAAGGTTTGGACAACGGTGGTCCGAATCTTTCTCGACCGTCCCGCCTGCATGGGCGGAGGAGGCCGTGTTCATTAAGACATTCAAGGAGACTTCTTCAAAGGGTTTTTGTAAACAAGGCCACAGCCAGCACAACCCAAAAACATTGTAGAACAAAATGATACTCCACAACGCAGAACAAATGATACGCCACAAAGTAGGACAGCACCTCATTTTATATATACTATGTAGAAAAGCACTAGTGTACAACATTCTATAGAAAGTATCACGTGTATAACGTTATGATACATATTACCTTCAGCCGACAGTAAAATACAATATATAACACAATGTATAACACAGTGTATAACTATAATACACTCTATAGACAGTATAACACAGTGTATTACTATACTACCTTCTACAGACAGTATAAAACAGTGTATAAATATTCTACCTTCTATAGTATAACACAGTGCATAACTATACTACCTTATATAGAGTAATAACACAGTGTACAACTAGAATACCTTATATACAGTAATAACAGTGAATAACTATACTACCTTCTATAGAGTAATAACAGTGAATAACTATACTACCTTCTATAGAGTAATAACACAGTGAATAACTATACTACCTTCTATAGAGAGATAACAGTGAATAACTATACTACCTTCGATAGAGTAATAACACAGTGAATAACTATACTACCTTCTATAGAGAGATAACAGTGAATAACTATACTACCTTCTATAGAGTAATAACAGTGTATAACTATACTACCTTCTATAGAGTAATAACAGTGTATAACTATACTACCTTCTATAGAGTAATGACACAGTGTATAACTATACTACCTTCTATAGAGTAATAACAGTGAATAACTATACTACCTTCTATAGAGTAATGACACAGTGTGTAACTATACTACCTTCTATAGAGTAATGACACAGTGTGTAACTATACTACCTTCTATAGAGTAATAACAGTGAATAACTATCCTAGCCTCTACAGGCAGTAAACCCAGTGCACGACGGAGGTCACAGCATCAGACGAGTACAGGTGCCGTGTCTCTCAGTAGACTGCAGCTCGGCCGGGCCCCTGCCAGCAGCAGCCTGACTCTATAAAAGCAGCCGCAGCGAACCATTAAACACTAACTTTCAAGCTGGCCTTTACCGCCTCTTTTAAATAATAATCCCGTGGCTTTATTGATATCTCCCCCACCCAAATCGCTCGTCGGAGGGGATTCAAATTAAAAGCTAAGGGATGAAGTTTGGCCCCCGGGCCCCCAGCGGACCGAACCTTTATCATTTGTTTTCATTATCCCGACGATTAAGGAGCGCTGGGTTCTAGCGTCGGGGGGTTCCCATGTCGGAGTCGTCTGATCTTCACAAGTTACGGACCGATGGTGGGCTTTAGCACCGCTAGCCCGGCCCCGCGCCCCACCGCTAACCCTGAGGTGACTGTAAAGACACCCCAACATTATCAGCACATTACCACGGGAAACACACCATGTAGTCACCCCAACATTATCAGTACATTACCACAGGAAACACACTGCAAAGACACCCCGACATTATCAGTACATTACCACCGGCAACAGTTATCAAGCACATTACCAACGGGAAACACACCATGTAGTCACCCCAACATTATCAGTACATTACCACAGGAAACACACCATGTAGTCACCCCAACATTATCAGTACATTACCACAGGAAACGCACTGCAAAGACACCCCAACATTATCAGCACATTACCACGGGAAACACACCGTATAGATACCCCAACATTATCAGCACATTACCACAGGAAACACACCATGTAGTCACCCCCACAATATCAGTCTGGGAGCTTCTGTGTGTGTTGGGGTCTGAGTTTGCGTGCGGTGTGCATTTGCGTGGCGTAGGGGTGCATGTATGCGTGTTGTGTAGGGGTGCATGTATGCGTGTTGTGTAGGGGTGCATGTATGCGTGTTGTGTAGGGGTGCATGTATGCGTGTTGTGTAGGGTAGCATGTATGCGTGTTGTGTAGGGGTGCATGTATGCGTGTTGTGTTAGGCTGCTACTGCTATGTCGCTGCTTGTGTAGGGGTTATGTGTGTGAGTGTGCGGTTGGTTATCAGCTTGTGGAATGCATTTGGTGTGTGTGTGGTGCTTGCAGGTTGGGTTCAGTGTGTGAGCTCAGTCGTGTGCGGTAGCGGCTAGCTGGCGGTAACGACACACCAACTCACGTCTCTGTTTGGATCAGGATTTTTGTCCCACGGTCCGATACATCCCATGTTTTTGTTTTTCCTAAAGCATCTTATTGAAACCACACTTATATAACAATTAACCTTAATGTGAGAATAATTTGGAACACTGTGAACTTATTTGAACAGAAATAATAATATTAAAGGGCTAGAGGGCTATAGCAAAAAGAATAAATAAATAACCAAAGATTGCAGTTGGAGGATGCTTGCAGGTAGGCAAAAGAAACCTCAGCTAGTTTTGTGGTTTAGGCTTAGGTATTTTAAAATATTAATGTCAAATAAATAATAGTAATTTGAATAGTTTGGTAGCACTAACCAGCGTAACTAACCTTAGTGAGTGTTGTTGAGAGATGACGTAGCGAGTGAGTGGACAGCTGAGTGAGTGAGACACGATGACCTGCGGTAGACAGCGAGTGTGTGTGTGTGTGCTGTGTGTGTGTGTGTCTTGTGTAGTCGTGTGCTGTGTGTGTGTGTGTGTGTGTGTGTGCATGCGTGTCGTGCGACGTGCCGAGGTGTATAAGAGTGTGTCGTGCAGTGCATGCGGGTGCTGCTGCGGCGTGCTGTCGTGCGTGCGTGCGTGCGTGCGTGCGTGCGTGCGTGCGTGCGTGTCTATTGAAAAACGAACGAGTCCGGTAGTGTGTAAGAATGAAGCAGGCTATCCAGCCTGTCAATAATCGGTGGCCGCTTAATTCCGACCTATAAGCAGACCAACTGCCGGTCAAAGCACACAAAACACTAGACACAGGAGTCACACAGGCTATTTTTGCGCGCTTGGCCCACTCTGGATAAATGTCGTTCATATCGCGGATATGAGGACTTCGACGGCTGTGGAGAAATGCAATCCTCCGTAGCCAGGGTGTGCTGTCATCACAGAGAGGGCATCTCATCGAAGACATACGGCATGGATAAAAGGAGCGGTGTCAGCAGACAATCATTTAGAAAATTATTAGCAAATTTGAAAAGGACAATTTGACCGGAGAGATACAATTTTGTCGGATATTTATTTTTTCTATTACCGGACAACGGAAACCCGGGCGCTAACAGCTCATATCATGTGGATCTGGACTGGAAGGATAATGGGAGTTAGAAAGGGTGTGTCACGCTTCTGCCTTCTCACACCGCCAGACAGGTTCGTGGCTCTGAGTGTGGCGATGTCGGTTTTGATACGTGTATCGTTACAGCCCTAGTGTGCATGTGTGACTATAGGGGGCTGTACCTGCATAGGGACTGTGTGCAGGGCCGCTGCTGGCCGTTTTAGTGCCCTACGCGAACGGGGGGCAGGTAAGGACATCTAATTTGCCGAAATTGAGTGATAGGTTATACAATTAAGAAAAAACAACGGCGGGCCTCTTCATAACTAATTTACTTTTTTTTTTAATTCAATAATGTAATCTCTATTTTTATTTATGTTTTTACAAACCTTAACTTTTGGTGCCCCCCCCAGGTACTTGGTGCCCTACGCACTCTGCGTATAGGGAGCGGCGGGCCTGATTGTGTGCACTTGTCTACAGGTGTGACGGTGTGTATGTCTGGTGTGTGTGTGTGTGTGTGTGTGTTGTGTGTGCTGTGTGTGGTGTGTGTTGTGTGCTGTGTGTTGTGTGTGTGTGTGTGTGTGTGTGTGGTGTGTGTGTGTGTGCTGTCGATATACATTGATCCTTAATCGCACCATTCTCAGGTTGTGATATTGATCCGTGTAAAACTCATTAGATGGTTATTAAAAAAAAGAGAAAAAATGAATACCGGTAAGTTGGCCTCATTAATACACGTTAATGGAGCACACAATCAAGCATCATCCCTTATCCTCTTAATTATATTTCCCTGGCTCAGGTGGGCGTGTGTTGTCAGTGTCTGAAGGGCTGCTGAAATAATCTGTTAATAAAATGGACAGACTGCCAGGGCCTCTGAGCAAGACAGTACCGGGTAGGAACCCGCGACCTACTCCGTTGGGCATCACGCCCGAGAGGGGTTTTATCTTTTATCCATCAACAAAAATCTAATTAAATAAAACCTCCCTAAAAAGTGAAAGTTCAGTCTGTAGTTGTATGGGGATGCGTGTTAGTGAATGTTATTTAATTCATTTTGTTCACAGAATGAGTCTTTAAAGCGACGAACAAAGAACCAGCCCTGGCACCATTAGGTCCCATCAGACCAGCGCTAGCTTAATGGCTCGCGGCGCTGAATCCTCGAAGCAGCTTTAGAGTCCTTTTAATCACCCACAACAAACGGCGAGCCGGGCGTCAGATCCACCAGTGCACCGGTGTTACCCCCCGACGACCACGACGACGACGCCCCCGCTAAGAGGCATGGCCGTGTGCCGCTAACAGCTAACAGCTAACAGCTAACAGCTAACAGCTTACAGCTAACAGCTAGCCCCGCCAGGAGGTCGTAAACCAGTAGATTCCGACCGCGACGCAACAGGAAACCCTTCAACCACCGCCTGCACCGGCGCCTGGTGATGTCGGTTAGCGTTTGCGGTGGGTGGTCCTTAATTTGTTTTTTTTATTGACTTTTGATTCAATAATTAGGAGTTGATGAATGTGTTTATGCTTGTAATGATAGAATTCCGCCGTGGTTGCTGCTGCTTGTTGTTTTTACATCAGAGAGCGAAACGCTTCGGACCGCCGCTTTAAACAATATAAATCAGGCGCCGTTCAGCGCCGACCTTCCCGCAGACGGCCCCCCGCCCTTTGGGTGATTGGGGCTGCCAACCGGTCGGCGCCGGATTCATCCAGAGGCTTTTAGCGGCGTCCACTCCACGGCGCACATCGTATTGTGTTACGTTTTATTACTGAGCGATCGCAATCATCCCTTAATACTCCTTCTCCTCGTGGCCCCCCGGCGATAGCGGCGTTGTTATGGCGACCGTCGTGACCCCCTTCATAAGAGCAGCGGGGCCGAAGCGGCTCCCCCCCCCCCCTCACGTGTCACGACCTTCTCAACATGCTGCTGAACGCGTCGCGAGGCCGTCCACTCCCCCATTCTCTCCCATTCTCTCCCTCTCTCTCTCCCTCTCTCCTCTCTCCCTCTCCCTCTCCCTCTCTCTCCCTCTCCCTCTCCCTCTCCTCTCTCTCTCTCTCTCTCTCTCTCTCTCTCTCTCTCTCTCTCTCTCTCAAACAGAATAATAGTTGTTTAACCAGTGATTAGTAGAACTAACAACAGTTGTTTAACCAGTAGTTAGCGCTGACCTTGCCTCCATTGCCCCCATCTCCTCGCTCCCAAGGAGAATAAGTGGCACGAGAGACAATAGCGAATAAAACGCTCTAACCGCACGTTGGATGAGTGATCGGCAAGCCAGAGAGCGCCTTCAGATCATTTGCATTGTAATGACCATGGCTCTATTACAGGTCCAGCAACACAGTGGGTGTGTGTGTGTGTGTGTGTGTGTGTGTGTGTGTGTGTGTGTGTGTGTGTGTGTGTGTGTGTGTGTGTGTGTGTGTGTGTGTGTGTGTGTGTGTGCGCGCGTGCGTGCGTTTGTGTCTGTGTTATGAACTGCTGAGAAGAGATAGGCAGCACATCCCTGACCATTTAACCGCTTCCATTCACTGGGAGGTAATTGAGAGCTGATATTCTGCTGTGTGTGTGTGTGTGTGTGTGTGTGTGTGTGTGTGTGTGTGTGTGTGTGTGTGTGTGTGTGTGTGTGTGTGTGTGTGTGTGTGTGTGTGTGTGTTTCACTATTTTTCCAGTGCCTTTGTGTAAATGTGCATACAGTATATTGCATGTGTGCTTGTGGTGGTGTATGGATGCATGCTAAGGTGTAGCTTAACAGCGTGCCCGTAGCAGGCAGAACGCCGCCTGGGTTGGGGCGGTAAGGTCTGGCCAACGCCTGTTTCCCTCCCGTCTGTTCCTCATCCTAACAGTCCATGTTCCAAAGCTTTCAGGACGTGCTTCAATCCCATCAGAGAGGACATCACTAGCAGCTGTCAGGAGGGCGGTTCGCTGGGCATCGCACAGTGATTCACAGACAGACAGACAGACAGACAGACAGACAGACAGACAGACAGACAGACAGACAGACAGACAGACAGACAGACAGAGGAAGAGGGGGAGAGAGAGAGAGAGACAGACAGACAGACAGGATAGAGGGGAGAGGGAAGAGAGATGTGGGAAGTGAGGGAGAGAGAGGAGAGAGAGAGCCGAGAGAGCGAGAGAGGCAGAGAGGAGTAGAGGAGAGAGAGAGAAGAGAGAGAGAGAGAGAGAGAAGAGAGAGAGAGAGAGAGAGAAGAGAGTACGAGAGAGACAGGAATGAGAGAGACGAGAGAAGAGAGAGGGAGAGAGAGGAGAGATAGGAGAGAGAAGGAGAATAGAGAGAGAAGAGAGCGAGGAGAGAAGGGAGAGTACGGACGAGAGAGGAGGAAAGAGAGAGTGAGAGCGAGGAGAGAGAGAGAGTGGGAGAGAGTGCGGAGTGAGACGAGAGAGAGAGGGAGATGGAGACAGAAGAGAGACAGAGCAGGAGAAGAGCGAGCGAAACATGAGAGCACGAAGAGGCCGGACGAAAGAGAAAAGGAGAGAGGGAGACGGTTGGAGAAAGAGAGAGAGCGAGACAGACACAGAAAGGCAGAGACAGACAGAGCCAGACAGACAGACAGACAGAGTGCGAGTCCCCTCTCAGCGGTCCTGATATCAGTATCATGACTGCTGGGGTTTCATTCTAATCTCCGGTTAAGGGAGGTCCTATTTCTTACGGCGTACTCGACCCCGTCCGGCCCGAAGCCGACAGCTCCCCGCCGGCGCACAAAATAAAGATATGGATCCAACCTTTTCACAACTTGACACCCAAATCGTCGCTCACCCCGTGTGACATTTAGCAGATGTGTTTGGCGGGGCGCGCTGGCGGCCATTGATCGGAGCTACAGACACTGCTCATCGCCACGCCGCCGCCGCCACGCCGCCGCCACGGTCCAATGAGGAGCAGATACGTTTCATTAGTCCAATCTCGCGGCCCATCTGCTGCCTAATTAGTCGGACTCTGCTGGCGCAGTGCTAGCCGCTGTGCGATGCGATGTGATGGCGTGTAACTCTGGTGTTGTTATGAGTCTTGTACCACGGAACGAGTATTAATATCAGGCTTTTGTACGGAGCTACAGGTATTTTGATGAAAAGCGCAGATGTTGGAGTTTTTTTAAATAATGAGTCTTGTACCACGGAACGAGTATTAATATCAGGCTTTTGTACGGAGCTACAGGTATTTTGATGAAAAGCGCAGATGTTGGAGTTTTTTTTAAATAAAGGAGTAGGAACGCATTGAAAGGAGCTTTTTTGGCAATGCTCAATTACTAAGCGATTTTTCCCGAAAAACTATTTACCGAAATAACACTACACGACATAACTGACAGGCTAAGAGCTAACCCCTTTTGATAGAAAGTAGAATCAGAACTTTTAGAAACTAAGATTATGCCCATATACACTTTTATGCAAAGTAAACATATTTTGATTCCAAACTGTAATGAGTCACCAAAATGAATAATGTGTGTGCAAAAAAGCAATCCTCTGTGTCTCCAAATGTCAGCCTTTATAAGGCCCAAATAAATTACGCCTTTCCACACAGAGCCTCCATTAAAAAGACATTTTTAATATTCACACAAAAGACACAAAAACCACACCAGAAAAACCACTTTTTTCTGGACGGCCACGACGACCGCATGGCTGACACGTTACCCTTTGGGTCGAGATGTGCGTCAGACAAAGAGGGGGAGGCCTGTGGCTCAGGAGGAAGAGCAGTTGTTTTGTAACCGAAAGGTTGATAGTTCGATCCCCCTGCTCCTCCTAGCTAGAGTGTCGAGGTGTCCCTGAGCGAGACACCTCACATGAAGGGCTGGTTATGGTTCCACGTCGACGCCACGCAGACGCAGTCGTGAACCTGTTTTGGTTCTACGTCGGGTTGTAGGTAGCGGACCAATCACAGCCCTTGCTGCTGCGTCTCCTCGAGGGAAGGTTACAAACGCAGAGAGGGTCCGTAAAACTCCTTGCTTTGCGTCGACGTGGAACCATCATCAGCCCTTAACTGCTCCCGACGGGCTGGCTGTCGCCCTGCGTGGCTGACTCCGCCGTCAGTGTGTGAATGGGTGAATGTTGGGCGATATTGTGAAGCACTTTGACTGGCCACTGGTTAGAATAGAGCTGCATCAATACAGTCCGTTGACCATTTGCAAAGTCGCCCCGGGCTGCGGGCCCCAAAGTCCCCCAGAGCTCCCGGGTAATCAGCGAAACGGCGGCGGGCGAAACCATGGGCGTACCTTTGACCACCAGCACGGCCACAGCCGACAGGCTCTCCACGTCGGTGTCCACCACGCAGATGTACTTCCCCGCGTGGCTCAGCTCGATGTTCCTGATCATCAGATCCCCCGCCGATCTCTACCGGGAGAGGAAGAGGAAGACGATGAAGACGACAGAGAGATGACGGAAAAACAAGGGCCCCGCGTGTCGCAGGGGGAGCGGGGTCCCTCCAGGGGACGGCCTCCGCTGAGTGAGGACGGGGATAAGCGGTTGATGCGCGGCTGCGGCGCGTTAAGGGGGATCCGCGCCTCATCATTACTGATGTAATTAGGGACAGAAATGTCGGCCGCGTAGAGATTGATGTGGAAGTTTTGGGCTGAGTGCGAGGCTGACGGCAGATCACAGGCGCTGTAAGCCTCCTCCTCTCCGACTCTCTTCCACCGAGGTCTTTACCAGATTCCGTTAAAATACAAAAAAGAGAGGATTTCTCGTTTTTTTTGGGGTAGCGTGCGAGTGCTGGATTCGGCTTGGTTAAATTTCCTAAAAGAAACGAAGGCTGACTAGATTCTCATCTAAGCGGACGTGTGCTAGCAGCAAACGGAGAATTAGTGGTGGATCCTCTCTGGGCTTTGGCAGGGGGGACGGCGCCAGGGCCAAGTTGGTTTAATTATGGAAATGAATTCCTTGAAGCAGTGAACTTAAGTTGATCATCTCATTGGACGGGGGACATTATCCCGCGATTCAGAGGGAATCTCATTTCAGATAAGAACTCTGTCACACACCCATTCAAACATGCACGGGAACACTCACACACTCACACACACACGAATACACTCTTGAGTTGCTTTCTTTCATTTTCCATTCACAGCACCCTTATACATATTACAAATAATACCAAACACTGCAGTGGTTTTGTAATTTTTCATCTCAACAAACAAATTAAATGCAAACACGAAATGCATAGAAACGTACACACAAACAACACACACACACACACACACTGGCGTGGTCTGTAATTTTTCATCACAACAAACATTAATATTAAATAGAAACACACATAAATGCATCGAAACACACACACATAACACACACACACACACACACACATTGTGGCGTGTCATTATTCATCACAGCATACAAACATGTCAAATGTAAGACACGTGCAATCACACACACCAAAACACGCATATACACACACACATACACACACACGCACACACACACACACACACACACACACACACACACACACACACACACACATCACCACACACGCACACACACACACACACACACAAACACACACACACACACGGATTTGCGTAATCCCCTGACACGGGGGAGATCGGGGGGGCTGAGACAGCGCCTCAGACAGCCCCCCGTCCCGCTGAAACAGCTCTGCCATGATGATGATGTCATGTGTTCCCCCCTGCATCCCGCGGGCCCCGGCACAGCGGAGCCAATGAGCCCGGAGCCCCGGGCCCCAGACCGGGACGCGGAGCGGGAGACGCGCCAGGGGAACAGCTAAATCTCGGAGGTTATCCTACAAACTGGGCGCCAGGTTTCTGTTTTTGGTGTTGGTAGTGCGGGGGTCACCAGCCCCTTTGACCCCGAGAGCTACTTCATGGGTACTGAGTCGTACGAAGGGCACCCAGTTTGATTCTGAAATAACATATTTGCCCAGTTTGCCTTTAGATATATATTACTATTAATGATTAATGACACTCATCTTTGTGAAGGCATGTTAATTAATTAAGTCATGTCAATGATTTCTCACTATAATTATCAACAATGACTGAAAACAGGGGGGAGAGTTGTTCTAGAATGAGCAGTGCTATGTTTAGAGCCGGCCTGCGGGGCCCTCATATGGTCCTTGGGCCCCCTGGAGGCCGCGGGCACTGTGTTGGTGACCCCTGGTCTAGCGGGACGCTCGGTTCCTCAACACTTCACACACTGACACCCCCCCCCCCTCCGCCAAGGAGTCGCTAGACGAAGTTAGCATCTTTGACCCAATAGACCCCCCACCCGATGGCTGACGATGATCGTCGACATTCGCGGGGCCCGCGACACCCCAGGGGCGGGGGGCCGCGTCACACACCAGACAGCTGTCCCACTCCCAATACCCCCCCGCGGCGGCGGGCCACTCACCCCCCCCAGCAGCTCAAAGTGGCGGTCTCCCTTGGCGATGAGCTGGCCGTTGAAGGCCCAGGAGAAGGAGACGTCCAGGACAGGGTCACTGACCACCTGGCAGGGCAGCACCAGGCTGCGGCCCACCGTCACCTCCGCGTCCGCCGGGCCCTGCACGATCCGGGTGGGGTCTGCACACACACACACACACGCAGGGTGGAACACACACACACACACAGGCACACACATGCACACACATGGGGGAACACACACGCACACACACAGGGGATACGCACACACAGACACACAGGGGAACACACACACACCCGCTCACACACACACACACACACAGGGAAACGCACACACACACAGGGAAACGCACACACACACACACACACACACACACACACACACACACACACACACACACACACACACACACACACACACACACACACACACACACACACACACACACACACACACACACACACACACACACACACACACACACACACACACAATGGCGCCATTGACGTCAGAACAGCGGACAGCAGACAAGTGGCACTCTGTATATTTTTTAGCCTTAGAAAAAGCTGCAGGAGAACCTCGGAGTGCAAAACGGTTCTCCGGCAGGAGCAATCAACGGTCAGTCACCTGGTGACCGACCGTTGGCTCCTACAAAGGAGCCCACATCGGACAAAAACACTAGTTTTCTTTTTTTCTCTTTTCTATGGCAAGCTGAAATCCACTGGCTTTGTGTTGTGTGTGTGTGTGTGTGTGTGTGTGTGTGTGTGTGTGTGTGTGTGTGTGTGTGTGTGTGTGTGTGTGTGTGTGTGTGTGTGTGTGTGTGTGTGTGTGTGTGTGTTAGTGCGCGTGTGTGTTTGTGTGTGCCTGTGCGTGTGAGTATGTGTGTGTGTGTGTTTGTGTGTATGCAAGAGTATGTGTGTGTGCGTGAGTGTGTGTGTGTGTGTGTGCTTGATTATGTGTGTGTATGTGTCTGTATGTGTGGGTGTGTGTGGGTGTTTATGTGTGTGATTGTGTGTGTGAGCGCGTGATTATGTGTGTGTGTGTGTGTGCAAAAATGTGTGGACGTGCGTGTGTGTGTGTGTGTGTGGGTGTATGTGTGTGTGTGTGTGTGTGTGTGTGTGTGTGTGTGTGTGTGTGGTGTAGTGTGTGTGATGTGTGTGTGTGTGTGTGTGTCATGTGTGTGTGTGTGTGTGTGTGTGTGTGTGTGCGTGTGTATGTGTGTGTGTGTGTGTGTGTGTGTGGGTGGGTGCTGGGGGGAGAGGGGGCTTAGTCATGGTGCTGTGATAACATGGAGGCTGACGCAAACGGCCTCACCCACACTTTGGTCATAGCCGACAAGAGGAGTAATCTCGGGTAATCCTGAGAGCTATTATCACAAGACGCGCTATCAGAAAACAGCATCGGGACCCTCTTGTTATTCATGTTGCCGGGGAGAAACGTGCCCGGCACTCTTAATTAGCGGCGGAAAGCCAAAGCAAGAGACACGGCCCGGCTCCAGTGATCTCCGGGATCGCTGGGAAGGCATCGAGCGCATGAAACAAATCACAGCCGCGTAAATCAACCCTCCGTCTTTCACTTTGCCGCAAAAACAGCATTGTTCCAGCGTCAATAGCACCCCTCCACAACACCTCTATCGGCGTCGTCGAGACGCTTTCATTGGTCCCCGTAAAGTGGCGTTTCAAGCACCTGGAAGGAAAACTGATGGAGTCGTTTCCTAAACCCTTTTGGAGTGCGTTATGGCGGCGGCTTTAAGACGTGAGCAGACAAAAACAGCTCAATAAAAGAGCCGACCGCGGGGGCAGGGCGGACGGCGATAAGGACGCTTGGGTTTTTTTGTCTTACTTCTGAAAATGAACGAAACAAGTGTGTCTCTCCAGGGGCGCGGGCCACCGGTGGGAAAACAAAAGCGAACAGAGGGAGATGTTTACCGTCGATCCGTCCCTCTGAAACCATTTCTCATTCCGCATCTTTCGGGGAAAATTTACGTTTATTAGAAGTTGGAAATAGATTGCTTGTTATTAAACGCTGTCTGCCTGGCGCGGGGTACCCGGGGAACGTACCTGTCACCAGCAGTCTGCCCGTGGTGCTCGCCATGCCGAAGCGGTTCCGGGCGAAGCAGCTGTAGCTGCCGGCGTCGGAGCGCGTGACGTTGGCCAGCCGCAGCGCCCCGTCGGCGGACAGCGTGACCCTGGGAGGGCAGAGCAGCACGTCACCTCTCACGCAGCCGCTAGTGGCTAGCGTGTGTGTGTGTGTGTGTCTAGTGTGTGTCTAGTGTGTCTCGGCGTGTTTCGTGTGTGTGTGTGTGGCTAGTATGTGACTATTGTGTGTGTGCGTGTGTGTGTCTAGTGTGTAATGCGTGTCTAGTGTGGGTCTAGTTTGGGTAATGTGTGTAGTGTGTTTCTAGTGGGTGATGTTGGTGTGTTTTGTGTGTGTGCGTGCGTGGGTTTGATGTGTGTGTGTGTGTGTGTTTGTCTAGCGTGTTTGTTTAATGTGTGTGTGTATGATACGTGTGTTTGCCTGAGTTTGCGGACGGTAAGGGGAGATACGTGTCAGAAATAGAAGGAGTGTGATGCAACACTTTAAAACAAAGGCTTGACGATTAGGAAATTAAGATTAGCATTTCTACAACGATTAGAATCAATGGCTCTGATGTTCACACTCGTTCTGTGTGTGTGTGTGTGTGTGTGTGTGTGTGTGTGTGTGTGTGTGTGTGTGTGTGTGTGTGTGTGTGTGTGTGTGTGTGTGTGTGTGTGTGTGTGTGTGTGCGTGCGTTTAGGGTAATGGAGAGAGATATGTTGGAGTAAGAAATAGTAGGAGTGTGACGGTAAACTCTCATAGATTTTCCTCCCAAAAGATTAAAATTTAATTATTGAAATTTATATTCAATTGTCAATAGAAGGTTTCTTGTATAAGAACAATAAATGTGACTATAGAATAAGCTATCATTCTGAAGTTTTCTAGTTTGTCAATCTGTGTGTGTGTGTGCATGTCTGCCTGTGTTTGTGTGTGTGTGTGGGGGGTTGTTTTGTTTATGGAAGGTGTAAATAATTGAGGGACGAAGAAAATGATTGCTCGGATGTTGACGTGTGTGGTGTGTGTGTGTGTGTGTGCATTAATGCATTGCATGCGTTTGTTCACGCGTGCCTCTGGGTGCATGCGTGTCTGTGCATGTGAATGCCATCCATCACGCCTCAGCTTGTGTGTGTGTGTGTGTGTGTGTCTGTGAGCGGGCATGTGTGTGTGCATGCCTTCCCGCACGTGTGTGTGCATGCGTCCTTGTCTGTGCATGAATGTGTGTATGCGTTGGAATGCCTGCCAGCACGCCTCCGCTTGTGTGTGTGTGTGACGTGTGTGCGGGAAAGCCATCCTGCATGTGTGTGTGTGCACGTGCGTGTGTGTGCATGTGAATGCCTCCCAGTGCACGTTCCTGTGCACGTGCATGTGTGTGTGTGTGTGTGTGTGTTGCTGGGGCGGCCACCTGTCGTTGGTGTGGATGGGCAGGGTCCCCTTCTTCCACACGATGCTGGCCAGGGGGTAAGCCTGGGGCCGACAGTCCAGGGTGACGGTGGAGCCCGCCTTGGCCTTCAGCAGCGCCCGCAGCAGGTTCCCCGTGAAGTCCGGGGGCGAGGCTGTGGACCGGGACAGACCGCAGACGGACTCTCTTCAGCAGTCGCCGCAACGCCCCGCTGCTTAAGCGCTGACCCCACGACGCGCCCGGTACACAACGACGACACACGCACACGCACACACCGCCGGGAACACAAGCTCACCGCAGCGCTTCGCCGGAGGGCCGGACCACCCGTCGCACTCACAGGAGATATTTTAAACGTTTCTT
>OLKM01000603.1:90772-95828 GCA_900291075.1 Melanogrammus aeglefinus
ATCAGCGGTCGCTTTGGGCTCCAGTGAGAGATTGTCGGATGGTATTTGCGGCGTGTCGGAGGTATGGGAAGAATCCGCACTCGCAGTGAAGTACTCTGAGAACGCTCGTGGAAGGGGGCTAGGAAACACTCGAGTCACGCAACCTTTACAGGCAGAGAAACGCACTCGTGGTTCGGACTGATTAAACAGAGACGCCACCTTTCACAAAGCAGGAATGCCACCGTTGTTATTACTTCATGGAATAAAGGGACTTTTTCCACTGGAGATAATAGTCATAATTCAGGAGACTGTAAACACACTTGAAGTAAAGCTGACTCACTTCCCAAGGGCAAAACACTCGAGAGACACCGTTGATCCTTTGGCGGCGGGCACGTTGTCGGGGAAATGAACTTCTATTTTGGGCTCGTACTCGCCCATCACGTCTGCGGGAAAAGCAAGCACAAACACGGCCTGCTCAGTCCTCCGTTATGCATGAGGCGTGACGCGCGACAGGCGCCGCGGCGTACGCAGAGAAACAACAACAGCAGCCGGAGACACAAGCTGAGGAGTCAACAGGGCCCCGAACAAACACCCTGCACGGGGCCGGGAGGGAGGCGCTCCAGGCCCCCGGTGTGGGGATTAGATTAGGGGACTCGTCCAGCAGACTCCAATTTGAAAATATTGGAACTCTCGAAATTGTTGGTTTAGTGGGGGAGAAGCACATGTCGGTGATTGATGAAACGTTAAAACTAAACAAAGCCTTTTTCTTCGACCAGAGCGAAGGAGGAATGAAAGCTTTATTCAACCAGGTAAAAGTCTCATCGAGATTTAAAATCTGGGGGATTTGAATCCATACAGTATGGGGTCTAAAACAGATGAGGAAAAGTCAAATACATTGCTCGGTTCAGTAAATCCAGACCGTTATGTTTAGCTAAAAATGTTTGTGAGACTAGAAAGCAAAAGGGGTCTCGAACCCTCGCACAGAAGGGGGTCTGGCTCCACACGCAGGCCGCTTGACTTATCAGCTAATGTTTAATTCATCACAAATAAAAAAGGGCCGATGTTTATTTTCTCCGCTTTTTCCGAGACAGCGTGAAGGCTAAGAGAACCTCGCCGCCGCAGAGATTTGGCACAAGAACTCCCCTGGAAGCCGAGTGAAGGGCTTTTAAAGGGGGTGCAGAGACCGGGGAAAGTGCTGGGACAGCACTGAAGGAGATTTAGGGTGCATTATTTACTGGCCCACATTTGCGACTGTTTACCAAATCGCCGCACCATTCTTTTAATGCCACGGCGACGCATCAAGTGCAGTTAAAGTAGCGGCTGTGATAAATATTTCAGCGCCCGCCCTTTAAATATGCCCTACTGACGGTAAACGTCTCTGGAATGCTCTCAAAGTGCGTTTTACCGAACGAAAAACTGAATCTGCATCGCACCGCTAAAACGCGGCCACGCGGTCGATACACTTTTGGTACCGTGACAATAAACACGTTCAGGCTCGGTCCGAGCGGATCATGAAGCGACGGCAGCGAGTCGATTGAACCCCAAGGGGGTCGATGCTGGAGGGATTGGGGCGCCCGTGTGAGGCTGTGAACACTGCCCGGCCCCCCCTCTCTCTCCACCTACCGCCCGGCCGGAGGATCAGAGAGGTGGGGGAGCTCTGCACTTTGCCCTTGGTGACGCTGTTCATCACCACGCAGGTGTAGTTCCCCACGTCCGACGGGTCCACCTTGGCGATGTACAGGTTGCCCGTCTTCTGGGACACGAAGCGCCGGTGGTCCTGCTGCACGAAGTAGGGGTACTCGTTGAAGACCCAGGCGTACGTCAGGTCTGGGGGGGGGGGGGGCAAGCACAGGGAGCCAATCACAGCAGAGCACACACCGGGTTCAGCTTAGAGAGACCAGGGGGGATTAGAACTCTTGCTAGTATTTTGACGTGACCCTGGCTGTCCACGTCTCCTCGGCTGCAGGTGTTAATGGAGCGTTGTCTTATCTCATCCGGGGAGCCAAACAGCGCTGAACCCCAGCAGACAGGAAGAGGAGACCCAGAGAGAAAGGGAGAGAGGGCGGTCACCTCCAGACGACGTCGGGGTCCCGCAGAGAAGCACCACCCCCTGGCCCTCCCGGACCGACACCCCGC
The DNA here is from genome assembly GCA_900291075.1 of Melanogrammus aeglefinus. NCBI lineage: Eukaryota > Metazoa > Chordata > Actinopteri > Gadiformes > Gadidae > Melanogrammus > Melanogrammus aeglefinus. The sequence goes on from OLKM01000603.1 coordinate 92,888, forward strand.
TCCTGGTGTGCACTTTGAAATGATCCAGGACTGAGGAGGGGGGAGGAGGGGAGGGAGGAGGGGAGAGGGCGGGGGAGAGAGTGGAGGAGGGGAGATGGGAGGAGAGGGGAGGAGAGGGGAGAGGGGGAGAGGGCGGGGGAGAGGGTGGAGAGGGGGGAGAGGGGAGAGAGGGGAGGAGAGGGGGAGGGGGGGGAGGAGGGGGGAGGAGGGAGGAGAAGGGAGGAGGGGAGGAAGGGGGGGAGGAGGAGGGAGGAGGGAGAGAGGAGAGAGAGTCGAGAGAGAGAGAGGAGAGCGAAGAGGGGAGGAGAAGGGAGGAGAGAGGAGAAGAGGGGAGGAGGGGGGAGAGGGGAGGGGAGGAAGAGAGAGGAGGAGGGGTGAGAGGGGAGGGGAGAGGGGGGAGAGGCTGGTTAGCGCCGTCGTGGTATAATCGTAATGAAAACAGCCGTCTACGGTGCAACCTAAATCACAACAACCCGTATGGTAATGAGCAAACGCTGTAAAATGTGATTCCCTGTGAATCTTAATTAGTGTTTTAGTTTGCCATTCCTCTTTCAAACAACTTTCTTCTTGTTTTGGACCAAAAAAGAGCTTGAGAGAAGCTAAGTCTTAAGAGACTGGTTAATTTAAAATGTATTCAGTTCAGTTTCAGGAAAAAATCCAAAAGAAATTGTGCAAACATTCCAAAACACAAATTCTGCATCTCAGGTTTAAACGAGTAAACGCTGGAGAAAACCATGGAGTCAGTAAAGACTCATGTTCTAGATGTTCCTCAACGCTCGGGAAGACTCGACTTTGGGATAAGTAAAGACGTTATTATTAATGTTTATTCCACGTGGACAAAGCAATTACATTGGACAAACCCGATGTATTGTTTGAGCGTTTTAGCACGCGTGTTAATTCGCAACACTTGTCCAAAGGCGGCTTTTGAAAAGATAGAACAATAAAAAAATAGAAAGAAAGACAAACCAAAAATCAAAAATAAAACACAGCATATGATATCCTAATAAAGGCACATAAAGGCACGGGAACAGCCCGTGGACACGGGGCGACTCACAGGCAAACTGCAGGCTGGCCCTGCGGCTGAGCACGGCACCCAGCGGGTTGTAGGCCGTGCACTGGTACTGCCCTCCGTCCTGGTAGCGATCCAGGCTGCTGATGATCAGGTTCCCCTCGAACAGACGCCGGCGGCGGTCCAGGCCCAGATTAATGAGGGTCCCGTTCAACGACCAGCTGCAGAGCAGGGGGGGGGGGGGGAGACAGACCACCCCATCAGCCCCCAGCGGCTCTTAGGCGTGAACCCCCTTAGACCTTAAGGGGGCCTGGAGTCTCCGACATCGGCTGGTTTTTGTTTTTGAGTCGAAGATTGCCGTTCACGAAAAAACAACCGGAGCGGTTTCGATTTTTTTGCTCTTTTTGAAAAGACAAGTCTGTCCCTTCATTCTTTTTTTTTTTCGTTTTCAGAAAGATTTGCTTTAAACTACTTACATTTTTCTTATTAGAGATTTAAAAGAAAAACAAGGTGAATTGACACCTAATAAAAAAGCGCCGGCCTTGGCGTTCCCCAGGGCAAAGGAAGACGAATGGTTTGGGAGCTAATGAAAGATATATCGACTGTATTCCCAGACGCCGCGGCGCGCCCCGTTTATCGCCACATTGCTCTTCTTGTGTTTTCTCACCAGGAGACGGCATTAGCACCTGACACTAGGTAGGGAGTGCGTTTAAAGAAAGAAATAACAGCAAAACACACGGAGCCCTTCACACCTTATTTATTTCTTAAATTGCATCCTTGCACACCTCAACAAGCAGCGATGAAAATAGAGCGGATGCGTTCTGGAGTACGGAGTCCGGGGAAGGGAGAGAGAGCCTCAAATGACTTTTAAAAGGTTCGATCCAATGGATTGGCACTTTCTTATTCCGCCGGCCCGTCCCTTTTTAAACGCCATTTATCTGGAGAGGATTGTAAGCGTTCAAGGATGATACAGCTATTTTATTTCCCCCACAAAATTATTATCTTCTCTGAAACCCCAAACAAACATTTCCTTCTCCTCGCCCACCTTTGGTCTCGCCGAGACTAAGTGCAGAACAACAGAGACGGGGAGGTGACTGCGTCGGTTTCAAAAAGGCTTTTAAGTCCAACCTTGAAATGTGTCTCTCATAAGCGTGTGTCGGGTTTTGACGGGGGGGGTGAGGCCGTCCTGGGAGCCTCTCCTAACTGCTCATGACGGGTGCTTCGGTAGGGGTACAACACTGCCCGGTCGAAGCACCAAAGTATGGATTCTACTGCTGCATTTTATATGAGATTGACCTTATTATGGACATTCAGTGGGCTGGAACAGGTGAGGCTGAGTGTGTTTCCAATGTGTGTGAGTGTGCGTTTATGTCGAGTGTGTGTGCGTGTGTTTCGAGTGAGTGCATGCGCAATGCGCCACTCCCCTCGGCACACATTTCACACCTTATCCAACTCGCTTTTAAGTTGCCGCTACAGCGAAGGAGGCAAGGAGATGTATTTTTTTATACTTTCACGTTTCGGAAATATTCTTCCCTTCCCAAGTCCCGGGTTTCCATGGGGAGCATCAGAGAGTGAGGGGGAGATTAGAGCCGGTACCAGCCCCAGCCGGTGGGAGTGTGTCGTAAATCGTATGAATGGGCTCCTCTCTGCTTCATAATAAGCGTTGCATGTTTAAAAGTAGTTCATTATCGAGTGCGTTTAATGTCTTTAAAATGCAAATACACACTTAGCTGAAGTGTGCACTACTTTAATTCTGTGTAGCGAGGATGTTAGCCCTGGATGCACCACTGTGTGTGTGTGTGTGCGTGTGGTAGTGTGTGTGTGTGTGTGTGTGTGTGTGTGTGTGTGTGTGTGTGTGTGTGTGTGTGTGTATGTGTGTGTGTGTGTGTCTCTCCCTGTTGGGTTGTGTATCCTATAGACACAGAGCGGCTG
>OLKM01000603.1:103443-108443 GCA_900291075.1 Melanogrammus aeglefinus
TCTGTGTGTGTGTCTGTGTGTGTTTGTGTTTGTTTTTGTTTGCGTGTGTGTGTGTGAGTTTGTGCATGTGTGTGTGTGCGTCTGTGTATGTGTGTGTGTGTGTGTGTGTGTGTGTGTGTGTGTGTGTGTGTGTGTGTGTGTGTGTGTGTGTGTGTGTGTGTGTGTGTGTGTGTGTGTGTGTGTGTGTGTGTGTGTGTGTGTGTGTGGTGTGTGTGTGTGTGTGTGTGTGTGTGTGTGTGTGTGTGTGTGTGTGTGTGTGTGTGTGTGTGTGTGTGTGTGTGTGTGTGTGTATTAGGAGGCAGCAGCAGACGATCGGAGTAAAGCGCCGCAGTAACGATGACATTACAGCGTGTCAAACATGCGCACGATGCCATGGAGAAGCGATGAGCGCAATGGGGGGGGGGGGGGGGGGGGGTGGGCGGGGCGATGCACCGTAGTGCACGTGTGGCGGACGTGCACTACGGTGGTGGAACGTGCACTGTGTACGGGGGGGCAGCGCGTGAGGACCCTCCATCCCGATCCAGGAGGAGGCATCGCTCTCTCATAGCGGCGGGCACTGGGGTTAGTACCGGCGGCCACGCAGCCTCATGGCACGGCAATCAGGGCTTTAGAGATCCGGCCGGATGGCCATCATGATCTCATTACCTCGGGGCATCATGGCCCGGCCACGAGCAACCACAACAAGGAGGGCGAAGGCAATTTGCACCATGTTCAGTTAGGTGTGATTATTGTGATTATTCTGCGTGAGTACAGCACCCCCCCTCCCCTCCCCCCAACCCACGCCTGCACTTAAGGTGTTATCCTGCTAAATAAATGACTGTCAATACCTGGTTTCATACCTTACATGATCGTGGCAACCCACACAAAGCTACGCACAAAATAATATTGGAGAGCTCAGGGCAGCATCTGGTAATGATCCAATAATATCCACCGCCACGATCACACACAAACAAACACACACACACACACACACACACACACACAGACGAGCGCACAAACACATACACATATGTTGGCCACATATCACTTTGCCTGCACAAACACACAAAAACACAATTGCAAAGGCAACAAACAAGCACACACGTCCATACAGACAGTTGCATTAATAAACCGAAGCTCACACTCACACAGCCACGCACACCCACACGCACATCTACACCCAACCACACATCCACGACACACACACCCAGCGACTCTCTCTGGCCTCCCCCTTTAAGTACCCTCGGTGAGGGGCTCATTTGAGGCCTAAAGCGGCCGGCGGTCTGCTTCAGAGCTCCACTTATGGAGTGTGTAATTGTTTGTCAGACGTTGGTATGTCAGAACAGACACGTGTGTGTGTCTGGCTGTGTGTGTGTGTGTGTGTGTGTGTGTGTGTGTGTGTGTGTGTGTGTGTGTGTGTGGGGGGGGGGATTTTCCCTTCTCCTCCAACAAACGGCTCTAAATTGGATTTACACGCTCTGGATTCAAAAGGAAACCTGGATGCCAGAGTGCCGTGATAGCCCCCCACGATCAAACACTCACACACACGCACACACACGCACACAACACACACACACACACACAACACGCACACACACACACACACGCACACAAACACGCACACACGCACACAAACACACACACACACGCACAAACACGCACACATACACACACACACACACACACACACGCACACACGCACACAAACACACACACAACACACACAGACGCACACAGATACACAGACACACACACGCACACAAACACATGCGCACACACACACATAAAAAAACAAACACATACACACATACACACGCACACGCACACACACACACACAAACACACACAGATGCACAGACACACACATGCACACACAGACACACACACAGATGCACAGACACACACACGCACACACACACACACACACACACACACACACACACACACACACACACACACACACACACACACACACACACACACACACACACAGACACGCACACACACAGATACCTAGGAATGGCTGGCACGCGGGGAAGAGGAGGGTTGGACAGCTTGAGAGCTATAAGGTGAGCATTACACCCATTACACCACTGTCAGCTTAGCGTGATGCGCTGGGGTCTTTGTCCGGAACAACAGAGGGGCTCTCTGTGGGCTGATGGGGGCCGCCGTCACGTGAGTGCAGCGAGCAGCGGGCGTGAGGTGGTGGGTGCAGGAGCGCTGCTCTTCTTCTCGGTCTCAATGCGCCAGCGAGCGGGGCTAACAGGTTGTCTAATTGCGGGCTGTCAGTGTGCGGTGAGCGGCCGCGCGGCGGTGGATCAATACAGGGCATGAGGAGCTGTCAAAACACACCCACCACGCATGGACCACACACTGAACGACACACACACACACACACACACAGACATACACACACACACTGACCAAAACACCCACCACGCATGTACCACAATCACACACACACACACACACACACACACACACACACACACACACACCACATACACACACACACACACACACATACACACACAGACATACACACACACACTGACCAAAACACCCACCACGCATGTACCACAATCACACACACACACACACACACACACACACACACACACACACACACACACACACACACACACACACACACACACACACACACACACACACACACACACACACACAGACCGACACACACACACACCATGCATGTACAACACGCAAACGCTGACACACATACACACAGACCAAAACACACACAGGACCACGCATGTACCACACACTAAACGCACACACACACACACACACACACACACAGACAAACATACCAGTAAGGACATACATACAAACATACGCATGACCAGACACGCACACACCAATAAACCACACCTTGACTTAAAGACACACATGAACCACACGCATGGGCGCACACAGAGCGGAGGGCTCCAGCAGTCCCCCACAGGTACGGTGATGCTGCGATGGTGGGCGTGAGGTTTGCTTGGATGAATAATTCCTGCACTGTGCCTCTTCCACTCCAGATTGGTGAATTCAGAAGAGCAGAGGCTGTCAGAGTTCAGTTACCAGAGCCTCCACCACCAAACCGGCACACAACAACAGCTCCTGCTATCAGGGAGACAGGTTCTTATCACAGAGAGAGTTGCACTCAATGCTATTCGTGATTAATGAGCAGGGAAGGCTTCTAAATCAAGGATGGCCGAAGGGAGACTAGGCTAGGGGTATTGGGGTTTGAACCCTCAACCCTTTGGAGTCAACCTCCCTGCGTCCCCTCTCCCCTACCCCCGGAAACCTGCAGCCTTTGTCACCAAACACACAGATGCTGCGGGTCAAAGTGTGTTGAGGGACGGAGCATTAACGCAACACTCATTAGTCATAATTAACCTGATAGCATACATTAGTAACTGATATCCAAACCGTCCAAGATGGAGTTGAGAAACGGGTCTGGCTTTGTGTGTGTGCGTGTGTGTGTGCGTGTGTGTGTGTGTGCGTGTGTGCGTGTGCGTGTGCGTGTGTGTGTGTGTGTGTGTGTGTGTGTGTGTGTGTGTGTGTGTGTGTGTGTGTGTGTGTGTGTGTGAGAGCGAGGGAGAGAGAGAGACACAGAGAGAGAGAGAGAGAGAGAGAGAGAGAGAGAGAGAGAGAGAGAGAGAGAGAGAGAGAGAGAGAGAGAGAGAGAGAGAGAGAGAGAGAGAGAGAGAGAGCGAGAGCGCAAGCGCATGTGCGTGCGTGCGTGCGTGCGTGCGGCATGTGTACACTTTCAAATGGGTTGCATCTCTTTGCTAAGCCAATCACCACGAACCCCTACCTTGATCGCATCTACTTAAAACAGCAGTTGGCCATGGAAAGTTCTCCCTAATTTGCATAATGTATGCACTACGTCCACCTGGGCTCGTGCACTGCACAACCCCTCGAGACGAGGTGAAGTAGATACAGGCTGCAGTGGCGGGATGTTAGGACCCGTGCCATTGGGGAGGTGGGGGAAACGACTGTTAGGTTAAGCAACCATTGATGATAACCCCCCCCCCCCCACCCCAAACATAATTATAGAATTTCATCTCAATCATTTGCGCAAAAAATGACCCACCTTTCAGAATTTATCACGTCAAGAGAAAGAACCAGCGTGTGTGCGTTTTATTAGCTTAACCAGCGTTTTATTAGCTCTGAGTCCCCAGTGCGACTGGAGGGATGGATCGTTGCGCTGCACCTCGTTCTGCCCGCCAGCCGATTGGCCATAGGAGACTCATTTTACTCGAACATGTGGGCTGTTCCAACCCTGGTATCACGGACGCGTTCTTTTCGTTGTTATTGCTCCTAATTCCGGGATGAATGAACGGTGAACTCGTTGATAAGTGTGTGTATGTGCTGGTGGTTATTAACGTGGGTCCTACAATCGCAAAGCGCGCGAATAGGTGGTGCTCTTCTTACCTCCTCGCGCCCCCTTATCTCGACGCGTCTCGAGACCAGCGATCACCCGAACCTGTCCGGGTAGAAAAGGCGAAGGGTCGCTCCTCCATGAACACCTTGTCTCGAAGAGATGTGCATACAAGTAAAAAAAGAAAAAAAAAGAAGAAGAATCACCGGTGGTCAGAGATGGTGGAGGTGGTGGTGGTGGTAGTGGGTGACGGAGGGTGCGTAAACACGTTTCATTCCCTTCTTTTCTCCCATCCGAAGAACACTAATAAAAAATACACCCACGCAGCATGTTGGTGGATCTCATGAAGCGATACCTCCCGAGAACGTGCGCCGCGGACACGCTGCTGTGTTTCATCAGCTCGCTGGCCTCATTTTCCAAAATACGGTTTTGAAGGGAAATCTTGAAAATCTGCAGGAAATGTTTTTTTTTTTTTGTGCGCAGCAAGTCCAGTCTCCTGCGAAGTGCCCTAGTGAGGCGATGAAGGAGGAGGAGGCAGAAGCAGCAGCAGCAGCAGCAGCAGCAGCTCCAGCAGCAGCAGCAGCTCCAGCAGCGTGGGGCGGCAGGCAGTCGCACCTGGCCAGGAAGGGCG
>OLKM01000603.1:110943-118443 GCA_900291075.1 Melanogrammus aeglefinus
CACACACACACACACTCACGCTCAAACACACACACTCACGCACACACACACACACACACACACACACACACACACACACACACACACACACACACACACACACACACACACACACACACACACACACACACACACACACACACACACACACACACACACACACACACACACACACACGCTCAAACACACACACACGTTTAAACACACAACACACACACACACACACACACACACACACACACACACACACACACACACACACACACACACACACACACACACACACACACACACACACACACACATCACACACACACACCATGCATGCATGCGCACACACCACGTGGTGTGTGATCTGTCATGTGTGAGGGGGGGGGGAGTAATGTGACAGTTTGGAGGTGCTGAAGGAAGACGTTTCTGGCCGCCGCCCCACCTCATCATTGGATGAAAGTTTGAGCCGCGCCCTGAGCAGATCCGCCGCGCCACGGCCCCCGCGCCACGGCCCCCGCGCCACGGCCCCCGCGCCACGGCCCCCGCGCCACGGCCCCCGCGCCACGCCCCCGCTCCAGCGCCATCACGCTCCCGCCGCGCCACGGGCCCCCGCGCCACGGCCCGCCCTTCCATTACCATCACGCTCCCGCCGCACGCCATAAATCAGGCGCCGTTCTATCTCCCGGCACGGCGCCTTGTCCGGTCCTGTGAGGGGGCAGCGAGCGGTACTGTGTGCGTCGTGCTGATTTATATCACCCTCATGTATTTATTTCTTTATATACGGCCATCAGACTCAAGGCTCCGTCCCACACCCACCTCCCCCCTCCCTCGGACTACGCTTTTTTGCGGATTTTGGTGAATGCATCTTTCTCTTCCCCTCTCTCGCTTCCTCTCTCTGATGTGTGTGTCTGTGTGTGTGTGTGTGTGTGTGTGTGTGTGTGTGTGTGTGTGTGTGTGTGTGTGTGTGTGTGTGTGTGTGTGTGTGTGTGTGTGTGTTGTGTGTGTGTGTGTGTGTGCGTTTGAAGTCTCCATCCAGCCAGCCTTGTCTCTCTCTGCCTCTCTCTCTATCGCTCCCCCTAAGTCTCTCTTTCTCTTTCTCTCTCTCACTCTTTCTCTATATATATTTTACCTTACCGCTCTCTTTCTCTCTCTATATATATTTTTCATTCTACCCCTGCCTCTCTCTCTCTGTCTCTCTCTCTCTCTCTCTCTCTCTCTCTCTCTCTCTCTCTCTCTCTCTCTCTCTCTCTCTCTCTCTCTCTCTCTCTCTCTCTCTCTCTCTCTCTCTCTCTCTCTCTCTCTCTCTCTCTCTCTCTCTCTCTCTCTCTCTCTCTCTCTCTCTCTCTCTCTCTCTCTCGTCTCTCGTCTCTCCTCTCTCTCTCTCTCTCTCTCTCTCTCTCTCTCTCTCTCTCTCTCTCTCTCTCTCTCTCTCTCTCTCTCTCTCTCTCTCTCTCTCTCTCTCTCTCTAAGTATATATATATCCCTCTCCCCTCCCTCTCTCTCTCTCTCTCGTTCTCCCTCTCTGTATATTAATGCCTCTCTCCCCTCTCTCTATGCATATATATATCCCTCTCTGTCTCTCTGTGTATATTACTGTAATGCCAATCTCCCCTCTCCCCTCTCCCCTCTCTCTCTTTCTCTCTCTCTCTCTCTCTCTCTCTCTCTCTCTCTCTCTCTCTCTCTCTCTCTCTCTCTCTCTCTCTCTCTCTCTCTCTCTCTCTCTCTCTCTCTCTCTCTCTCTCTCTCTCTCTCTCTCTCCTCTCTCTCTCTCTCTCTCTCTCTCTCTCTCTCTCTCCCTCTCTCTCTCTCTCTCTCTCTCTCTCTCTCTCTCTCTCTCTCTCTCTCTCTCTCTCTCTCTCTCTGTCTCTGAATGCCCCTCTCCTCTCTCTCTCTCTGTCTCTCTCTCTTCCCCGGTCTCTGGTTTGTGTTTCCACAGTGGCCTCAGTTCATTAGCCAGCCAGCGCTCAGCAGCGCCGCTAGAAGACTAATGGCCCAGCGTGTTTCTTAGTGCACAGCAGCTCCAAGTCCAGGTCCATTACGTCATAGGCTCGCCCCTACACCGAGAGGGTGTGTGTGTGTGTGTGTGTGTGTGTGTGTGTGTGTGTGTGTGTGTGTGTGTGTGTGTGTGTGTGTGTGTGTGTGTGTGTGTGTGTGTGTGTGTGTGTGTGTTTAGTTTGTGTGTGTGTGTGTGTGTGTGTGTGTGTTTGTGTGCATATTTGTGTTACTGTTTTTCGTATGTGTGTGTGTGTGTGTGTGTGTGTGTGTGTGTGTGTGTGTGTGTGTGTGTGTGTGTGTGTGTGTGTGTGTGTGTGTGTGTGTGTGTACGTTTGCATATTTGTGCGTGTACGTGTATATGTGTGTACATTTGTGTGTATGCGTGTTTTTTTTGTATGCGTGCGTGTTTGTTTTTTGTGTGTGTACATGTGTTTGTACATTTGTGCGTATGTGTGGGTTTTTTTGTATGCGTGTGGGTTTGGTTTGGGTGTGTGTATATGTGTGTGTACATTTGTGTGTGTTTGTGTGTTTTTTTGCGTATGTGTGTGTCTGGGAGTGTGTTGGCGGTCTAATGAAGGGAAGGATGCTGTTGGAGATAATAAATTCTCCTGTGAGTCAAATCCGCTCGGCTACAAAGAAGAGGCTTGCAATTAGGAGCAGAGTGGCTTTTAAGGGTCTGATGTACAGTCTCTCTGTACACTTAACTCAGGTCATCTCTCCACCGGCGTCACTTAACTCCTCTTATTCCAAGTGGAAGCATCAAACACCGCACGGAGAGAGACATCCATTGCAGTCTTAGTTATTTCTACCGCACGTGAAACTTGACATCCGAGCTGGTTTGTTAACTGATATTTTTTTTTGCCAATAACTAAATCTTTAAATCCCACTATGGGAAAACGTAGGAAAACTGCTTAGCAAAACCCTGTCTCAAAATAGGCCTTAATGGTCCTCTCGTTGAGCTCAGCACTTGTGAACGTTTGCACCAACATGCTGTCGGGTAAACCTATATCACGGTCGGAGGGATATAGGGTCATGGAGGAGTAAAGAGAGAAGCCAGATAAATACAGCATCATTACATTGGTCCATGTCCGTGCTCTGTGTGAGGGTGGATGCTGAGGACGCTATCGGGTTGCGAGCCAACAGCGTGTTATCCAAACCTCCTCCGGTATGGGGACTGAACCATCAAACCCACGGCGCGCTTCATATTCAGCCTCTCCCACTGAGACTGAAATTAAGTCTTGGTACACTTTTGCATGAAACCGACTCCAGCTTTATGCTTTGGTTTTTGTGCTTAATGTGACCTGGGATTAATACGGCTGTGTCTCCACATAGTAAAAGGGAATTGCCTTTCCACATTTTCCCCCTGAATAAAACATGTACTCCCTGCTAAACATTTTGCTTAAAGTATATTCACAAAAGCACATCCCAGCCAGTGCCATGAATTGATCCATCAAATAGCAGAGGCATTAAATGGTCCCTCTCTCCACGAGCCCCAGGACCGCAGCCTTAAGGCGCTCAGTCAGAAATAGCCCCAAAACAAACTAGTTTGAGCCTCGTCGCGCAACTCATCCAACGCCTTGTCACCGGATCCGTCTCCGCGCCTCAGAGTGAGTCATCGTCGGGCCCACGTAGCGGGCGGAGCAGAGACACTGTGGAGCAGGTGGTGCTGGCGTCACTGCCCACGTCCTCACGCCAATCTGAGCACCAGAGTGACCGGCCCGTTGGGTGAGGGTAAACCTGGCAGCGGGGTGCATTAAATGATAGCTGACGCAAAGTGTCCCCCAATGCGCCCCGTTTTCAGTCAGACTGTCCTCCAATGCACCCCGTTTTCAGTCAGACTGTCCCTCCAATGCACCCCGTTTTCAGTCAGAATGTCCCCCAATGCACCCCGTTTTCAGTCAGAATGTCCTCTAATGCCCTGTTTCAGTCAGAATGTCCCCCAACGCGCCCTGTTTTCAGTCAGTGTCCCCAAATGCACTGTTTCAGTCAGAATGTCCCCCAATGCACCCCGTTTTCAGTCAGACTGTCCCCTAATACCCTGTTTCAGTCAGAATGACCCCCAATGCACCCTGTTTTCAGTCAGTGTCCCCTAATGCCCTGTTTCAGTCAGAATGTCCCCTTATGCTCCCCGTTTTCAGTCAGGATGTTCCCCAATGCGCCCCGTTTTTAGTCAGAATGTTCCCCAATGCACCCCTTCTTCAGTCAAAAGGGGGAGATTTATCGTCGCCGCGCTGACTGGATGGTTTGGAACGTCCAAGTGCAGAGTGTTGTTTTCTTTGAGCAGAGTCGCCAGGGTAGTGTCTCGTCGGTCATTAATGTAACGGATAAGGGAGGAGAACTCCGATGAAATAAGAGGGCAGCGTTAAATGGGAGGCGAACGTCGGTAACTGATCTTGCTAACAACCCATAAAAACTCACAGATCGGTCCACGAGCGCTCCTTCCTGCGGCATCCTGTCTGTCTGCACTGAGAGTGAAGACGCCACAACGAGGGAGAGGCTGCCCTTTGACAACAAACACCCGCGTTCATCCTCTCATCAGACCAGGGAGGAGGAAGCCATCGATGATACGGCGGGTTCTGGACCGGAGCCCTCAGAGGGGGTGTTTATGTAAGACATGAGTGAGACAGAGAGGACCATCTCCTGGATCCTTTTAGTGAGACCGCCTGGAACATATTAATTAAAAGTCTATGAAGGGCTCGTCCTTGCAGTACACTGACCAGGTGGGACAAACTTTTCGGGGGGAAACTTACTGGCTTAATCGTTGTACTTTCTTCACAAGGTCTGACGAGCAAATTCACATCCATGATGCAGACATTGTCATTGTCTTAGTGACAGGTCGATGCCAGTGTTTATTGGTTGTCCTAGATATGCCACACACAACTCAAGCATTTTCATCAGATCCGTTTACCAATATCACTGAAAATATCCCTGAAATCATAAGGGATTTATGTTTATTTCATCGATAACACGACAATTGCCGTACACTTGAGAACACTGGACGCGAGCCTCCCACAGTGTGTGTGTCTGTGTGTCTGAGTGTGGGTGTGAGTTTGTGAGTGTGTGTGTGTGTGTTTAGTTGGCATGGACCCCCTCTAAAAGAATTGCATTGCGATTAATCTACATAACACGGTGTAAGCAGCCAGGCTGTAGGACGATGTCAGCCTGAAGCCAATTACAGAACGCAGGGGGGGGGGGGACCAAGGGGCTGGTTGTCCCGGAGACGGGGATGCTGGTCTCTCCTTATTGTAAAGTTCCAACATTTATATTCATGCAGACACCCCAGTGGTCCAGATGGGAGGCACCTCCATTTATTTACGCAGGGATAAATATTTAAAGAGCAAAAGTGTTGTGGAGGGCGATACAAAAGCCCTCAGATGAATATGCACTATCTATAAATATTTTAGCTCTTCCTTCGCTGGCCCGATATCGACTGGGGAAGCGTGTGTCTGTCGGTGTTTGTGTTTCTGTGGGTGTTTGTGTGTCTGTGTGTGTGTTTGTGTGTCTGTCTGTGTTTGTGTGTCTGTGGGCGTTTCCGTGGGTGTGTGTGCTGTGGCTTTGCAAATCTGCCTGAAAAGTTGCAATATAAGTTGTGAGGACGCCTGCGATCGATGCAGCCGCTAAATGCCGAAGGTCATGACACGGGATTGAGTTCTCCAGGTAATTAAAAGAGGTGTTTACAAATGTCTGCAGCACACCCTAAAGATTTAACGATATCAAGCAGCTCTGATGAAATGTAAAGGGATAGTAAGAAAGAGAGAAGGAAAATTGACTACAGTTTATCACAAAATGATGATAACGGTTCAGGATGACAAGATTAACGCCAAACCAATCTCAGAAAGTCATCCGAGGGAATACCGAGTGCCCAGAAAGCCCTTCAGAAGAGTGTCCAACACTGTTTGTTCTCGCGCTCCAACAACAGCATCGACGCACTAACTTGACCAAAGTTGACAAAACTAATAAGTGGCGCCTTGGCCCTTATCGCACCTCTACGAATGAAATGTTTACCTCAATCTCCTGGAAACCCGGCCCGCAGGGCCTTGTGTGTGTGTTTCATTTTGAAAACATTAGTGGCCTGCACCTAAGTTTACGGAGCGGTATAATGAAACAAACAAATGGAAATGCCACTCAATATGAGATCTGTCGTGTTTCTGCAGATGAAACCCTCTGCCAATGAACACACACCGGCTGAATAATATCTTTGTTTGGGGAGCTAGCTCAGTGAGAGACAGGAGAATCCATGCCTTGGTTTAGGTGAGCGTCAGGGGTCACGGTGCAGGCAATATTATGGATTTTCAGTAGCAGCTCTGCGGATCGCAGGCGCGTCGTCGGTGAGACCGGGATCCATTCCGCTCTGCATACCGGAGTCACCGGCTCAGCGAGGGTTAAGTAGGTGTCGTTCCGCAGCGGCGCAAAAAAACGAAAACAAAATCTTTAGAGCTGAACTGCAATTAGCCAGGAGACGCCATCCCCATGACAACCCATTGATCCACAACCCTCTTATCTGTTTTTTACAGAATTGAAAACGACAACTAAAAAATGGCTCTGTGGGGTGCGCCAAATGGCGTGTCTCTTCTCTCTGAGGCCGCTGGTGTAGGCAGGACTGATGAGAAGGTGATGGTGTAGGCAGGACTCGGAGGAGAAGGTGATGGTGTAGGCAGGACTCGGAGGAGAAGGTGATGGTGTAGGCAGGACTCGGAGGAGAAGGTGATGGTGTAGGCAGGACTCGGAGGAGAAGGTGATGGTGTAGGCAGGACTCGGAGGAGAAGGTGATGGTGTAGGCAGGACTCGGAGGAGAAGGTGATGGTGTAGGACTCTGATGAGAAGGTGATGGTGTAGGACTCTGATGAGAAGGTGATGGTGTAGGACTCTGATGAGAAGGTGATGGTGTAGGACTCTAATGAGAAGGTGATGGTGTAGGACTCTGATGAGAAGGTGATGGTGTAGGACTCTGATGAGAAGGTGATGGTGTAGGACTCTGATGAGAAGGTGATGGTGTAGGACTCTGATGAGAAGGTGATGGTGTATGACTCTGATGAGAAGGTGATGGTGTAGGACTCTGATGAGAAGGTGATGGTGTAGGACTCTGATGAGAAGGTGATGGTGTAGGACTCTGATGAGAAGGTGATGGTGTAGGACTCTAGTGAGAAGGTGATGGTGTATGACTCTGATGAGATGGTGATGGTGTATGACTCTGATGAGAAGGTGATGGTGTATGACTCTGATGAGAAGGTGATGGTGTATGACTCTAGTGAGAAGGTGATGGTGTATGACTCTGATGAGAAGCTGATGGTGTAGGACTCTGATGAGAAGGTGATGGTGTAGGACTCTGATGAGAAGCTGATGGTGTAGGACTCTGATGAGAAGGTGATGGTGTAGGACTCTAATGAGAAGGTGATGGTGTAGGACTCTGATGAGAAGGTGATGGTGTAAGGACTCTGATGAGAAGGTGATGGTGTAGGACTCTGATGAGAAGGTGATGGTGTAGGACTCTGATGAGAAGGTGATGGTGTATGA
>OLKM01000603.1:123443-130943 GCA_900291075.1 Melanogrammus aeglefinus
TGTAGGCCTGTGTATAAGCATAGCCAGGCCTGCATTACAGCATGTTTTTAACATGCTGTCTGACAGACCCTGCTTTAGACCTATCTTTTAAACGATCCTCCACACGTGCAACTGTTTGCACATGCAGTTGAACCTCACTAAACACTGGTATATTGTAAAACTACCCGTGGGGGTGTCCTTTTTAAACCAGCCATCGTTTCCCTCACGGGTTGGGTCTGAGTTCACCCGTCGTTGCGTTGACATGTAACGTTAGATGTCACTAGAGGGCATTGGAGTACCACACCAGAAACTGACTGGTCTTTATACAGGTGCAGCCGACATGCATTAGTATATCGAGCGACTTCTTTCCAACGTCTCGTCCTAGGGATGACATCACCTCCTGTAGTGTTAATGTGGTGGAAATCATCCGCGCTAATTAAGGCGTTCCCAATTAACGTTTTATATTCAAAACCCGGAGACAATTTCTATGCCCACATTGTCTGTGGGGCAAATATTTGGACTCATGCCATTAGTAGCCTTCACATTCCAGTGCTTTGCGACAACTCTGAAGTTGTTCGGGCAGCGAAAGGTCAAGATCACAGATCACCGCGACTCAATGGCTGCGTAATGAGTGCCGGAGAGCGCACAACGGCGACGTGTCGTTGAGTGGGAGGTGTGGTGATATCAGGGTTCACGGACCAACTTTACGCCAGTTCTACTATAGAATAAATGATATGCGATGGCGCCACAACGATGAGCGATCACAGGCGGACTTCAATCAACGACTCAGAACGCGGTTGATTCAGTGTGACCCCAGCACAAATAGGGAAGTTCATATAGCAAACCAATTAAGAATAACGACCTTCAATTAATTGCTTTTTAGAAAATAATTATTATAAAAAAAGAGCCTTTCAAAGATGTCAGGCTTGGAGATGATAATACATCTCGATCATAAAACCACCATTGATCAGTAGGGCAGCACGGTGATTCACAGATTGACATTCCCCTGTGTGACTCCTCTCCAATAAGGACGTGGTTGTGTGTTCTCAATACAGTAAACAATCATGTAACAAAGGCGCCAGTCTAATCTATTTTTTCGCAGCCAGTCTGCAGTCGACTCAGAGACAGTGTTTGTACAGATAAATGAGAAAGCGAATTGCCAGCCACCAGATTCGTTCTCTATAAATTCGAAAAGGGCAATTACGTGCTTGAATGAGCAATGATCTTCCCCTATAACAAATGCGATTTGTTGCTGTTCTCGATCATTCCACGTCGCGATATTTTTTTCTAAATAAATAGCCAACGCAGCCTATGATTTCAGAAATGGAAATTAGCTTCGTCCTATCTCTCTTTGTTTTTGCTTTTTGGGGCACGCATATAAGCACTCGCTCATAGCCACACACACGCTCACACACATACAGGAACACACACACACCCGTACACTCGCGCGCACACACACACACACACACACACACACACACACACACACACACACACACACACACACACACACACACACACACACACGCCCGTACAAAATCACACATGCGCAAACAATCACACACGCACACACAAGCGCCCAAACACATATAGGCCTACACACCCAAACACACACGCACACGCACACAGTCTTCAAAGTTGCCGGCAGCCTTGTGCGTGTTTTTCTCTTTCTAACCTGTTTTCTATCGGTTGGTTTCCAGAGCAGAGGCGCGACCTGTTGTCAGTGAGCAGTGACGCGTGGGCATGTCTGTATGTGCTTTGGCCTCCTTCATGTTAATGTTGCATTTCTGTTCTGAACTTCGCCTCTCACAGGGGTAGAGTGTTTGGCCAAACTTTGCATCGGAGGAACACTTAACCCGATCGAGGACTGGTGACTTGTTGACACTAAAGCGCGTTGAGATTTACGTGTGGATCCATTCCCTGTTAAGGTAAGCACTGTCAAAAAAAAGTTTAAACTCGGCTTGTTGACGTTTCTTCGCACATTTAAACCAGAAGACATTAACAATACTGCGTCCTTTAAAGCTTAAACAAACGATCTGATTCATTAAGACTATCTATTGGGCCTAGGTACAAAAGGAGAGATGTCTGTGGAAAACCGCAATGATGGTCAATTATTCCTGAACGAGTTGGTGTGAAATAAGACTCGACGTTTTGCACTTGCCACAGTTTTTCTGCCATTCATCCACTTTGAGTATGTTCCTTAGAGAAAAAAAATCTTAACTAAAATGTTATCTCTGCAAGGTGCTCTGTTGCGCTATCTTATCCCCCCTCCTTTCTGCGGTAGTAGGCCCATGCTGTATAAGCATCTCCCACTCCCTGAGCGCTTAGAGATAAGCGCCGATGTTTGTCGCCAGCTTGGTGACATTAACCAACCTTGAGGGACCGTGGATGGGGATAACCACTCACCTACCAATTAATTCACTGCACAATGCTCTACTTTATCGAAAAGTGTCGCTACAACGTCTGAAAAAGGTTCACCATGAGCTGTAGGCCTATACCACGCTCTCTCATAATGACACGTTCAAGCTGCTAGGTTAAGTCATATAGAAAATGGATTCATTCATGCAGGCCTACATGTGCATTAAAGCGTCCTTCTCCCCTGCTTAATTAAGCTATAAACACATAATTCATGCATGAGTTTGAGGCAGGTACGCCAATAGAGGAAACGCATCCAGATATACAGCTGGGTTCTGCGTTCTCATCTCTCTGGCGCTGGAACATGCTGGCACTCTGCCTTTATTGTTGCTTTCCTTCAGATGCGGGCTGTTAAGAGTGAGGCAAAGTGTCGGTGTGGATTGAACCTTTCACATCCACGCCTCCCTGGGCTTTTCTAGTTCATTAAGGGCAGGTTGGGGAGTGTGCGTGTTGTGTGTGCGTGTGTGTGTGCGTGCGTGCGTGCGCTGTGAATATCCAAGCTGTTCATCTACACAAGAGTGAAACTTTTATGAAAGAATCTTGTAAATACAACCACTCTTGTGGATTCACCCTTATGAAATGTCACGACACCGCAAGCTGGGAACCTGCAACCCCCCCGTGCAGCTTCAAGAGCATCGCTAAGCAGGACTAGAGTCAACCTAGCAAAACAATGTTGTTTTGTATAGGCCTACAAAATGTCTTTTCAAATGTCATCAAAATTGTATAAGCAGATTGTGAGGACAGACACTGTAACTCCTGTCTGCGCTGGTCTTATTGTTTGAAGGGACCGTTTGATTAGCGGCGAGCTAACACAACGTGCTGCACTAGCGGCTGTGCTGAATGAGGGCTTGTGTAAATCCACTTTCCATCCCCTCACATGTTGCTCAATGGCCCGTTCCACACGGCAGACCCGATCCGCCTCCGTTGTTTTGTTTGTGAGCTGCACGGCGATCAGCCTTGTAGCCACTTTGCGTCATGAAGTCAAACAGCTTTTAGGCAGAATACGTGCTAGTGGCTACGCTGGTTTGGGTGTCACCCTCCCAGCTGAGAGCGAATGGGTTTTTGAATGCTAAGGTCTATAGGCTACATAGAGCCATAACCCCTACCTGCTATTTAATGGCCTGTATCAGAATTCCCTCTAAGTCACCCTGTATGAAAGTGTTAAAGCAATACCCTAAAAGGCAGACTATTCCCATTCTATGGAGTTGGCAGAAATCTACATTATTAGCCCAAAAACACAAGGGCTAAAGCATGGCTTATTGTTAAGTCCCAGTGTTTAATTGATTGGATGCAGACAAAAAGCTTTGTGAATCGACGTGGTACTGTTTGGGAAGGCTTCCTGGTCCGGTGCCAAGACCCCCGACGCTACTTTCATCACTGTGGTTAAACTATAACCATTCCTCCATATTTGCAAAAAATACACATTTTACGTGCCTCTAGCATTATTTTTTTATACTGTGTTACTTTTGTGTGCAGCTGGCAGACTTGGGCAGTAATACTAAGCTGTGGTTTCAGTGCGTGGGCACATGGGGCAATTAAGTTTTACTGTGCCTTAACAGTATGCTAGCTTATTACACTAATGAGAGCGGGCTGCAGATGAAGTCCGCTCCTGGCGTTTCTTGACACAACAAAATAAGCGCTAGCTGGCGAATCTGTGTGGAAGACTAAAACACAGAACCTGGGTCCCGGGGAGGGGAGTGACGCAGCAGCACAGAGCTGTGGAGGTGGGAGCCAGCCGCATGCAGAGTGGAAACCCTCTGATCGACTCATTGAACCCCTTGGGACCAGTTTGGGGTCCCCTGGCTGTTCAGGGCCCAGCCGGGCGTGGTGAGGAGCGGAGGAACCTTTAGTAATGATGGCAGAGGGACGTGTTACTCAGAACTCAAACTGAGGGTGGCTCCCTCAGGGAGGGCTGTGGCCACTCGAAGAATGGTGTGTTTTGAATAGATTTAACCTCATCTCTTTGAATGGTCAATGGACCACATTTATACAGCGCTTTTCTAACCAGTGACCACTCAAGGCGCTTTACAACATTGCCTCACATTCACCCATTCATGCACACGTTCACACACCGACGGCGGAGTCAGCCACGCAGGGCGACAGCCAGCTCGTCGGGGGGCAGTCAGGGTGAGGCGTCTCACTCGGGGACCCCTCGACATTCAGCTAGGAGGGGCCGGGGATCTAACTAGCAACCTGCTGGTTACCAGACAACCCTCTCTACCCCCTGAGCCACATGCCGCCCCAGGGTGTACGGAGGTATTAAGGAGACTGCCTGGTCCAATTGTGTGGAAAGCAGGCCAACGACACATGGCAATTTGGTAATGAAGATTGTTTTTTAAATCGGTTTCAAAGGGCTCGCTCATTTCCAGCATTGCCTGTAACAGGCCGACTGTTTTACGTGTAAATGGTCAGTTCATTCACAAAGAAACGACACACACGACATTGCTCCAGGTCAAGCACCCACATTATGTGTCGTTCATCTTCCTTGCACACTGGACGTCCACAGGTACACTGAGCCGGGGTGGGAGTAAGATCGCGTGTTGTTGGGAGGGGACTCTACAGCCACTCTTCCTTAGGTAGCTTCATGATCCGTTTGAGACAGCGAGAGCCCCCCCTGCAGACTCTGACACGGGGGGCTGTTGTAAGCCCCCTGTGCAAGTCGAACCCAATCAGCCTCCCTTATAGCAGCTCCTCCGCCTGCAGAAGGGCTCTAAGGCAGAGGGATGGAGCACAATCTCCACAAAAAAACCCTTTAATCCAATTTAGTGGCAGGGTGGGCCAGATTGAAGGACCCCCCCCCCCGAGGGGGGGGGGGGTCCTTCAATCTGGCCCACCCTGCCACTACATTGGACGGTATTTCAAGTGGCATTGGCACCGGAGTGATGGGCCGACGTCCTCGTTTCAAGACGGCGGGAAAATGATCCGTCTTTCATTAGCGATCGAAGGCGCCATCACTCCCTTCTGCCAATTTTAAGAAAACAAACGTAGCTTCTCAGATAGAACAATTATGTCCACGGTCAGTTCATCTGACGATTATTATTTTTTTTGGAATCTTCATTAAGTATATAAAAGGTCATAAATAATCGTAAAGGCCATTGCACGTTACCAAATGCCAACGTGATGTCTTCACTGCGCTTGCTTTATCTGACAAGCAGCCAAGAAAAACTAAGCTAATCCTATAATTAGGATCCGGGAACCGAATATTTGCACCGAGCGAACACTAAGCACTACATTTGTTATAGGTACTTCATGAATGACTTTTCAATTAACGCCTCATTGATTTTCAAAATAAGTTTGGTTAAATCTTCCGGCGATGGACTACTCGATCAAACGACGGTGCGGACCTGACGAAGGCCTTGGGAGAATCCAGGCCACAGAGGGTCCGACTCACAACAACACATTTATTTAATGTCACCTTAAGTATACATCTTAGATGATGCTTAAGCAATATATCACGACAGGCCGTGGTATATGCTCATTATACCACGGCTAAGGGGCGTTGTTCGGCCCGACGCGAAAAAAATCACAAATTAGCCTACCTAACTGATAAAATAGCCCCATTATGAAAAAAATAGTCCCTCCTTTCCGGACGTTAGCTCTGCATGTCTCTTTTTCTCGCCTTTTTCTTCAGGAGCAGGTCACTCCTCAGTCCCCTCTACCATTGTTAACCCTATCCGGAGGTGAAAGTTAACCTTAAACATGTCAACTTCAACGGATTTAGTCAATTTATTAACCTTGTCAAACACTTTCGGCTACTTTTTGCTACTAGCCTCCTACTGTAACAGTTGGTTGTTGCCATGGAGACATTGTTGCTTGCGGAATGATATGCTGCGATGAGGCTTTTTAGAATAGTAGCCGTGGTATATGCTCAATATACCACGGTTAACAGCCAATCAGATCGCCGGATTTCACCTTTCCGTTTTATAAATTACAATTAGACCATTGTGATCTAACCATGAGATCAGGAGAACTCGCTCAAACCAACATGAGCTGTAAACCGGCCCAACCTGAAGGACCAAGCAGGCAGGGTTCGGGGAGGGGGCCGTGCTTACTGCGGCGGCTGGCACGTACGCCAGCATGGTGCAAGACGCTGAAGAGCTCCTTAGTCACCCACACTGACACACACACACACACACACACACACACAATAAGAGCAATAACAATGTGGACACACACACACACACACACACACACGCACACACACACACACACACACACACACACACACACACACACACACACACACACACACACACACACACACACACACACACACACAGTACATGCATGAGCTTCACTCATATGTGTGGGCAGGGTCTGTTCCGGGGCGGGGTATTGTGTTGTGATATCAGCGATCATTTGGCAGGGCTGTGAGGCAGTGGGGGGGGGGGGGGCTTGGGGTGGGGGGGCACTGGGAGGGGATTACCTCTGAATGGGGGAGCATTGCAGTGACCTTCAATAACGAGATGACTCCCAATTAGCAAGAGATGTTCCCATCAAACACGTCAAGGTTAGGCTAATGAAAGACTACAGATTATATGAGACTGTGCTGTGTGTGTGTGTGTGTGTGTGTGTGTGTGTGTGTGTGTGTGTGTGTGTGTGTGCTGTGTGTGTGTGTGCGTGTGCGTGTGTGCGTGTGTGCGTGTGTGCGTGCGTGCGTGCGTGCGTGCGTGCGTGTGCGTGTGTGCGTGTGCGTGCATGCGTGCGTGCGTGTGTGCGTGTGCGTTCGTGCGTGTTTGTGCTGCGCTGTGATGATTGATGGATTTATGTTAAATCATCCTCATATCAACATGAACTAGGCATCATCCTCAATCGGTCAGTCTGCTGAATCCAAAAGTTCGTTTTTTGGCCAAATATGTAACAAATCAGTGTGTATTTGAATCACATCTTCTGGAGCTGGATGTGAAATGAAGGTCAAGAAAATATTAAATTAGCAATGGGGAGGGTGCTGGCATTGTGCATAAGCATCAGAGGTTAATGATGTACAGCCACGCGAATGTAAGCACGGCTTAAGCGCCCCTCACAGCCACACATACACGTAACGATGAAACAGAAATAGATTTAATAATGTAGTATTTATCTGCTCAAAGTTTGGAACAGCAATTA
>OLKM01000603.1:143443-146191 GCA_900291075.1 Melanogrammus aeglefinus
TTGATCTAGTGCAGGATGTTCTGCAGCCTCCTCGTCAATTGTGAAACCGGTTTAATTAAAACCTCAGACGATAAATACTACTGCTTAGCTGCATTTAATATGTTCTTGGCAACGTCTCGGTTGGAGAATTGTATGACAAAATACAAAACAATGACAACTATTTAAATAATTGGACTTAATTCAAGGAAACCAGTTAGAGTAGAGCCATAACTATGAATGTGTTCAACTTGAGGAATGTATTCAGTACCTTATGTTCAGACAAAGTGCTAAAGTCGTATGTTTACCTTATGTTGACCTTAGTCAGCTAACATATTTTACATCCTAGTACGTTTATGATCCTGTTCCTTAAAGAGGTTTAGTCTACTACATGTTTATTTTCCTTCAGGCATTATCCTCGACTGCCCCAATCTCTCAAAAACACAGCCCAGCCAGGTTATTTACCTAGACACACAACGTAAGCAAAGTCACGCTACAACCCAAGCAGCCTGACGTATGTATTTAGCTCTGTGTATAGCTGCTCCAACAGTCTACATTCTACAACAGGCTTTGTTTGGACAGATAAGACATCATTTAGCGTCAGCTTTTCTCTCCTTTTTTTTTTTCTCCATATGATTACAAAAGGCAGGTTTCCTCGGATGTGTGAGCACAGCCCGTTCAGAGCGATGACATACATTGTTTTCTGGGGGACTATAATTACGTGCTTTAGGTCTAGACTTTACATAGCCGGCTTTACAGCATAAATAACGCACGCGGCCCTAAATCTCATCACTCGTTTTGGAGAGAGGAAACCTTATAAAGGCAAAAACCAAGCGGCTTAAGATGCCTGGTGCCATTAGAGCGAATGGTGTCCGTTTCACCCACACAGCACACTGACCCACATAATATCTGTGGCTATTAAAAACTCCCCTCAAGCACTTTGATAAGACATGGTGCGTATGGTGACCAGAGAGAGAGAGAGAGGGAGGGGGCGGGGGGGAGTGGAAGGGTGACTTGAGTCAAAGAAACGCTGCATTGAAATCACCCAAAAACATGGGAGTACAAGTTGGGGTCAGGATAGATTGAGAGAGAGAGGGAGTGAGGGAGATAGAGAGAAAGTAAAGATGACGGACAGAGAGAGAGATGCGTGGGGGAGAGAGAGAGAGAAAGATAGCAAAGAGGATACAGACAGAGACAGAGAGAGTGAGAGAGATGAGGGGGGGAGAGAGACAGTGAGGTCAACATGGTGGATGGAGAGGGCCACAGAGAGAAAGACAAGGGGGACAAAGAGAGACAGGTTTGCATGAGAGCGTAAAGAGTAAAGAGATGAAGCGAGAGAGAGAGAGAGAGAGGGGGAGAGAGAGAGAGAGAGAGAGGGGAGAGAGAGAGAAAGTGTGGGGAAAAAAGAGACATGTTTGCATGAGAGCAAAGTAAAGAGTATAGAGGTGACAGAGAGAGGAGAGAGAGAGAGAGAGAGAGAGAGAGATGAGAGAGAGAGAGGAGAGAGAGAGAGAGAGAGAGAGAGAGAGAGAGGAGAGAGAGAGAGGGAGGAGGGAGGGGAGAGGAGGGAAGGGAGGGAAGGGAGGGAGGGAGGGAGGAGGAGGGAGGAGGGAGGGAGGGAGGGAGGGAGGAGGGCCATCCCCACCACCCCCTCATCACCCGTGGAGCAGGCTTTGTCCTGGTCATTGTCACTGGCTTAGTGCTGAAGCGTTCTCCTGCCGGCAGAGCGGCTTGGGGCGACATATGTCACCTCAGTGAGTCTCCGGTCGCTCCTTTAGCTGCTCCGTGGCAGGGGAGGAGGGGAGGAGGGGAGGAGGAGAGGAGGGGAGGAGGAGAGGAGGGGAGGAGGGACGCGTTCCGTCCGACCGCAGGCCCAAACAGAGCGCCACACAGCAGCAGAGAGACGGAGACACACAGAGATTCTGGATAACAGAGCAGAGGGGTGGAGAGAGGAAGAAGAGGAGAAGGAGAGAGAGAGAGAGAGAGAGAGGAGAGAGAGAGAGAGAAGAGAGGGGGGAGAGGGGGGAGGAGGAGGAGAGATCTGTGGACACTATCCCCTTAGTCACTCCTGTCACACACTTATTGCTAAGGACCCGGTGAAATACTGCGGTCCGACTCAGCCAACCAGGGCCCCCGAGTTGGTGGCATGAGAGCCAGCACAGTGAGTACTGGAGACGCTGGGTGGATGCAGTGTGGAGTTAGAGAGTGTGTGTGGGTCTGTGTGTTTGTGTGTTCTGCGTGTGCGTGTGGAGTACACTGTTTGTGTGATTGTAAGGTTGTGTAACTACAGGGTTACACAGTTCCACGTTTGGCCTTTGCTGTAGTAATGTATATTTAAGTTGGTGCTGTTCATTCGTTGCCTCAGTGACTTAAAACCCTGAGCCTCGACCTTGGGGGGGGGGTGGGGAGGGGGTTATAGTGAGACGGACTGGGGGTGGAGGGGGGGCGCGGGTGGAGGGGTGTTAGGGTGTAGGTGGGATTGGAAGTTGGAGAGTGTGGGGGTGGGTGATTGGTAACGAGCTGGGGGCTGTCGTTGTGTTGTATGCGTGCGTCTGATGTGCGTGTGTGTGTGTGTGCTCCTTTGCGTTGGTGTGTGTGGTGTGTGGTGTGTTGCTGTGTGTGTGTGTGTGTGTGTGTGTGTGTGTGTGTGTGTGTGTGTGTTGTGTGTGGTGTCGGCCTGGGGGAATAGGCCGGTGTAGCAGTCACACCGGTGTGGGTCTGTGGTCCTGGGCTGTTGTTTTAGGGCGTGTGTCCAATCCCTTTGGGGGATTT
>OLKM01000603.1:147690-157690 GCA_900291075.1 Melanogrammus aeglefinus
GAGTAAAGGTACGGAGGTATTTAAAGCACGTGGAGTAAAAGGTAACTGGAGTAAAAGGTACTGGAGTAAAGGTACTGGAGTGTAGTTTACAGTGGAGTAAGGTACTGGAGTAAAGGTACTGGAGTAAAGGTACTGGAGTAAAGGTACTGGAGTGTAGTTTACAGTGGAGTAAAGGTACTGGAGTAAAGGTACTGGAGTAAAGGTACTGGAGTAGAGGTACTGGTAGTATGTAGGTTAGTATGGAGTAAAGGTACTGGAGTAAAGGTACTGGAGTGTAGTTTACAGTGGAGTAAAGGTACTGGAGTAAAGGTACTGGAGTGTAGTTTACAGTAGAGTAAAGGTACTGGAGGTAAAGGTACTGGAGTAAAGGTACTGGAGTGTAGTCTATAGTGGAGGATAGGTAGTGGAGTATAGCTTATAGTTTATGGTTGTGTATGGTCAATGGGGTATAGTTTATTATATAGTGGAGTAGAAAGTATCATAGCAGAGTAGAAACATCCAAGCTCCACTCACACACTTCCATCGGTCTCCTACGTCCATTCCTACGTTTCACATCCTCAATATTATAACCTTATCACCTAACACTAGGAAGAGACACACAACAAGGACCATTGCCCTTTCCATCTCCTCACCTCCAGGAATAGGAGCAGGTAATTTGGCGGCAGGCATTTCAGACCCCATACTCACCAATCCCCCACCACCACCATCACACCCAACAGCCCCCACCCCCCAACCCCCCTCCCCCTAGCGAGGATTGCTGTCGACGGACGAGTCCATTTGTGGCGGGCAGCGTCTTGGTCCCGCCAACGACCGGGGGAACAGAGAGTGCGACACAAAGCTCTGGAATCAGAAATGGGACGCACCGCGGCCACCTGTCAAGACCCACCCCACCCCCCCACCCCCCCACCCTAAACCCCCCCCCCCCCCTAAACACGCTTCAACCCACAAATGCCATTAGCAATCAATAGCAGGGAAGAGCTTAGTGGTTGTGCCAATCGGGGTCCATATTTGAGAAGCGCGCCGTATGCAGCTGAGAGGGTCTCCTGGCGCACCGCTGGCCAAAAAGTGGTTTTGCGGTTCAAAGGGTGAGTTGCCCATGCATGCGTTCTCCTCCGGTGGTGTAGTGTCGCCACGAGAACACAACAATAGGGAACAATCAGATTGCGATTGGCACGCCCTGCGCGAAATGAGGTGGAGGCGAGGTGCAGCGCCGTTGGCTGACTGGTTTAAGTCGCCGGGTCCCATTACTGGGCGGGAGCACGGTTCAACCGGGGGGGGTAATTGAAATTGGTCATGATTTGTACGGGCGTCCTTGTTGTCTACCAGCAAAGACCGGACGGAAGCCTTGGTGGAACGGTTATAGCTCGGGCTTTGTTTTCAGGGACGTTGTCGGGGAAGAGGACACACTTTGTGGCTCTCTCCCCTTGCCAGCGTATGTTTGAGTAACGCGCATAAACCCTCGAAGTGTCCTGCAGATCAATGGTATATTGAATCAGCCTTCGTTTTGCCTCCCTTATTCTTAATTTAGATAAATATTAATACGGCTAATCTCCTCAAGTGTGTCTCCCCATAAATCATTAACCTTAATCATCTTCCGTCCACATGTGGACCATTTGGGACCCTCCTCTGTCGTTTCCTTTCCTTTTTATTTTGGTTTCCCCTCAGGTCACCGTGGGCCTGTGGCGTGTCGACTGACGACAGCTGAGAGATCCTTAACGATCCGACAGAGCTGCCCGAGCTCAGAGGCGCCTGCCCGGCAGAGCCCGGGGCTGGGATGGAGTGGACCGTGACCCTCCTGGGTCTGGTGGTCCGGGCCATCTTCCCGGCCGTGGCGACAGACGACTCCTCGTGGAAGGTAAAGCCTGTTTTCAGAGGCAACTTTAGGCTTTCTTTCCTTACCAAGGTTCACTTATAATATCATGGATTACGTTTACATTTAGGGCACTTTAGCCTTCCCTTTCCCTATAAAGGTTCCCTTAGGAAAACGTTTACAATTAGGGCTTTTAGCAGACACTTATATCCAAAGCGAAGTACATTTTTCAGAAGAAAGTGAAAAGATATATCGCTGTCGGTACAGTAAGGACGTTCATAGAACCAAGTGCCATGAAGGATCATGCCTGTATAGGCCAGAATCGGGTTTCCCATAGGCACTGCAGTGTTTTCCTTAGACCTGGTGTGTTCCCTTTGTTTGCAGTTCAAATAGTGTGCAAACATTAAGATACTCCTGTCTCCCCCCCCCCCCTCCTCTCCTGGATGTGTATCTTGTCGGGCAGAGAATGATTTAACATACTTCATGGATTTTCCTTCACGATACAAACCTCGAGCCTGAAGGTTATTATGCCTGACTGTACTGTATTGATTTGTGGTGTGTGTGTGTGTGTGTGTGTGTGTGTGTGTTGTGTGTGTGTGTGTGTTGTGTGGTGGTGTTGTGTGTGTGTGTGTGTGTGTGTGTGTGTGTGTGTGTGAGTGTGTTGTGTGTGTGGTGTGGTGTGTGTTTTGCAGTGGAGCAGCCCCCCACCATTACTAAGCAGTCGCCCAGTCAGGTCATCGTGCTCCCGTTTCCCTTCCATGAGAGAATCAGCTTCACTTGTGAAGCGAAGGGGAACCCACCGCCACAGTAAGACGACCCACCACGGCGGATGGTCTTGTGCGGCTGGTGTTCTTGTTGTTGTGGATGACTGCTGAGGAGTCAAACCTCAGGAATAATTCATATTGTAGACACAACATTGTTGTATTTGAAACTGCCAAAGCCCTTATCGTTTAAGTGAGTATTAAAGTAGATTTAGAAAAAGTGATGGAATATCTCCAAACGAAACGTCCCATGATGCATTGTGATGTACAAGAACTATAGATGCCCAAAAAAAAAGAAATAAATAGATGGATGAATCAATGGATGGATGGATGAATTCATGAATACAGACAAACATATGCCAATGGTTTAACAGATACAGGTGGACGAGGGATGGCGAGGACTTCACTCCTCCGCAGTCGTCCACCGGCGGAACGCAGCAGGAGAGCGGGAACTTCTCGCTGCCCAACGTTCACCTGGCCAAGTTTGAAGGGACGTACCAGTGCTACGCCTCCAACAAGCTGGGCACCGCCATTACAGACCAGATCCAGCTGGTAGTTCCCAGTGAGTCAATGGACTAGCAAACTGACAAACTGCAAACTGCCGAACTAACTACCAACTTGCAACTTACTAGCTAACTAATTGACAAATTAAGCTAGTTAGCTTACAAATTAAGCTCACTAGCGCAATAAATACCTTACCAACTATTTTACCTACAGCTAACTAACTGACTAACTTAAAAAACTACTTGTGCCAAACAAACTAACTGACTTACTTAATTCTGTGTTTGTTCATGTTGGATAACTACCGCTATCAAATTTCTACCATGTTAACGCACATGTTTACACAGGCTAACTTAGTTAGCCTGTTACCCACTTGTGCTAACGGCTCCAGTCGGTCCCTCACAGTACTCTTGATGTCCGCATGTCTTTGTAATCAATATTAACCAGGTTCCCCCAAGTTCCCGAAGGAGAACCTTGAGCCCATTGTCATCGACGAGGGCCAGCCTATGGTCCTGAAGTGTAACCCCCCCACTGGTTTCACCCCCCGCAAACTCTACTGGATGACTATAGGTGAGTCCAATCCCCTCCAGAGGCTTTGTGTGTGGGCTCTTCCCATCAGACACCGAAGTCACGTGTTGACCTCGAAACGAGCTCCCCTTTGGGACGACCAAACGACTCAGTGTGTTCGACCCAGGCTCAGATCACAGTGGAAAGTGACCCACACGTATAGCATCTGTTCGTTCTCCCACCGTCCCACCAGAAAGCTGGTTTTATGGGTCGATGTTTTATTGTGTAAACGGACAAGATAAGTCTCCATCTGAAGAGCTGTCTGGATGAGGGGTGGAGGTGTCTGGTCGACAGGGCGGCTGGGAGCCCTCAAGCCCTCCCAGCCGCCCTGCTGTCTGAGAGAGGGCGTTTAGGGGGTGCTGCTGGGTCCACACCCCGGCTGTAATGGAAGAAGATGGCTCACTGTGGTGAAACGTTCTGAAAATCCACCTGCCTCTCCCCAGCTCTTCTCAGCTTCCTTCCTATGTCTTTTCTTTAGACTTTAGTAATCTTTATACTTGTTTAGACTAGTAATTCAGTTGAAAGCAACTATTGGCTTTGAAGAAGTTGATCATTTTAAATCCGTCCGGTTTTTCCAGTGGTTTATGATAACGATGATGACACTTTTCAGTGGCTGGGACAGTCGTGCCTTTGTACACGATGCATTAAAGTTGTCACTTCTGCGACTGTTTAGTTGGGGTAAGATATGCGTCATCCACACCTTCGTTCCCTCGAGGCAGATTTGCATTTATAGTCGAGCTGTGAGTCATCAGTGCACGGATGAAAGGACGCATCTTTCCTAGGGGTGGAATGTCTTGGCACCTCACGACTCGATTCCAATTCAGTGGTCAACGATTCGATTATTAAAAAAAGTCAATTTCCATGCGGGATTTTCAAAAATATGTATACATGTGAGTTTGAAGAGGATCAGCTTGAAGGCCTGGAATCAGACCGGAGCAGTTCTGATAGAGTGCTGTGTTCGAGGGGCTACCGTCGCAGGGCTGCAATGGTTTGTTCCAGTCTCTTCCAGGACCTTGGAGAGGAAGCCCGTCAGGTTGGAGACGGGCCTGCAGTTGGCCAGACCTTCTGGGGCCAGGGTGGGCATCACGCGTGCTTGAGTGCTGTGGGGCCGTGGCCAGGTGGAACCGAGGGGGGGGGGGGGGGGGGGCCCGGGGGGAGGTAAGGGCCTGAGTGCAGGAGGGCTCAGTCTGAGCAGGCCAGGGGAACAGGGTCAAGGGTGGATGTGGAGGCTTTCCTTTGTGAGATGGCGGCCTCTATTTCTTGCTGGGGGACTGATAAGAAATTGAGTCGTATCTCAGGGGAGGCCGGGGGGCCCGTCAGAGGGTCATGGAGGGGAGGGAGGGCCAGGTTGGAGCTGAGGGAGATGGAAGACCTGATATGGTTGATGTGGTTATTGCACTGCTTCAGAGTGGAGCCAATGGGATCCTGTTTAGGATCCAGATTCTCACGGAGACTCAGGAGCTCAGCGAACGAGAAGCCTGAAGGTTCAAACACCCCCGTGTCGAGCGAGTGGAGCAGAGGGAGATGAGCAGGTCAGATATTACAAGGAGGAAGGATGGTGGAGAGGGGATAGACACTGAATGGTGATACAGGTTTAGCATTTTAAGACATTCAAAAGAGTGCAGCATGGGGGATGGTAGAAGGGATATTTTCGGCTTTGTGTACAACTGCTAAGGCCAGCATCACGGCCGTTCCCATGGGCTATTTCAGTGTAGCCAGGTGGGAATGAGTCACTCAGGGATGAGTCAACGCCAGGCTGCTGCCAATGTTCCGGTTTGTCACATAATGTCAATATTATTGTCCAGAACGTGGAGGTGAGGCAGGGGGGGGGGTTGTTTGACAGCGAATGTGTGGTCAGGGGCTCCGTGCTGATAGGTGGTGTGTCCTTTCGGCCCTTGGCGCTCAGCTCTCTAGAAGGACACCAAAAACCTACAGAAGGACACCAAAGGAATCGCGTTGGATGTCAGTTCTGTTCCTCCCATACGTTTCATCTTTTACTGTCATCTTTTCCCCAAGACGAGAGAAACTCAACTCATTGTGTGCCGCGCTGGTAAAGAGCGCTGCCCGGTGGAAAATGTGACGCGGATGGGATGGCATCGAAAAAGAAATTCGCTTTATGTCTCGGAGATCAACCACACGTACTCGCTGCTGAACAGGAGAATTTGAGCGAGAACGTGAGATGATGGCTGACGAGAGGGCTACAAATAGTGACGACTATAGCATGGGGCCAGGGTTATAAATAGTGAGGTGAGGTGGTGAGGAGGGGAATGCATGGAGTGACACAGTGCCACGGTGACCTATGCATTACATCACGTCCCAACCTATCCCCCCCTTCGCTCTGTCTCCTTTAATGAGAGCATTCTCTCCCCACCAGGCTAAGAGCCCCCCACTAGAACCAGTCCAACCAGTACAAAGCAAAGCCCATTAGTGCTGTCATCATTTGAGAGCGTATATATGTGTGTGGGGGGTGGGTTTGTGTGTATTTATCTTGTGTGTGTGGCTGTGTGTGTGTGTGTGTGTGTGTGTGTGTGTGTGTGTGTGTGTGTGTGTGTGTGTGTGTGTGTGTGTGTGTGTGTGTCCCTGTGTGTGTGTGTGTGTGTGTGTGTGTGTGTGTGTGTGTGTGTGTGTCCCTGTGTGTGTTGTGTGTGTGTGTGTGTGTGTGTGTGTGTGTGTGTGTGTGTGTGTGTGTGTGTGTGTGTTGTATATATGTATGCGTGTGTGTGTGTGTTTATGGCTTGTATGTGTGTGTGGTATAGAGCTTTAATGAAAGGCAGAGCTTGGTTGTGCATGTGCGATGCGTCTCCCGACATGAAACCCTCCACTGAAATGCCGGACGTGACTTTCAACATTGGCTCTTGTGAGCTCGAGTTAGAGCATCTATTGCTTTTTAAAGGTCTTGCCGGGTAAAATGCCTAGGGGTTTTACTCATGAACTTCAGAATTGAGATCCTGTTTTTGCCAATATCGTATGGCAAGACAAATATCAACAATGATGTCTAATTTATGAATGAAGAGCGAACGAGAGCTGGCCCTGTCCAACCCTCACTACTAGGATACCACAGATTCTGATATCATTATATAACCGACAATATCGTACCAGAACACGGTATCTGCTGTATTAAATATGAATGCATATCCATAGTCACTTTTTCAGACTTTTCACCTCATCAAACATAGTGCATTAGCCCGACTGTGACGTTATGTCTAATATCCATCAGTAGACTGCCGACGGCAGACCCCCGCAGGTCACCCAATGCCTCTCATGAATACTCAGGGGTGTAGCATATGAAATATTAAAGTGCCCCCGGCCCGTCCCCCAGGCCTGGAGCAGATCGATCAGGACGAGAGGGTGTCCATGGATCTGGAAGGGAACCTGTACTTCGCTTACACCGTGCAGAACGACAGCCGACTGGACTACTGCTGCTTCGCCGCCTTCACCGAGATACGAGCCATCGTCCAGAAGTCCACTATGGCCATGGTGGTGAATCCCTGTGAGTCCGTCACCACACCCTCCAATCAGAGAGCTGTATTCACCCTCTGCTGTCCAATAGCGAGTGGGCGTGTGTGTTCCCACGTTTGTGGGTTCTGCTCGTTGACCAATCAGGTGTCGACCAATAAACAGAATTAATCGCCGCAAATTCCGACACATCTGGTTATCTGTGTAATGTGATAAGGACGTGTGTCGTACGAGTGTGGTACACGGCTGATCAAATCACCCCGCTGGGAGTTGTGTTCGCTGTCTGTCGGCCCACAGCCTGCTGTGTGTGTGGGGATGCACGTATGAGCTGGTGTGTGTGTGGAGGCCTCTGTGGGCTGCGTAGTTGACACAGATCTATGGCCTGCCTCAGATGGCTTTCGAACGCAGACATATTCACCTGGGAACCTTCAAATGGGTTCAAATACTTGTCCCCCCCCCAGGTTATTTTGGTAGTAGCGTTATTTACTGAAACATTAAATTGTATTTAACCGCACACACTCATTGTTATGGCGGATACATCCAGCTTGAGAGGAATAACACAAAATTAAACCATTAAAAAGAGATACTGTGATAATAATGGCCGGCCGACGTATGTTGACTAATCCTAACTAATCCCTTTCATAGAGCAGCAAATACCAGAACGTGTCCCGACTCGCAGCTATCATGAGTGGAGAGCCTCTTCTATTGCGCACTGAAGCACATGGTTCTACAGAACTGTCATAACTTCAATCCACATTCTAAAAGCACATTTAACAACTTCACTTTCCCTACTCTTTTAGTGCCCAAAACGGACGATGGCGACAAGCACAGTGAGTTACTTTATAATTTGAGGTGTGAATGACACAGATTTAATCTGCAAATGGCCTAAAAATACTTTCAGGGAGCAGACATGTTTGCTCTTAAAGCTAACAGATGTTCGATAAGTGACAGCAGCTAACTTCGTTTTCCACTTCAGGCGTCCCCGCCGTGAGGAAACCCAGCCTTCTGCTGCCCTCTGGTGTTCAGTCGGAGGTAGTGCTGCTGAAGGGGAGCAACCTTGAGTTGGAATGCATCCCAGAAGGATTGTACGTATTCTTCAACACTGCAGACACATTTGCTTACTATAAAATGTCGGAAAACTTTTCCCTATATATTGACCATTTGTTAATTTGTTTGTTTAGTCCGACCCCGTCGGTGGAGTGGGTGAAGCTGGGGGAGACACTGCCCCCACGGGCGGAGATCCTGAACTTTGGGAAGCTGTTGAACATCTCTCACGGGTCGGAGAAGGACGACGGGAAGTACATGTGCAAAGCCAAGAACGTCGCCGGAGAATACGTCCACTACTTCGACGTGGTGTTTGAAGGTACGGCGCTGCGCTGGCAGGATGTGTTGAGAGTACTTATCCCCCAGCTGGTTCAAACCCGTCCCTGCGTGCCAACACCCAAGCTACCGTACTATTTAGTACGCCAGAGAATGATTCAGTACGTCCTAATTAGTGGTGGGCAGTATTTTTTTTTTAATCCAGATTAAAATTGAAAACGTCAAAAAAATCCTTTTGTTTACTTTGACAGAGGTCAATTATACTTGGCCGGAAGTTGTGAAGCGCCCATGCAAGTGAACGGAGCATAAACAAAAATAATGGGCTCTTTGCACAGCTCCACTACTTCCTGAATTTAATGCTGCTCCTTTATTTCCTGTCTTACATTATTGGATAAACTGATTAATCCAGGTGTGTCTGACCATTGGGACTACTCAGACACACCTGGATTAATCAGTTTGTCCAATAATGTAAGACAGGAAATAAAGGAGCAGCACTAAGTCCAGGAAGTAGTGGAGCTGTGCAAAGAGCCCATCGACAGCTGAACGTTGGGAAGGCCCATGCAAGTGAACGGAGCAGTCTACAGCGTTGGGAAGAGCCGTGTAATAATCCATAATAATGGAAGGTTTAGAAGTTAATTCATATTTGAAAGTTGTAGAATTAGTTAATATAATTTATATTGGAGTACATTTGCTAGAAATGTATTTACAATGTTTGGTCAGTTAATCATTTACATACTTATGTTACACAATTATTACTTACATATTTACATATTTAACAGTCAGGATATTCTGTTGAATCTGGCACTGATTCCCTCACGTTTACCGCGCGGTCTAAATTCTAGCTTCTGATTGGTTAGTTCAGTCACGTGATGGGTCCGAACAAGGAAGTGTTGTGGTTGTGAGTTGAAAAGTAAAGTAAAGTAAAGTACCGCTTGAGAAAGTCATCGACCGTCTCATAAAGAGTGATCCACCGCCACATATCGAACCCTCACGTTACAATAATTGATTTTTTTTTTTGTCCAAGTGGTTGGTACAAAATGATTCTTGAAAAACTGGTGGCGCCGCGTCCAGCGTCAGTGACGCCCAGCTCCCAACCCACCTTTGAAAATAGATTAACGGCGATATATTTTTTTATCGCCCGATAAGGTACGTGCCCACTGCACCGTCAGTCAACGGACTTGGGAAGGCGTGGCTCACGGATGGGGGAGTAGTCTTTGCAGAGGCATCCGTCAGCCAATCAAATCGCTTCGCGCTCCATTTTTTAAATTAACTTCTCCGCCCGCTCTACGCGCTTTCCAGTATCGAGCCGCGAGTCGCGTCACAGTGCTTAAATTTGCATACGCGATCTGATTGGAATGACGGATTCCGTCGCTGCCCCGAAAAAGTTGAACATTTTTCAACTTTCTGACGGTTTCGAACGCTCCAACTGAACGGACGGATCCACAATGCATTGCGCGTCCGTCCCCATTCAAAGTCAATGGGTGACGGACAACTGACGGAGGTAGTGGGCACGAGGCAAAGTCTCGCGTTAACGCAGCAGTTAACGCCGATGACGGCCCACCACTAGTCCTTAATGTAGTATGGA
>OLKM01000603.1:162690-169344 GCA_900291075.1 Melanogrammus aeglefinus
GACGTCAGGGCTCTGTTCTGCAGGGTGAGACAGAGTGAGACGTCTGGGCTCTGTTCTGCAGGGTGAGACAGAGTGAGACGTCGGGGCTCTGTTCTGCAGGGTGAGACAGAGTGAGACGTTGGGGCTCTGTTCTGTAGGGTGAGACAGGGTGAGACGTCGGGGCTCTGTTCTGCAGGGTGAGACAGAGTGAGACGTCGGGGCTCTGTTCTGCAGGGTGAGACAGAGTGAGACGTCGGGGCTCTGTTCTGTAGGGTGAGACAGGGTGAGACGTCGGGGCTCTGTTCTGCAGGGTGAGAAAGAGTGAGACGTCGGGGCTCTGTTCTGCAGGGTGAGACAGAGTGAGACGTCAGGGCTCTGTTCTGCAGGGTGAGACAGAGTGAGACGTCAGGGCTCTGTTCTGCAGGGTGAGACAGAGTGAGACGTCTGGGCTCTGTTCTGCAGGGTGAGAACAGAGTGAGATTGTCGGGGCTCTGTTCTGCAGGGTGAGACAGAGTGAGACGTTGGGGCTCTGTTCTGTAGGGTGAGACAGGGTGAGACGTCGGGGCTCTGTTCTGTAGGGTGAGACAGAGTGAGACGTCGGGGCTCTGTTCTGCAGGGTGAGACAGAGTGAGACGTCGGGGCTCTGTTCTGCAGGGTGAGACAGAGTGAGACGTCAGGGCTCTGTTCTGTAGGGTGAGACAGAGTGAGACGTCAGGGCTCTGTTCTGTAGGGTGAGACGTCAGGGCTCTGTTCTGCAGGGTGAGACAGAGTGAGGCGTCGGGGCTCTGTTCTGCAGGGTGAGACAGAGTGAGACGTCGGGGCTCTGTTCTGCAGGGTGAGACAGAGTGAGACGTCGGGGCTCTGTTCTGCAGGGTGAGACAGAGTGAGACGTTGGGGCTCTGTTCTGTAGGGTGAGACAGGGTGAGACGTCGGGGCTCTGTTCTGTAGGGTGAGACAGAGTGAGACGTCGGGGCTCTGTTCTGCAGGGTGAGACAGAGTGAGACGTCAGGGCTCTGTTCTGAGGAAGCTCTGGCTGAGAGTCTTTTGTCTTCCAGGGAGAAGGAGGAGGAGGGGGCGCCCGGTGCGGCGGGGGCGCGGCGCTCCACCCTGCCCGACGGCTCGCTGCGGCTCAGCGGCGCAGAAAAGGAGGACGGCGGGGAGTACCTGTGCCGAGCCGCCAACACCGTGGGGAAGGCCAACCTCACCGCCGTGCTGGCTGTGAGAGGTACACACACACACACACGCATGAACACACGCACACCCACACACACACGCACACACGCATGCACACACGCGTGTACACACACAAACACACATGTGCACATGCCGGCACGCATGCACAAGCAGTACACACAAACCTACAGATGGATGAAACGCACACACAACACACACGTTCAGTAGACAAATAGGCACACATGCAGAAGAAGACACACACACACACACACACACACACACACACACACACACACACACACACACACACACACACACACACACACACACACACACACACACACACACACACACACTTCTCAAGTAGGGCCTAGCACAGCGGTTGACCTGTTGGACCTCATCTGCCCTGTCCTGGCTGTCGACCAGGGCTATGGGGAAAATAAAAGCTTGAGGACCTATTTATGAGGACCTATTATGAGGACCTATTTGAGGACCTATTATGAAGCGCTTTTATCTGAAAGGTGATTCAACACAGAGGCAATCATTTAGAAAAACGTATTTTCCAAGTAAATAATTCAATTTATTCTCCACGACTTGATGAACGGTGAGATTCCGTTATCGGATTTGAACCAAAACTAAACCCTTCGACTCAGCATCCCAAGCTGTTGAGCCCCCAGCCTTACTGCTGTTCTTCCCCTTTGGGGTCAGAGCCCACCCGGATCGTGGACCACCCCCGAGACCAACAGGTGGTCCTGGGGTCCGCCGCCCGGTTCACCTGCCGGGCCGAGTGCGACCAGAGCCTGGCCCACAGCTTCAACGTGAGCTGGGTGAGGGACGGCTGGCTGGAGATCAACCCTGAGGACACCAGGTACCGCCCCCCAACGCGACCACCGCTGTCGACGTTCAATTCCATTACATCGTATTAGCCCTTAACAGCCCTTAATCCCAGGTACAGCCTCAGAGGGCTTGACAGGCTGTTGCTGTGTCTCAAATCGCGCACTTCTCTAAGTGCACTGCTTTACAGTACACTGCAATTCAGTGCACTTAGTTGCACAGTGCGCAAATTTCGACAAGCTAGTACCGTCTCAAATCAAACACTGCCGCTGCGCACTTACCGGAAATGACTCGACAGCTTCTTCTTCTACTACTTTTTAACACTGATTGCAACCAACCAACCGCCGCCATTTGAAAAGTAGTGACGTATCTTCCGTTTAGCGACGTAGCTCTAGATGTAGCGTCATCTACGTCACCAAGATGGCGGCCGTTAAGTGTGGAAAGTGTCCATCGATCCACACTCAATTTTCTGGCCGTTTGAGTCACACTGCTCAGTGTGAACGCACTTACGTACTCAAAATATTAAGTATAAGTGCAGAAGTGCGCGATTTGGGACACACCACGTGTGTTTATGACCCCCCCCCCCTCCCTTAGTTAGCAAGAAAGGAAACTAGAGAAGGAATGCAGAGTGGCGGATGGTGCCACTTCCTGGGACGGTCAGGAGTGCAATGGGCGCGTTAATTGATGTACATACGTAACACACATGATGGGGTATGTAGAGTCACAGCAAGGGTCACCGGCCAGAGTCCAGACGTTCAGTCGTAGTCACTGAGGTATGCCAGGCTTCCGGTCGCAGTCACCGCAGCACGCTAACACAGACCGAATAATGAACTAGAACGAAAGGGCAAACAAAAAAAGAGGAAGACCACGAGAGAGTTGACTCATCGTCAGCCCAAGTGAGTCAGAGACAAACGTCTGGTTACATCGCAGCGGGGTCGGGAATGGACGATGACCGATCTGTTTTCCACTCGCCCCCACAGGCGTCGCTTCACCTTTACACCGTGCGTATGTTTCGTCATGTATCTGTAATATGTAAACAATAATTCGAGGCCCACTCATTGTTGCCCCGGGGGCAGTAGACTCTCCGGTCTGACGTTTGATGCTTACTTTAAGAGCCATGTTTAGAAAATGTCGAATTTGCATATTTGTGGTTATTATTTTGAATTCTATATGATAGCAATTAAGTTTTCAAATTAGCATGGACCCGTAAGGCTTCCGTAGAGTCATGACGTCAAAAGTAGTGACATCATGCGTGGAAAAAAAGAAGCTGACCCACGCAAAGGTCAAACTCATTCAAGAGACGCGTCGTGTTTGTAGTCCAGCTCATTGCTCCTATAGGCTGTTACGGCTGGCTCGGACGCCCAACGGAATAATGGACACAACACAACAGGTTTAAGTTCTTAAGTGTTTTTATTTATAAGTTAACATAAAGTACCTGAAAAACCAGGAGACTAACTAATACGGTGTTGCTGCCGTGGAGTTGCGAGAGAGAGTGGACAGTTAGGAGGCTGAGTTTAAATAGTCTCAGCCTAATTGTCTAATTGTTAGCAGGTGCTAACAACCAGGGTTAATCGACCAACGTCACCGTGTAACAAGGCCTCCCGAGTGTTGAGGAGAACCTTGTAAAGACGACGCTCCCCTCCCCGTCCAGGTACCAGGTGGACCACGGCGTGCTGCTGATCCCCAGCGTGAACACAAGCGACCAGGGGCTGTACACGTGCACCGCCCGCACCCACATGGACCGGGCGGCCGCCTCAGCACTGCTCACTGTGCTGGGTAAGAGCCCCGGCCCCCGCGGCCACGCAGATGCTGGCCTGGGTCACGTACCGGATAATGTACAGAATGTACAGGTCACCATCGGGGAAAATAAGCCCCGACAGGCGTTCTATGCATTACCCTGCTTATCACACGGCTACTTGCCAAAATGGAAAAAAGAATTACCATTAGTATTCATGGTGTTGATCTGCAGAGAAATAGTTTGCCGTTGACGTCGCTTAGCAACCGAGTACGCTGGGGTTGATAAGTTACCGGACTACTCGCAGGGGGATACGAAGCATTCACTATATGCTTAGCAACGGTCAACTATCAAAAAAGTATTCACCGCCGGAAGTCGGGAAGGCCGATGCAATTTAACGGAGCGTTCCACAGCATTGAGAAGGACGGTGTAATACGGTATGCTAAAGACCAGGGTGTAGCGGGTGAGGCACGCCGGGGAAAAGCCGTCCTTTGTCGTGACTGCAGACCTAGCCTGTCTGTAAACTGGTGGTAGCGTGGTGATGTTCGGAGCTTTCGTTATTTTGGATTTGCTCCATAAACGTGTTGAGTGGCATGAGTGTTGGTCTGGACCTGCAGGCAGGCCTATCGTTTTAATGTGTGGGGTAATGAGAAAGAAGCATTATTGTTAAACATGTTGATTTTTACCGTTGAGATTAGCTCCAGCTTCCATATCTGGCAAGTCACAATCCTCAGACTTCCTTCTGAATGTGTGCGCACGGGCGTGTGCAGGGGGGGATCCATTTAAATGACGTCATACTACACAGTCCCCCCACTACACCGCTGGTAATGACTCGGACCGCACACGTGGGGGGTAAGGGGTAGGGGGGATGTAAATGTGCAGTAGGGAACTCGTAGAATGAGATGGAAAACTCAAAGCAATGTCGAGGTTCGAAAAAAAAGAAAATGCAAATTCTTTCCCATTCATTACCATACCTTGGTGTTGATTGACAGCGGCTAACGAGATTTCCAACGTGTTGCGGCGGCCGTGTTTTGTTTTTGTGTTTGTCTCAGATGTCCCTGACGCCCCAGGGGACGTGAAGCTGTCGGAACAAAAGGAACGCAGCGTCCGTCTGTCCTGGACAGCAGGAAGTGACCACAACAGCTCTATAACAGGTACCACTGGGCAAATAAAAGTCCCTTATTATTTACAGCAGGAAGTGACCACAACAGCTCCATAACAGGTACCACTGGGCAAATAAAAGTCCCTTATTATTTACAGCAGGAAGTGACCACAACAGCTCCATAACAGGTACCACTGGGCAAATAAAAGTCCCTTATTATTTACAGCAGGAAGTGACCACAACAGCTCCATAACAGGTACCACTGGGCAAATAAAAGTCCCTTATTATTTACAGCAGGAAGTGACCACAACAGCTCTATAACAGGTACCACTGGGCAAATAAAAGTCCCTCATTATTTGCAGCAGGAAGTGACCACAACAGCTCCATAACAGGGTACCACCTGCAGAGCAAATAAAATTCCTCTATTATTTACAGCAGGAAGTGACCTCAAAACAGCTCCATAACAGGTACCCTGGGCAAATAAAAGTCCCTTATTATTATACAAGCAGAGAAGTGACCTCAACAGCTCCATAACAAAGGTACCAACTGGGCATAATAAAAAGTCCCTCTATTTATTTACAGCAGGAAGTGACCACAACAGCTCTATAACAGGTACCACTGGGCAAATAAAAGTGCCCTTATTAATTTACACAGCAGGAAGTGACCACAACCAGCTCCATAACAAGGTACCCATGGGGCAAAATAAAAAGATCCCTTATTATTTACAGCAGGAAGTGACCAGAACAGCTTCATAACAGGTACCACTGGGCAAATAAAAGTCCCTTATTATTCACAGCAGGAAGTGACCACAACAGCTCCATAACAGGTACCACTGGTCAAATAAAAGTCCCTCATTATTTACAGCAGGAAGTGACCACAACAGCTCCATAACAGGTACCACTGGGCAAATAAAAGTCCCTTATTATTCACAGCAGGAAGTGACCACAACAGCTCGTTAACAGGTACCACTGGGCAAATAAACGTCTCTTATTTTTCACGGC
Source organism: Melanogrammus aeglefinus (assembly GCA_900291075.1). Taxonomy (NCBI): domain Eukaryota; kingdom Metazoa; phylum Chordata; class Actinopteri; order Gadiformes; family Gadidae; genus Melanogrammus; species Melanogrammus aeglefinus. Next base: position 168,515 of record OLKM01000603.1, read on the forward strand.
AGGAAGTGACCATAATAACTCTAAAACGGGTACCACTGGGCAAATTAGAGTCCTTCATTATCCACGGCAGGAAGTGACCATAACAGCTCTATATCATTCCACTGGTAAAATAGAAGTCTGATTTTTCACGGCAGGAAGCGACCATAACAGCTCTAGAGAAGGTTCAACTGGTCAAATAAAGTATCTTATCATGCACAGCAGGAAATGATAACATCCACTCTATACTAGGTCAAATGAAAGTATCTTTATTTACAAAGCAACAAACCTTTCAGCTTCTTGTTATAGTGAAGAGAACCAAAAATACAGTAATATACAATTAATGATTGTGTTTTAATCTATGATTCTGTTATGTTCCCTGATCGTTGAACATGATGTTAAACATCCTATTTTAGAAAGCCATCCTTTTGGATAATGCTGGAAGCCTTTGTACGACTGATGCGGTTCCCTCTGCAGTATGTCAACATCTCTTCGGTAACACCTGTTCATGTATCCCTTCATGAAGTCTTTTCACCAGAAAGCTCTTAATTGAGCCTCATGTAAAAATCTCCCCTTGAAAAAAGATTTTATTATGAAAGGATTTTTTTTATACTTTTCTTTTCAGGAGCGAAACAGAAGGTGACACTTCGCATTATAATTTAAAATATTGAAGAATCGTGTTGAACAAAGCAGTGGAAAATTGTTTTTAGAAAATAAATCTGAAGTAAAAGGAGAACGGTACCCACCCCTCCTCCTCCTCCTCCTCCTCCTCCCCCTCCTCCTCCTCTCCTCCTCCTCCTCCTCCTCCTCCCTCCTCCTCCTCCTCCTCCCCCTCCCTCCTCTTCCTTCCTCCC
>OLKM01000603.1:169369-174369 GCA_900291075.1 Melanogrammus aeglefinus
CTCTTCTCCCTCACCTCCCCGACCTCAGCCCACATCCCTTCAGCAGCACCATCCCATAATGAGGTGTCCAGTGGTGTGCCGTGCTGCTGATTCCCCAGCGCTGTGTCTTTATTCAATGAAGAAACATTCCACAACTCTGCCACTCAAACCAAGCCAGGCTCAAAGTTTTACCCGTCGATATTATCCAGCCTCTACGAAAAACACATTTTTCCTCTCAGAATAATTAAACCTGGGGCTTTTGTTCGGAATGCGAGGCGAACACACAAAAGCCAATCTTTAGTTCCGATTAGATTTCGGTGTAAGAAACACGTCACCTTGGGTTCAGTGACGATCAAAGCCGCGCTTTTAGGAGATCTCTCGTCTGCGTGCTTTTCATCCCGACGCCACTTCTCATTGCTCCACCCGACTAAGGCTAGCTAGCGGCTTGGCTAATCAGCCGTCCTCATTACATGGGTCTGCAGGCCACGCCAATTAATGTAATCGACCCTGTGAACCTTCACTCAATTGGATTTGCCCACGCAGATATGACTGTGAAAAGACAACAAGTCTGAAGTCGGAAAGCAGGTTTTCAAAAATGTATTTCTGCAGGATATAATTTTAGTAGTCATTATCGACCCAGGAACCCAAACCCAATTTGATATACACAAGCAGTTCTCCACTGAATGGACCTTTTCATGACTCTGTGGACAAAGCCTCCCGCCACAAACGGAATCAAATACCGTTTATAAAGGCTCACCCTCCACTCTGTGTGACCGTGGCAAACAAAGAGTCAACGTCTCTCTCCCCCTCTCCTCCCCCCTCTCCTCCCCCCTCCCCCCCCCCCCCCCCCCCAGAGCGCCCCGCTCCCCCCCCCCCCCCCCCCCCCCTCCCCCCAGAGTTTGTGGTGGAGTTTGAGGAGAGCCAATGGGAGCCGGGCAGGTGGAGGGAGATACAGCGGGTCCCCGGTAACCAGGCAACAGCAGACCTGGCTCTGCAGGGGAACCTCGACTACCAGTTCAGAGTGTCGGCCAACAACGCCGTGGGCCGCGGGCCCCCCAGCCAGCACACCGGGAGATACGACACCCCGGCCGCAGGTCAGGCCCGCTCCTATTGGCTGACCCCCCCCCCCCCCGCCCCCCTCCTTCTGACAGCCACCTGCGGTGACTCCCGTCCTGTTCAGACCTACACACAAACCTGCTGAATTCTCCTTTTCTAATAAACCTGTGATGTGCCCCCAGACCCTAAAGCAGTAGGGGTTGTGGTGTATATTATAATATATATATATATATATATATATCTGGAGCGTGTGCGTTTGTGTGTGTGTGCGTGAATGTGCGTTTGTGTGTGTGTCTGTGTTTGTGTATGTATATATATATTTATATGTGCTTGTGCATTTGTGTGTGCGTTTGTGTATATGTATATATTTACACACACACACACACACACACACACACACACACACACACACACACACACACACACACACACACACACACACACACACACACACACACACACACACACACAGAATGGCTCCAACCTTTTCAGTATTCAGTCTGGTTCCGTTATTTAGCGTCGGGTCTTCAAGAGTGACTCCCAACAGCCCGTCCTAGTGCTAGCAGTAACTAACGGTCACGGAACCACCTCTCCTCCTGAAGCTCCAGACCGCAACCCCGAGGACATCCGCATCCACGGCCACGTCCCCCACCAGATGGAGATCAGCTGGGAGGTGAGAGACCCCCCCAACCCCCGGCCGCACACCCCCTCTCTGCCTCCCCCCCAACCCCCACCGCACACCCCCTCTCTGTCTCCCCCCCAACCCCCTCTCTGTCTCCTCCCACCCACCACCCCCCACCGTCCCCCCCACTCTCCTCGTCCGTCCCCCCAACTCCACTCACCAACCCTCTCTGTCTCCCCCAACCCCCACCCTCACACACCCTCTCTGTCTCCCCCAACCCCCACCTCCCACCCCCTCTCTGTCTCCCCCCCAACCACGACGCCACACCCCTCTCTTGTCTCCCCCCAAACCCCGCCGCACAACCCCCTCTCTGTCTCTCCCCAACCCACAGCCGCACACCCCCTCTCTGTCTCCCCCCACCCACCTCACACACACTCTGTCTCCCCCCCACCACCCACCTCACACCCTCTCTGCCCCCCCCCCCAGCCGCTGCTGCCGGTGGAGCACAACGGTCTGGGCCTGGAGTACCAGGTGGGGTACCGCCGGCTGGGGGTGGAGCAGTGGACCGAGCAGATGGTGAAGAGGCACCTGCTGGTGGTCAAGGACACGCCCACCTTCGTCCCCTACGAGATCCGCGTGCGGACCCTGAACGCCGTGGGCTGGGGCCCCGAGCCCCGGGTGGTCACGGGCTACTCCGGGGAGGACGGTGAGCCGGGCGCGTCTTCTGATACTCTGAGTCGGATTTGACGGCTTTCTGTCGTACTTTTGTCGTATTCTGATACTTTTAGTTGTCTTCTGCTGCCCTTAATAGTTTTCTACTACAGTTAGTCGCATTCTGCTGCTTTAAGTCGTATTTTGGTCGTATTCTGACACTTTGTCGTCTTCTACGGCTTTTACTCGTATTCTACGGCTTTTAGTTGTATTGTACTGCTTTTACTCGTATTCTACGGCTTTTAGTCGTATTGTACTGCTTTAACTCGTATTCTACGGCTTTTAGTTGTATTGTACTGCTTTTACTCGTATTCTACGGCTTTTAGTCGTATTGTACTGCTTTAACTCATATTTTACTGTTTTTAGTCGTATTGTACTGCTTTAACTCGTATTCTATGGCTTTTAGTCGTATTGTACTGCTTTAACTCGTATTCTACGGCTTTTAGTCGTATTGTACTGCTTTAACTCGTATTCTACTGCTTTTAGTCGTATTCTGTGTCTTCAAATTGTTTGGTACTGTTTCAGTCGTACTTATTCTGCTTCTTTAGTCACATTCTGCTGCTTTGGTCGTGTTCTGCTTTTTTTATTTTTTATTATTCAAACTCTGCTTGAGGGCTGATATTATTTGTCGGCTGCTGTGGTATTCAGAGTAATAACTGAAATGACACCCGGCTGACTTTATGCATGACACGAGATGGATCAATATGCTCTATCAAATTCTCCATATTTATTTCCTTCATGTTTGTTTCTTCATGAGTGTTCGCAGAAAAGCGACAGCAGAGCCAGCGCTTGGGATTACGCTCGCAAAGTGACAAGCCTTGCATGACTTCATTAAGATGAACGTATTGTTCGTGACTCTACCCCCTGACAGTCTCTTTCTTTGCCGTGCCTCCGAGCAGAGGAATCGTACAGCCACTGTTTTGCATGTGCCTCACATTTCTTTCCCTTCCTTCTCTTGCTCTCTTACGACTGCTCCAACATCAGTTGTCGTGTGGCACTGTGTGAGGCAGAATGTGTCAGGTTGAGTTCATTTATTTACTATTTGTTACCCCCCCCTCCCTGTGGTGTTAGTGTTGCCGTGCGTAGGTGTCCATTACACACCCCCTCTCCACTTTGAAACCAGACAAACACACAGGAAAAAAAAAAGGGAACGAAACAAACATCGTCTGATCTCGGCGTGCCTCCTCTCACGCTAAACGAGTGGGAGGTAAAACAAAGCCAAATAAATCAAGGGGAATCCCGACTGCTTTTAGCACCAGTTGGTGCCGGGAGTTTGAAGGCTAACCGTAGCGCGGCGCTAGTGACCGGCCCGCGGCGTCAGCTGCTGCTCCCCCCTTTCATCCTCTCCACGTGACAGCCACAGCTGAAATTGTTTTCCTGTGTGAGGCGGAGCGGTTGCTGTTATTTGTCCCGTCTCCCAGCGTTAAGACGCTGTGTTAACACACTGTGCGTGTTTACTTGTGTCTGGTTCTGTGTGTGTGTCCGTGTCTATATGTGTGTGTGTGTGTGTGTGTTTACGTGTGTGTGTGTCTGTGTATGTATATATGTGTGTGTGTGTGTGTGTGTGTGTGTGTGTGTGTGTGTGTGTGTGTGTGTGTGTGTGTGTGTGTTTATATATGTGTGTGTGTCCAGTGGTATATGTATATATGTGTGTGTGTGTGTGTGTTTACGTGTGTGTGTGTCTGTGTATGTATATATGTGCGTGTGTGTGTGTGTGTTTATATATGTGCGTATGTGTTAGCTTGTATACGTGTGTGTTTGTGTAGACAGTGTGTTTCCTTCAGTGCCTCCGAGCAGAGCCTATTTAAGTGTACTTTGTGTACCCCACAGCTCCTTGATATTGACCTCTGACCCCCACCCCCCCCCAGTGCCCACGGCGGCTCCGCGGGGCGTCGGCGTGGAGGTGCTGAACGCCTCCCTGCTGCGGGTCAGCTGGACCCCCGTACCCGAGAACACCGTGAGGGGTCACCTGGGAGGCTACGCTGTAGGTGGTCCCTAACCCCAATACACCCTGAATACACCCTGAAAACACCCTGAAAACACCCTGAAAACACCCTGAAAACACCCTGAAAACACCCTGAAAACACCCTGAAAACACCCTGAAAACACCCTGAAAACACCCTGAAAACACCCTGAAAACACCCTGAAAACACCCTGAAAACACCCTGCAAACACCCTGCAAACACCCTAAATACACCCTGAAAACACCTTGAATACACCCTGAAAATATCCTCAATGCAAGCTTAATACACCCTAAAAACACCCTGAATACACCCTCAATACACGCTTAATACACCCTAAATACACGCTTAATACACCCTTAACACACGCTTAATACACCCTAAGTACAACGCTTAATGCATGCTTAATACACCCTTAATACACCCTTAATACACCCTTAATTTTGACTCCAGACTGCTCTATTTAACCGTTTATACAAACACACTTTCATCAAACACAAGACATTTAAAGCTGGGGTATGTAGTCCTGGAAAACTAGCAAGAGAGCGAGCAAGATTTGAAAAAAGCACCTCCTCCTGCCTCCTCTAAGTTCCTCCCCCCTGCTCCCCCTCCCGTCAGTGAGTCCGTCCAAGCCACGCCCCCACACACAGGGACCTGAAGGCTGTGCGCGC
>OLKM01000603.1:182120-197200 GCA_900291075.1 Melanogrammus aeglefinus
ATGGAGGCTGGTGGAGGCCTTCCAACGTGGTTCTGTCCTCGTTCACCATGTCTCTCTCTTTGATCCGACGGCCCGTCCGCCGTTCTGTTTGATAGTCGGGGAGCTCTGCCCTTCTCCTGTCCTCCTTCTGTCTCCTCTTTCATCACCTCCTCACTGTTGTCCTCTGAGTTACTAATGCGCCGTCATCCTGACTCCCCTCTCTCTCTCCCCCGCTCCCGCTCCCTCTCTCCCCCCTCTCACTCACACTGACTCCCCTCTCCCCCCCCCCCCCGCACTCACACTGACTCTCAACTCTCTTCCCCCTCCCTCCCTCTCTCACACTGACCCCCCCCCCTCTCTCCTCTCCCCCCCTTCCTCTCTCACACTGACTCCTCTCCCCCCTGTGTCCCCCTCCACAGTGAACGAGAGCACCATGGAGGTGGAGCAGCCCCTGACGGAGGTCAACATCTCGGGGGCCGACACCACCCAGTGGCGGCTGGAGGGACTGAGGGAGGGGGCGCTCTACCGCTTCCTGCTCAGCGCCTGCACCCAGGTGGGCTGCGGCGCCCCCCTGGCCCAGGAGGGCAGCACCCCGCCCCAACCTCGTGAGTGGGGGGGGGGGATCACTTGGGGTCATTCGACGCCTACTGGTTGAGGAGTCGGACCAGTAACCGGAGAGTGGCCGGTTCGAATCCCGACCAGTAGGCAGAAAGAAAAATGTGGACGGGGGCGTGGTCGGTGGGTGGGTGGGGAGGGGGTGTAGTTGTGCAGCACCCTCCTACGTCCTCATCCACGGTTGAGATGCCCTTGAGCAAGGCACCTGAAACCCCCGCCTGCTCCCCGGGCGCTGCACCGCGGTGGCCCGCCGGCGCCCCGCCGGCGCCCCGGGTGTGCCGGTGTGCCCTCCCCATATGCTCACTGCCCCCGGATGGGTCAAAAGCAGAGAAAGACTTTCCTCCAAAAAGGGACAATAAAGGATAACTAGCTTGACGTAAAGTACTGAAGCTTCTGCTGAAAGGGACTCTGGTAAAGGGTGAAGTAATCTGGATGAAAAACAGGTTGAAATTGAAAGTACCAAAAGTACAGTAAAAAAAAAATAGGGCATAGCTTATAGGGGAACATTTGGAGTAACTATGGTTACGGGTGTCTTTGGTAGTTACCAATTAAAGGCACTACCGCGAGTGAAGGAGAAGGCTGCGTTGATTTTGCCGCAACGTTTGACGTCCGGTTGTGATCTTCACGCAAATTTCCTTTTGGGGTTGATCTACCACAACTTGTGTCAGTGACACCGGTGGTTATCCTCACACGCATACCGTAGCAGCGCCCATGCTGCCCGCCGCCGCCTCTGTGACGTCGATAGCCAGGTTATCGTGAGGTTTGCAGCCAATGAAACATGACAAGTGTGTGGGCGACTGTTCGTTGAACCTGTTGCACATCACTTAGTCAACATGCAACAGGTGTGCAGCCTCAAATGCCAAAAAATGTGTGTGTTGAAGTCAGAGTGGAAGTCGGCAGAAATCTACAAGGCTCAAGTGCAGATACTCAAACTATTAAGGTAGTGAACCAAACGATTTATTGGGAGTTCCCATGGCTGTGTCTTAGTTTTGTCAACACAGGTAAGTGCATACCAACTGCCCTTGCTCTTGGCCGTTTTCTCTCCAATATTGCCCATAAATGAACAAATCCACAACAAGTTTAGATTTTCTGTTGACTCACCATCACGCTTTCAGTCTCGATCTGCGTCCGTTCGTTACAAACTGAGCTGAGGGAGCTGAGCGATACACTTGGACTCAAAACTGTAAGTTTGGGCTGCTTTCCAATCAGTTAGAAAACACTGCCTCCTACACTTACCCTCGTGACTTATTGATATGTTGCTCTGCACTCCGAAACCCAAAAGCTCACGCTAGACTACAGCGCAGCCAGTATTTCAGACATTGTCGAATCGAATACAAACTAATCCAACAGTACTTCGTTGTGGAGTTGGGAAAAAGTACCAGACCGGACACACAGCGCCAAACTCAACTCAACATGTGAGGATGAAAGAAAGAACCCTGTGTCTTTCTCCGGTGTCCATCAGTGTCGGCGATAATGAAACACATTCTGTCAGGCAGACACCGACTAGAGGCTGGAGAACGAGGAGGTTACGAGGTGGACATTTCCTTTCCATTGCACCATCCGTCGTGCCGGCCACACTGGCTTCTCCCTCCTCCCAGTGTCCTATCAGACAGGGTGGCCAGATCTCCATCCATCACTCGCTGGGAGACCAAACACAGACCTGTTGTACCTCACTCTCATCCAGCGGCTGCCTGAAGGCGCGCTCGAGGTGTTTCACAGAGAAGCAGAAGACAAAATGTCCTCCTCTCCCTCCCCTCACAACGCTGGCCTCCCCCTTACTCCTCACCGCTGACCACAAGGTGGTTTTTAACGAACACGTTTGTTCAGGTATTAGGAGCGATGTTGCGTGATGTTAGATGGGTGAAGGGTTCTTGTTGAGCGATGAGTGAAGGGTTCCTGGTAGAATCCGGACCTGGAGCTGTGATGCTGTGTTGCTGACGTTCTCTGCAGTTCCTCCCGAAGAAGATCTCAATCTCCTTTTTCTCAATCTGGACGTGAACTCGTAGAGTTTACGTTTCCTGCCAACAGGAGGAAAGAATCTCAAACCTGTTTGTTCTGAATCAAATTTCATGCGAATCGGTTCATGCAACATCCATCCTAGTTATTATCTGGACGTTGCCATCTGCTCGGCCGTGCAAATCCTTTTATTATCTTTTTATGTTAATACTGGATGGAGAATTCGGCAGTGCTGGGACTGGGAAATGAATGAATTCAGTCATGAGCTTGCTCCTATTCCCTGACCGCCTCAGTCCTCAAAAGTGGAGCCACTGTCACAAAATGGCGGACAGGTTGGAGAAGAAAAAAACTTTCCGGTCCCTTCATGCGAGCACCTCTGTGTTACCGCGGGAAGAAAACGCTGCACAAAGTCCAGCCACCGTTCCTGGACGGTTCCTTTGAGGGGTTTTTGCCCTTAATTTGGGGAATAAGAAGCAGGTGAAGGTGGAGGAGAGGGGGTAGGGGGGAGAGGAGGGTGAGGGGGAGGAGGGGGAGGGGGGAGGGGGAGGAAGAGGGGGAGGATGAAGTAGGAATGGGACGGGGGCCCTTTCAGAGCCATTAGATATATTGTTAGAGAACATGTCTGAGCGCAAGCACGGCTCACAGATAAAATGGCTCTATTATGAAGCCGCAGCCTCGGGGGGGGGGGGGGGCGCGACGCTCACAAAGCCGCCGAGTGGATCTGCCGGCGCTGGCGGCGAGAAGCCGAACGCCCCGAGTCGGAAGACGTTAATAGCTGCTGATGGTCTGCCCGAAAAAAAAACGACAAAACTGAATAAAAACCAGAAAAAGAAAGGAGAACTGCTCTGGTTCAGGTCGGCGAGGACGGTCAGACGAGACGTATTAACGAGGGAGAATGATGATGCACGGAGGATGAGGTAGCATTTGAATGTTACATTTACCAATGTTAGAATTAAGACTTTTGTAACTCTGACTCCCTCTGTGTTGCATTGTCCGCTCCTCGGCATCCAGCGCGTTGTATCAAAGCCTTTTAACGGGCATCGCCAAGTGGGGGATCAGCTCCAAGAGTCTAGACATCTAGTATTGATCAATCAGCAGGGACACCTGGGGGGGGGGGTGTGTGTGTGTGTGTGTGTGTGTGTGTGTGTGTGTGTGTGTGTGTGTGTGGTGGTGGGTGTGTGTGTGTGTGTGTTGTGTGTATGTGTGTGTGGTGTTGTGTGTGTAGTGTGGTCTGTGGTAACCCGGTTCTATCAGCCCCGCCTCCGATCAATGAACAAGAGTCTCTGATGCTCACAAACTGCCAACAAAGGCACGTTTATTAAATCTAAAAAAACTGAAAAAAGGGGAATCACCCGTCGATGCAAACCATATCTCCTGTGGTCTTCTCTAGACCGGGTGCTGGGGCAAAGGTCCGTCCGGGTAGGGAGTCTCGGCCCGCTCTCTGCTCCTACATGGGTCACATACCTCCTCTCCTCAGACAACGTCTCTACTCTGGTCATGTACCCTTCCCCTGTGCCTGATTGGCCTCCTTCGCAGGTGTCCCCCGTTTGCTCTCATGCAGTCCTTGGCTCCCTCCGGGGGAAAAGGGTGGTGGACTGCCTGTATCACCTGCCCCCTGGGCTTCCAGAGCCGCTGTGTCGGGGCCGGGTTGCCACAGTGTGTGTGTAGGAGTGTGTGTGTGTGCGTGGGTGTGTGCACAAGTGTTCCTGGAGACTAAAGTGAAGTGCATGTTTGAAGTCTCTCCATCGCTATGTCTCACTGCTGCGTCTCATAGCGATGGAGGGAGAGTGAAAGATAGACGAGAGGGAGAACGGAAAGATGGAGAGCGAGGCGGAGGGAGGGAGGCGGGGGGGGAGGAGGGAGAGAACATCAATGACAAAGGGGGAGAGAATGGGAGAGAGGGAGGCTGAGGTGCTGAGATCCGCAGCAGAACAATGCAGCAGATGCAGGAAAATCCTCAGCTCTCCTCCAGCAGGTCTCCTGAGATAAGAGCTGCAGGGAGAGAGAGAGGGAGAGACACACACACACACACATACACATACACTCACAGACACTCACACACACACTCACACATACCCATACACACACACTCACAGACACACACACACTCACACACACACATACACTCACAGACACACACACACTCACACTCACACATACCCATACACATACACTCACAGACACACACACACACACACACACACACACACACACACACATACACACACACACACACACACACACACACACACACACACATACACTCACAGACACACACACACACTCACACATACCCATACACATACACTCACAGACACACACACACTCACACTCACACATACACTCACAGACACACACACGCACACACTCACAGACACACACACACACACACACACACACACACACACACACACACACACACACACACACACACACACACACACACACACACACACACACACACACACACACACACATACACTCACAGACACACACAGACACACACATACACACTCACAAACACACACACTCACAGACACACACATACATAACATACACACACACAAACACACACACAGACACACCCACAAAAAGACAAACAGAGAGAGAGACACAGACCGGTATGCAGACCGACACACACACAACACACACACACACACACACACACACACACACACACACACACACACACACACACACACACACACACACACACACACACACACACGCACACGGACGCACAACACACAGAAGCACAGTGAGAGACTGAGGAGGCGGGAATGGGAGCGAGGCGGTCAGGAGACGGAGACAACATATAGAGCCAGTATGCAACATGTCTCAGGCGGAGAGCCACGCAGAGAAACAAGTCGCTCTGGATATTAAATGATTGACTTTGATGTACATCAGTACACCCAGGCTGTTACCAGCCACTCCCGGACTAATGGCCTCTTAGACGCTGTTGCACAGAGAAACGGCCAGGAAGAATATTTTGGTATTTTCTGCTGCTAATTGTCTGCCTCTCTCCCGCTGCTTCTCGCCCTGCTAATCAGTAGCCCAGAACACAGATCTGGTGCCTGTGTAGTGAGGCGTCTGTGTAGCGCACGTGCCTCCCTTCATGTGTGTTACGCTTCGCAGTGGGTTTACCATGCTGTAGGTGTGTGTGTGTGTGTGCGCGTGCTGTGTGTGTGTGTCTGTATCTGTGTGTGTGCCTCTGTTTGAAAGTGCTTTTTGTGAACGTGTGTGTGTGTGTCTGTGTCTGTGTGTGTGTGTGTGTGTGTGTGTGTGTGTGTGTGTGTGTGTGTGTGTGTGTGTGTGTGTGTGTGTGTGTGTGTGTGTGTGTGTGTGTGGTCTTGAGAGCCTCTGGGCTAGCTTTGCCTATAACAGTAATAGTCTCTTGTATTTCAATTACATTTTCTCTCCTCTGAAGATTTGTCCCCGACTCCTGCTGCGGCCCCTCCTGGGACCAGTATGTATTGCCAAGTACCGCTAGCATAGAGTCCTGTTAGCAGTAGCTAAGGCTGTGTGAACATTGGTCTAGCACCGTGCCAGCTTTACTGTTCTTAAAGCCAAGTGTCACTAGCATAGAGTCCTGTTAGCAGTAGCTAAGGCTGTTTGAACATTGGTCTAGCACCGTGCCAGCTTTACTGTTCTTACAGCCAAGTGTCACTAGCATAGAGTCCTGTTAGCAGTAGCCAAGGCTCTGTGAACATTGCTGTAGCAACGTGCTAGTTTTACTGTTCGGCCAGCCAAGTTTCATGAGCACAGATTGGTGTTCGCAGTAGTCAATGCTGTATGAACATTGTTGTAACAACATGCTAGTTGTAGTGTTTTTTATAGCTAGGTAAAACTAGCATCGGGCCCTGTTAGCAGTAGCTGCGGTTATATGAACATTGTTGTAGCAACATGCTAGTTGTAGTGTTTTATAGCTAAGTAAAGCTAGCATAGTTAACAATAGCCAAGTCTGTAAGAACATTGATGTAGCAACATGCTAGTTGTGGTGTTTTTTATAGCTAGGTAAAACTAGCATCGGGCCCTGTTAGCAGTAGCCGCGGTTATATGAACATTGATGTAGCAGCATGCTAGTTGTAGTGTTGTTATGGCCAAGTGTCGCTAGCATAATGTCATGTTAACAATAGCCAAGTCTGTAAGAACATTAGAGTTGTGGTGTAGTCTTAGCTAGAAATGTTGCACTCCCAAATAGATTCGCTGTACTTATTCTATAATCCCTCTCCAGAATATACCACCACCCCATACACTAAATCTTTAATCGTATTCATTCCTAGCTCAGTTTCAACGTCCCCGATGGGAACGAGTTAGCGCCTGAAATCTCACATTCCATCGTCTTCCTCCCTTTCTTCTTCGCAGGCCTCAACTGCTTTTTCATCTTCCCCACTTCTGTCCACGACTCTGTGCCATCGCCTCCTCTAGGTACAGCCCCCCCACACACACACGGTATTCATATCCCATCTCCATCCCCGGCCCTGATAAGGGCTCCGGGTCCATCTCGGTCCTTCAATCTAAATCCATTCCCATTGCCTCCCATTCTCCCCCGGCTGGGAGGGAGTCTGTCCGCTGGGCTTCAGGCTGAAAGGCAGCTCTCCGATGCCACTCCAATCCAGCTTTATCTAGAGTGCCCCCCCCAGCCCTCAGCCCTACAGTCCCCCACCACCCCCGGTCCCCCCAGCCCCCGGTCCCCCAGCCCCGGTCCCCTTGTGAGGAACAACAGTAAATAAATAAATAAATAGATGTACAAGTGAATGTGACTTCACTCTATTAAGTGGGGGGCTCCGGCGCTGGCACTGGGAGCCCTCGTCTGGAAAGGCTCGGCTGTGACCCCGCCCCCCCACCCCCACGCTCCCCTCCCTCGCTCCCCTCCCCGCCCCCCCTGTCGACGTGACGGACTGCTGCTGCTTAATTCCTCTTCTTCCCTCACCTCTTCTCCGTCTCCTCTCTCTCTCTCTCTCTCTCTCTCTCTCTCTCTCTCTTCTCTCTCTCTCTCTCTCTCTCTCTCTCTCTCTCTCTCTCTCTCTCTCTCTCTCTCTCTCTCTCTCTCTCTCTCTCTCTCTCTTTTTCTCCCCCCCCCCCTCTCTCTCTCTCTCTCTCTCTCTCTCTCTCTCTCTCTCTCTCTCTCTCTCTTTTCTCCCCCCCCCCTCGCTCTCTCTCTCTCTCTCTCTCTTTTCTCCCCCCCTCCCTCGCTCTCTTTATCTCCCCAGCGCTGTTGAACATAAGCTCCCTTGTGAGTGACACCTTCGCCAACATCAGCTGGGTCGCCAGAAATGAGCAGCAGGACTCCCAGCTCCATGTGGCTTATATGAATAACCGTAAGCTGCCCCACCACCGCCACCCCCACCTCTCCGCCACCACCTCCACCTCCACCACCGCCACGGCGACTAGCTCACCACCGGCCGCCACCACCACCCACCTCACCCATCCACCACCGCCACTAGCCCCACCGCCACCACCACCACCTCCACCCTCCACCACCGCCACCGCCACTAGCTCCACCGCCGCCACCACCACCACCTCCACCCTCCACCACCGCCACTAGCCCCACCGCCACCACCACCACCTCCACCCTCCACCACCGCCACTAGCTCCACCGCCTCCACCTCCACCCTCCACCACCGCCACCGCCACTAGCCCCACCGCCACCACCACCACCCTCCCACCACCACCACTAGCCCCACCGCACCTAACACACCCTCCACACCCTCCACCCACTCGATCAACGCTCACTAGCTCCACCGCCACCACCAACCACCTCCACCCTCCGTCACCAGCCCAACGCCACACTAGCTCCACCGCCGCCAACACCACCACCTCCACCCTCCACCACCGCCACTAGCCCCACCGCCACCACCACCACCTCCACCCTCCACCACCGCCACCGCCACTAGCTCCACCGCCTCCACCTCCACCCACCACCCACCACCACCACCACCACCCACACCTCCACCTCCACCACCACCACCTCCACCCTCCACCACCGCCACTAGCCCCACCGCCACCACCACCACCCACCACCCTCCACCACCGCCACTAGCTCCACCGCCTCCACCTCCACCCTCCACCACGCCACCGCCTAGCCCACCGCCTCCACACACACCACCCTCCACCACCGCCACCGCCACTAGCTCCACCGCCTCCACCACCACCTCCACCCTCCCACCACCACCACCACCACCTACCACCCACCACCTCCACCACCACCTCCACCCTCCACCACCGCCACTAGCTCCACCGCCTCCACCACCACCTCCACCCTCCACCACCGCCACCGCCACTAGCTCCACCGCCACCACCACCACCTCCACCACCGCCACTAGCCCCACCGCCACCACCACCACCTCCACCCTACACCACCACCGCCACTAGCTCCCACCGCCACACCACCACCGCACACCACCAGCCACCGCAACATCCACCACCGCCACTAGCTCCACCGCCTCCACCTCCACCACCACCACTAACCCCACCGCCACCACCTCCACCACCTCCACCCTCCACCACCACCACTAACTCCACCCTCCACCATCACCACTTCCACTAACTCCACCCTCCACCACCAACACTAACTCCATCCTCCACCACCTCCACCAACACTGCCATCTCCAGCCTCCACTACCTCCACCACCTCCACCCTCACCCCTCCACGCCTCTCTGATTGTATTTTTTGACAAAGGAGCGTCATATTGCCCGCCGGCGGTTACATAGCGGTAAACACACCAAACCAACGACGCACCGTACCCCCAACCCCTACTGCGCCTGACGCAGGCAGCGGTGGGGTGTACATCAGGGCTCTCAGTCGGGGGGTTTGGGTCGCAGGAGGGGGCTATGAGCAGGAGGGGGTTAGCATGATCAGCACCGCCTGAGTCCTCCCGTGACGGTAAACCTCACCCCTCCACCCCCCTCCCCGTGGAACTGTTGTCCTGTGCTGCCGTCAGGTGAGGGCGTCTGGAGGGTCTCGGAGGCCGTTAACGCCTCCCGCAGCTTCCACGTGGTCGAGGGCCTCGAGCCCGGCGCGGCGTACACGGTGCGGCTCATAGCCAAGCACCTGTTCGATAACGCCAGCGTGTTCGAGGACGTGATACAGACCCGGGTCCGAGGTGAGGCGCCGCGGCGCGCTAACCGTCAGCTAGTGGCGCCGTAGCGGTTAGTCGGCGGTTGTAGCGCTAGTTGTTTGTGGTTCGTGAGTTTAAGCTGTGGTTTTTAGCAGCAGTGTGATTGAACAAAGCCTGTGTGTGTGTGTGTGTGTGTGTGTGTGTGTGTGTGTGTGTGTGTGTGTGTGTGTGTGTGTGTGTGTGTGTGTGTGTGTGTGTGTGTGTGTGTGTGTGTGTGTGTGCGTGTACAAGTACATGTATTTAGTGTTTCTCTGAACCTTTTGTTTCTGCTCCGTCGAATGTTATTTTCGGTAAGTGTGTCAACATCCTTTTCCGACGCGCCCGCTCTTTATCCGTCAGTGATGAGGCCTGTCAGAGGAGGAGTGGCGCTTTCAAGACGGCGGGAGTTCTGTGTTTCAACAATTGTTGAGTTTTATAAAAAAGGAAAAACACCACTGTATGCCTGGTAACCGTTGCTTTGACAATATCTTTTCTCCTCCTCCTCATTCTCTTTCTTTTTCTTCTCTTCCTCCATCTTCTTCTTCTCCTTCCTCCTCCTCCTCCTCCTCCTCCTCCTCCTCCTCCTCCTCCTCCTCCTCCTCCTCCTCCTCCTCCCTCCCCCTCCTCCTCCTCCTCCTCCTCCTCCTCCTCCTCTTCCTCCTTCTCCTCCTCCTCACTCTCCTCCTCCTCCTCCTCCTCTTCCTCATTCTCCCCCTTCTCCCCCTCCTCCTTCTCCCCCTCCTCTTCCCTTCTTCCCCCTCCTCCTCCTCTTCCCCTCTCCTCCTTCTCTTCCCCTCTCCTCCTTCTCTTCCCCTCTCCTCCTTCTCTTCCCCTCTCCTCCCCTCCCCTCCTTCTCCTCCTCCTCCTCCTCCTCCTCCTCCTCCTCCTCCTCCTCTTCCTCCCCCCTCCTCTTCCCCTCTCCTCCTCCTCCTCCCCTCCTCCTCCTCCTCCTCCCCTCCTCCTCCTCCTCTCTCCTTCTCCTCCTCTCCTCTTCCTCTCCTCCTCTCTCCTCCTCCCCCTCTCCTCTCCTCTCCTCTCTCCTCCTCCCCTCCTTTCTCTCCTCCTCCCCTCTTCGCTCTCCTCCTCCTCCCCCTCCTCTCGCTCTCTCCTCCCTCCTCTCACCCTCCTCTCAGCCCCTCCCTCCATCCCCCTCCTCCTCCCCCCCTCCTCCCCCTCCTCCCCCCCCCCCTCCTCCTCTCCTCCTCCTCCTCCTCTTCCCCTCTCCTCCTTCCGCCTCCTCCTCCTCTCCCTCTCCTCCCCTTCCCTGTTGCTGTGCTCCTCCTCCCCCTCCTCCTCCTCTTCTCCTCCTCCTCCTCCTCCTCCTCTTCCCTCTCCTCCCCCTCCTCTTCCCTCTCCTCCTCCTCCCCCTCCTCCTCCTCCTCCTCCTCCTCTAGGCATGTCGGGCCTTGCGTCGGAGGTGTCTAAGGGCTGGCTGATTGGGGCCATGTGTCTGGTCGCGTGCCTCACCCTGGTGGCACTGGTCGCCTGCTTCGTGCGGAGGAACAAGGGCGGCAAGTATGCAGGTACGTCACCGCCGCCGCCGCCGTCGCCACAGCAACCACCAGGTAGTGACCCGGTCAGGTAGCCCCCCCCCCCCCCCCCCCCCCCCCCAGGGCCGTTTCCAGACAGGAAGTGAACAGCGTCTGCGTTATGGAGAGCTCCTCTTGAGACGTCATCGTTTGGCCCCTGTGTGACATTGATTAAAATAGTTTCCAATTAACCAAGGTCGATATTTTTCATACACTATTATTATTTTTTGGTCAACGTTTTCATGCGAGTCCGTCAGCACTTACAGTATAAAGAATATATTTTTCCAGGTGTGTCCTTACTCTCTGATGGTTTATTTAGTAACCGGCTCCATGACGCGGCCAAGTAGCTGAGACAGGTTTCAAACCTGTTTCAATCTTCATAACTATTGTCGTCTGCAGGCGTGTAGGATACCTGTACGCCTGCACGCACTGACGTGGCACGCACGCACGCACGCACGCACGCACATACACACACACAGACACGTACACACACACGTACGCACATACACGCACACACAGACCTGTACACACGCTCGTACGCACATACACACACCTGAAACACGCACGCACGTACACACACATGCAGCTGTTTCCCGATCGCAGCACCGACGCATTACTCTTCCACAATGAAGGGCTCTTTAGAGAGAGGGGGAGAGGGGAGAGAGAGAGAGAGAGGGGAGAGAGAGTGAGAGAGAGAGAGAGAGGAGAGAGAGAGAGGAGAGAGAGAGAGAGAGAGAGGGGGGGAGAGGGAGAGAGAGAGAGAGAGGGGGGGAGAGAGGGGGGAGAGGGGGGAGAGAGAGAGAGAGAGAGAGGAGGGAGGAGATGAGGAGAGAGGGAGAGAGAGGAGGAGGAGGTGGAGAGAGAGAGAGAGAGGGGGGGAGAGTGAGGAGGGAGAGAGAGAGAGAGAGGGAGAGAGAGGGAGAGAGGGGGAGGGAGAGAGAGCAGAGAGAGAGGGGGGAGAGTGAGAGAGAGAGAGAGGGGGGGAGTGAGGGGGAGTGAGGGAGAGAGGCATGTCCTAGTTCTTCGCTGCCATGTGAAGCACGTTTCTCCCGGTGGTCCGGGTGAGTGGGGGAGGGGGGGAGGGGGGAGGAGGGGCGCTCTGATTACACTGGGTGTCAGCGGGGTTCTGTTTCCCCCCCTCACCTACACAGGCCCCTCCCCCCCCCCCTGCACAGGGCCTGGCCCCCACCCCTCCAGTACCCCCCCCCCCTCCCCCACTGTGGCTCTGGTGATGCTGCCAACGCCTTCTCAGCCAGGGCTCAAACCTGTCTCTCTCTTGTCTCTGTGTCTTCGTTCTCTCTATAATAAAATGTGGTGAAGATGAACCTCTCTCTCTCTCTCTCTCTCTGTCTGTCTGTCGGTCTCTGTCTCTCTCTCTCTCTCTCTCTCTCTCTGTCTGTCTGTCTCTGTCTCTCTCTCTCTCTCTCTCTCTCTCTGTCTCTCTCTCTCTCTCTCTCTCTCTCTCTCTCTCTCTTCTCTCTCTCTCTTCTCTGTCTCTCTCTCTCTCTGTCTCTGTCTCTCTCTCTCTCTCTCTCTCTCTCTCTCTCTCTCTCTGTCTCTGTCTCTCTCTCTCTCTCTCTCTCTCTCTCTCTCTCTCTCTCTCTCTCTCTCTCTCTCTCTGTCTCTCTCTCTCCCTTAAGTACTGCCTTGTCGTCATCTAACCTTCTCCCTCTCCCCCTCTCTGTCTCTCTCTCTCATTCTCTATTTCTCTCTCTATCTTCTTCTATTTTACTACCTTGATATCCTCATACCCTCTCCCTCCTCTCTCTTTTACTACCTTGGTGTCCTCTAACCTTCTTACTCTTCCCTTATTTTTTACTACCTTGGTGTCTTTAACTCTCTCTGTCTCTCTCTCTCTCTCTTCTCTCTCTCTCTCTCTCTCTCTCTCTCTCTCTCTCTCTCTCTCTCTCTCTCTCTGTCTCTCTCTCTCTCTCTGTCTCTCTCTCTCTCTCTCTCTGTCTCTCTCTCTGTCTCTCTCTCTGTCTCTCTCTCTCTCTCTCTCTCTCTCGTCTCTCTCCTCTCTCTCTCTCTCTCTCTTCTCTCTCTCTCCTCTCTTCTCCGCTCTCGCTCTTGCTGTGTCTCTCTCTCTCCCTTTAAGTACTGCTGCGTGTCGTCTTCCTAACCTGTCTCGCCGTCCTCTCCTCCTCCGTCGCTGTCTCTCTGCTCTATTCTCTATTTCTCTCTCTATCTTTCTTCTATTTTACTACCTTGATATCCTCATACCCTCTCCCTCCTCTCTCTCTTACTACCTTGGTGTCCCTCTAACCTTCTCTCTTACTCTTTCCTTATTTTTTTACTACCTTGTGTCTTTAACTCTCTCTGTCTCTCTCTCTCTCTCTCTCCTGTCTCTCTGTCTCTCTCTCTCTCTCTCTCTTCTCTCTCTCTCTCTCTCTCTCTCTCTCTCGCTCTCTCTCGTCTCTCTGTCTCTCTCTCTCTCTCTTCTCTGTCTCTCTTCTCTCTCTCTTGTCTCTCTCTCTCTCTCTTCTCTCTCTCTCTCTGGCTCTGTCTCTGTCTCTCTCTCTCTCTCTCTTTTCTCTGTCGTCTGTCTCTCTGTCTCTCTGTCTCTCTGTCTCCTCTCTCTCTGTCTTGTTCTCTCTCTCATCTCTGTCTCGTTGGTCTTCTGTCTCTCTGTCTCTGTCTCTCTGTCATCTGTGTCTCTGTCTCTCTCTCTCTCTGTCTCTGTCTGTCTCTCTGTCTCTCGTCTCTGTCTCTGTCTCTCTCTCTCTCTCTTCTCTCTCTCTCTCTCTCTCTCTCTCTCTCTCTCTCTCTCTCTCTCTCTCTCTCTCTCTCTCTCTCTCTGGGCCCTATCTTGCATCCAGCGCCATTGACTTTCTCCACTGACGACGCATGTGTCGTTGCTAGTTTCCAACGGGCGCAGAGCGTTCTTTTTCCTCCACCGCCACGCGTCGCTAAATTAGGGAATGATCTTGCGCCCCAAGGGGCGGCTCGGTGAAAGGAGGGGGCGTGTTCTGGTGCAAACGTTCCCTGACGTTCAGAAAACAATTCCGCCACAAAGCAGGAGACACCTGGTTTAAAGTCAGCGGCGCGTTGTTCAGATGCTGTTTTAAGGGTGTAACGTTGCTTGTGCACCTCGCGCACACACTTTGCTCCTCTCATCCACCTGGCCTTCTTGGTGAATTAATTAGGAAAGAACAGCTGATACAGCGGTAATACCTTTTAAACCAATGCATCTGCAAACACCGTAAAGCAAACACATCATTTCTTGACATAGACGTCGTGTAAAAGCCCATAACTTCTAGGATTGGTGAGTATTTGATTGTGAGAAAACTTTGTTTTACCGCGAGTGCGCCCCCATGTGTCTTTAAACACACGCAAACTAAACGCATATTAGGAGCACACGTCGATAACGATAATGCATACAATACTGGTAAGAAACGATGTTTGTTAAGGTATTGTGTGTATCATTAAATAGAACCACAGTTAGAGCATATGGGTGTTAAGTTTTCTTTGGCGCAATTTATTTGAGCACTCAGTATTTCTGAAGTTGTGGAAGAAAACGCTATTCCATGTGTGAATGAGGCCATATTATTTGGCCATAAACTGAGCCATTTGAAGTTTAGAATTCATGTGGTCATGCATCTGTGTCTCATCGGAGACTGCAAACACGCGGTCAAGATATCGACTCGTCCGATTCAAATGCGCTCATGGCTCTTAAAGGGGATGGGAGACGGCACTCTCATTGGTTTATTGCACGTTACGCCCAAACCACACCTACGGGTAATTAGGCTACTTCAGACCGCCGGTAAAATAACAACATTGGGATAGAACCGCCCTCAAAGCTACTTGCGTTTGCGATTCTCACTTGCGTTTCAGACAGTTAAAATAGGGCCCTCTGTGTGTCTCTCTCTCTCTCTGTCTGTCTCTGTCTGTCTGTCTGTCT
>OLKM01000603.1:215636-250636 GCA_900291075.1 Melanogrammus aeglefinus
CTCCCCTACCCCCGCCGCCGCGCTGCCACTGCTTGCACATACCACCGCACCCGCCCGCCCCCCACCCCGTGGCGCGGCATCAAAGCCGTGGCAGGGTGCCCGTGGCGGCGTGCGCTGTAGCGGCGTGCGTTGTGCAGTGAGTGTGTGCGGAGGGCCGACCGTTTAATAGTGTAGATAAGTTCACCGCTGTGTACAGGGATGTGTACGCCTCTGACTGAATGTGTGTGTGTGAGTGCGTTTATGTTTGTGTGTGTGTGTGGCCGCCTTATTATGTGGGCGAATGCGTGTGTGTGAGTGTGCACGTGAGTGTGCACGTGCCGTACTTTGCGTGGCCGCTGTGTACTTTGTGTTCTGCGCCGTGTCCGAGACGTACCCGCTGTGCGACACAATGCGCCCCAGAATGTACTAACTGAACCCCCTCTCCTCCTCCTCCTCCTCCTCCTCCTCCTCCCCCTCGGTCCGGTCTGGTGTTGCCGCGGCGACAGCGAGGAGAAGCCGCTGAAGGAGGGCGGCGGGGGGTCCGTCGGCGGGGGGTCCGTCGGCGGGGACACCCTGGAGGGCTACTCGGACGAGGGGCTGGACTTCCACGAGGACGGCTCCTTCATCGGGGAGTACTCGGGCCTCGAGCGGGGGCGGGCCTCTAGCGGAGGAACCCTGGGGCCCGCGCTGGCCCCCGCATAGTAGACCCCCCCCCCCCCCCCCCCCAACATACATAAAACACAACAACAACAACACGGACAAAATAACAGCAACCAGAAGGATTATGAATTAACACGACGTCCTTTGAGCGTTCGAACGTTAGCAAAGATATCGTCACGACAACGACAACTCATTTACGTTGTCGACGCACCGTGTTTTTAGACCCCGTTTAAACTCGTCGTTGGCGGGTTACGACGACGCAAAGACGATGAAGTAACACAAAAGTACTTATTGTTTTTTTTATGACGTCCACCCCCGTCTCTTTAACTCTCCATTGCAGCGACGCGGAGATAGCCCACTGGGCTTTTTTTTTTATCCATTATTCAAATCAAATGTCAGACGTACACAACACTAAGAATGACAGGACCACGGTGTGCAGGGAGGCATGTATGAAGCCAATAACCCGGTACGTATTTAAGTAGAGAGAGGCCCTCCGCGTCGTCTGGTGTAAATAGCGTGATGTTTTCATTCCCCCGTGGGCTGGATCATGATTGGTTGGTGTGAGAATGGGCGCCGTGTGATTGGATGTGTGTGCTGTCCATCGACTGATCCATGTATTATTGTTTTTTTACGCTAGCTAGTTGTTTTTTATACCTTCGAGGAAATGTTCTACAGATTTCTAAATTGCACTGTAATTTTATTTTATTTGTTTTTTTATGTTTTCATGCAAAAATTCCTACTGCCATATGTTCAGGTTGATAGATATATGTATATATATAATATCTAAATATATATATATAAACATATATATTCATATGTGTGTGTGTTGTTTAAGTGGATAGTACACATTTATAATCCACGTGCACACTATGACTTACTCATCTTGTGTTGAATAGAAATCTTTGTGTAACTTTATAGGCATAAACTTTTAACCGTTGTGCCTACTACTGTCTGTGTGTATATACTGTAGAAAATAGGGCTGTTTCTGTGTCTCTGCACTTATGTGTGAATTTATACAATTGTTATGTAAGGATAACAACGTTGATCGCATTGTTATCAAAGATCACTCGACATTCATCTGTACAAAAAAAAATTACAGGCAGATTTTTTATCATATTTTATCAATACTTTAACAGAGCTTTTCGGTTTAAGAAAGGAACTTTGGGACATTAAATAAATATAAAGACTGTCTTGTAAGGAACATCTTTTTTTCCAACACGGAATCGACTGAAGGACTGGGAGACGGCGGTTGGTTGGAGGAGTATGCGAGGATCCAACCATCAGTCATTTGGCCGTCGTCAGATGGTTGGTTGTTTTCGTCACAACCTGTAAAGTCCCACTTTCAGAGGCGATGGGGAACATCTTGCCTGGTTTGGGGTAATTGGAGCCGAGGGACCGGGATCTCTAATGCTGAAAAACGTTGACGACTACAGTTGACTGTTTTGCATCAGGGAAATCTGCCCGCGACCACTGCTGTCTTAACCGGTTTGAAGGATAGTAGTTTGAGTCTTATAATTATGGCCAACCATTCCTAGCTGTTCTTGCACTGTTCTTTCAAAAATGTAGAATTCCGTGACTGAATTTCAAAACTACCTTGAAATGGGTACGTTAGAAATCGTTTATTTGTGGTTGAATTTTTTTTTCGGGGGAAACACAGTTTTGCCAGATTTACGGATTTAATTGGAATGCTTTGTTATTTTCAAATGTTATTTTCCACTTTTCCGCTATTTTCCACAGCCTCTCGAAGCAAAATAGAAAAAAACAAATAAATAGAAAGTAGCCTACGTTCTCGCAACTAATTGAAAAAAAAAATCCATCATTGGTAATAACTCCGTTGAGATAGTTGAATAGGTCATGGCTCAAGTCAATTAGAGTTGTATCCTTGATGAATACTTTAGCACTACGTAATGCATTGGGCATTCAGAAGTTCACAAAAGGCGAAGTATTAGCGGCCGTGACATCAAGATCGATAAACATTTCTTTCATAATTCAAACTCTTTTTGGAAATAAAACCAAGGCTGCTATGGAATGGTAATGTTGTGAAGAATTAGAATACGAGCCGTTATTCACATAATTAACGATTTACATGACACTGTTTCTCAACATGTTTGTATCATCAACATTATGGAGTCGTTGCTGGCCTGTGAATGACTTGTGAGGACCTAACAAGCACATCTCGATCTGTGTTCACTCAGTTAAACCCAAATGGCGCGGAAGCCTCTAAATAGCCGCTAATAAAGTCACTTATACATTTGGCCGATGTGGAATGAGTGACTCAGCCGGAGATGCCCAGCAGGGGAGTGAGAGAACGGAAAGCATGACCAGAAATAAAATAAAACACAAAAAGAAAAGAACAACACAGAAAACGTATAAATATGACCAAAACAAATCCCTCAAATTGCACGACGCCCACTAAGAAATAGTCATCAAAGCCGGGAGTGGGAAATCTTCCAAACAAAAAAACCAGGCTTCAGGTTTGTGTTTTACGTAAGTGTTTTCCTGCTTCTGATCCGATTTGGCACAACTGAGGGCTGGCATCGCTTCATAAACACGTTCATCTCGCTTCCCTTCATTTCTTATTTCATCACATCTCAAACTACTCACACTCTGCCCGAACCCACTGTGGCCCCCCGCTGTGTGGCGGTCATCCACGTGCCTAACAAACAAGACCTTTCAGTCGACGGACGCGTGCAGTGTGAACAGCGGTTGCGCCGCGTTCACACTGTACACGTCCGTCGACGGATCACGGAGGGAGTGTCTGACGCATGGGGGACGCGATCTGATTGGACGACAGATCCGTCGCTCCCCGAAAAGTGGAACATTTCACAACTTTGACGCAGCTGACGGAGCCGACGGAATAGACGGAGCCACAACGCATTTCAAGAGCGTCCCATGAAGAGTCAAGGAGTTCCGTTGACGGACGTGTACAGTGTGAACGCGGCTTTAGCGTTAGCTTATGTCCTGACGCGCTAGGGAAACGTATCCTTCCCCCCACCCCCCTCATGTCAGCCGCTTTGGCCATAATTACGGCCGACAGTGAATGCCTCGTTTGAAAGGCACTGCGGTGCGTCTTGGCTGAGATAAAGGTCACTTAAGGAGATAATCCCCGCGCTGTGGGGGATTATGGCCCTCATCCCCTTTCTCAAATTGCTTTCTCGTTGAAAAGCTAACCCTCCCGTTCGACCCGTTAAACAACAACACAAGATTATATGCTAGTGCTAAAGCTGCCAGCCCCTCTCTGACTGCCACGAGGTTTGAAACAGAAGGAGGATGTCATACTAATCCCACTCCTCTCTCTCTCTCTCTCTCTCTCTCTCTCTCTCTCTCTCTCTCTCTCTCTCTCTCTCTCTCTCTCTCTCTCTCTCTCTCTCTCTCTCTCTCTCTCTCTCTCTCTCTCTCTCTCTGTGGAAAAGACACAGAGGTGACCCTTTCAAAGGGAGACCACATTAGCTTCACTCCCTAACCCTTCACCACCAGGGTGGTGGGGGGGGGGGGCGACACCCACATCCTAGCATTTGGTTCGTCACCAGGCAGGCAGGCATGGCAGAGCTCCTCCCACTTCCTGTTGCCTGACACCTGAACACCTGCACCTTCCAACACACGCACGCACACACACACACACACACACACACACACACACACACACACACACACACACACACACACACACACACACACACACACACACACACACACACACACACACACACACACACATTTAAAACCCCCAGTGCAAAGGGTAAGGGTTCCCTGTACTTGGTGGGACGACTTATTTCTGGGGCTGGAAAACACCGGACGGGAAGGAGAAAATCGAATGTGTGGCTCACACATGCCGGGTGATGCCACCCGGACACCCCTCCTCCTCCAACATTGACCGCCCCGCCCGCTGAAGGGTGACATCACAGCGGAACCAGCCTTCATGACGGGGGGGGCCATGGAGAGGTCGGGGGGGCTGGAGGGGCCGTGGGGGAGGGGGGGTTATGAGGAGGGCAAAGGGTCCGGTTTCCTCAACCACTTTGTGGTCGTCGTCGTCGTCGTCGTCGTCGTCCCCCCCCCCCCTCGTGCACCCATGTCTCAGATGTGGCAGTTGGCCGCGGAGGGACGCATCATCAATAATGAACTGCCGCCCCCCCCCCCCCCATGCACAGCGGGGGTTGAACGCGAGGGGAAGCCTGACAGGTGTGCTCTCCAGAGGACCTCCGGTTCCCACCGCCGTAGGACAGCGTCAGATGTCACCGTCGAGGCATCCCAGCCAGCGACAGAGACACCCCCGCGCACACACAGGCGCGCGCACACACAGGCGCGCACACACAGGCGCGCACACACAGGCGCGCACACACAGGCGCGCACACACAGGCGCGCACACACAGGCGCGCACACACAGGCGCGCACACACAGGGGAGCACACTCACACACACACGCAATCGTGTGCACAACTTTTTAGTATTGGTGCGTTGTTGTTCAGTTTCCTTTTCAAATATGAGACAAACCGAGTGGGGCCTCGGCCTGTGAGCGCAGCGCAGCGCAGCGCACAAGAAGACGGGGAGGAGGAGGCTACAGGAGGGTGTGATGGTAAGGTTACGCGCTCTGCATGGCTGGCTCCTTGCTACCTCAGCGTCCTCCCACACCAGAGAGAGGGAGAGAGGGGAGAGGAGGGGAGGAAAGGAGGAGTGCAGAGCGAGGAGCAGGAGAGAGGACAGGAGGAGAGAGAGGGGAGAGGAGAGAAGAGAGAGAAGAAAGGAGGAGAGAGGAGAAAGGAGGGGAGCAGAGGAGAAGAGGAGAGGAGAGAGGAGAGGAGAGGAGAGAGGAGAGGAGAGGAGAGGGGAGAGAGAGGAGAGGGGAGAGGAGAGGAGAGAGGGGAGAGGAGAGAGGGG
Source organism: Melanogrammus aeglefinus (assembly GCA_900291075.1). Lineage (NCBI taxonomy): Eukaryota > Metazoa > Chordata > Actinopteri > Gadiformes > Gadidae > Melanogrammus > Melanogrammus aeglefinus. Next base: position 221,150 of record OLKM01000603.1, read on the forward strand.
AGAGGAGATAGGAGAGAGGAGAAAGGAGAGGGGAGAGGGGAGAGAGAGGAGAGGGGAGAGGACTGAACTGAAGAGTGAGAGCTGAACCCATGGCCCAGCCCCAACATTCAACACATCTAGCAATTTAGCTCTTATTCCTCCCTGCGGCTGCATTCCGTGTAAGTTCCCTCGAGGAGATAGAGCGTACATAGTCCATATGCAGTATTTTCAACTCATATGCATACATTAGAACCAAGGGGTGTGGGTGATAAATATTTGGAGTGCATTGATCTCTCCAGGAAGTCTTGCAGCAGCAGAGAGGCAGAAAAGTTGTTTTCTCACCTATCATAACTCTCCCCCTGCATTCTACCTGGTAGATATAACATTCATCTCTCCTCCGACAGCACCCAATCCCCTTTGGTCAGGGGTGCAGGCGTTCCTCACCTTTCTGCTACTATTCATAGCAGGTCATATCAGTCAGCCCCACCTTCACCCAACACACACACACACACACACACACACACACACACACACACACACACACACACACACACACACACACACACACACACACACACACACACACACACACACACACACACACACACACCAAACTCGGGCTGAAATTTAATTTGTCTCACTAGAATGCAAATGGATTGGGATGATTCTGCATACAGAAGAGCCTTTCAGAGGCCTATTATTTCTGTGGTAAACTGCTTTAGATGCATGCCTAGACATCCGCAAATGCCAGCCAGCAATTGAGCTGCTTTGTGTGTGTGTGTGTGTGTGTGTGTGTGTGTGTGTGTGTGTGTGTGTGTGTGTGTGTGTGTGTGTGTGTGTGTGTGTGTGTGTGTGTGTGTGTGTGTGGTTTGAGTGTTGTTCTTTCAGTGATTGTGTTTCTGTGTGTGTGAGTGTGCTTCTGTATGTGCCTCTGTGTATTTGCCAGTTTAAGTGTGTGTGTGTGTGTGTGTGTGTGTGTGTGTGTGTGTGTGTGTGTGTGTGTGTGTGTGTGTGTGTGTGTGTGTGTGTGTGTGTGTGTGTGTGTGTGCGTGTGTCCTTCTGTATAGGCTCCTATGTCTGTGGAGCGACAGAGAGAATAGAGAGTAAGCGATAAAAAGAGGGAGAGAGAGAGAGAGAGAGAGAGAGAGAGAGAGAGAGAGAGAGAGAGAGAGAGAAGAGAGAGAGAGAGAGAGAGAGAGAGAGAGAGAGCGCGAGCGGGCGAATACAATGGTCCGTGGCGGGGCTAATGAGACGTGCCCGGGTAATATGATTACTGAGTCATTCCGGCCGTGTCAGTGAGCGGGAGGACTTTGCCGGAGACATCTGCGGCAGTCAAGGTGAAGATAGCAGAGTGCTGTGGATGTTCCTCTGTCAGCACCGCTCCGTCAGCGGAGCCGCGAGAGACGGCCGGGCGAGGCGACGTAAGGCGCTCTCAAGTGCTATTCCCAACGTGACCACTGCAAACGCCCCCCACACACACACACACACACACACACACCATGCGTGGGGGCTGAGTCCAACAGAACCATCTCAATTCTCGCTACATGTGAAATGTATGTTTTTTTTGGACCGCTGTCTGGACACGCTGAGGTCAAAGTATTCTGGGAGATGGGAAGGGGGGGGGGCGGGGGGGGGGGGGGTTTTGCTTGGGGAGATAATTATGTGAGAAGTGTTTCCAGCGTTACCGTCGACGGCTTTAAGTTAAGTGCAGTGTGGGAGTAGAATCTATGTGAGAAGTGTTTCCAGCGTTACCGTCGACGGCTTTAAGTTAAGTGCAGTGTGGGAGTAGAATCTCTTCTCGTCTCCCGCAGGCAATCGACGCTGCCAAGCGGAAGATCTGTACACGCAGAAAAGTGTACGCCGACATGGTCTCGAATAGAGGTCCCCTTTGAGGGAGAGCATCATCATCGTCATCATCATCGTCATTGTTGGCAGTTGTTGCATTCTCCTGACGCTGTGGGATGGTATGTGCTCATAAAAGCCCATTGATTTCCTTTGTTGTCGTTTGTCGTTCTCTTCGGTTAGTGTACACGCAGCAGTGTGTGTGTGTGTGTGTGTGTGTGTGTGTGTGTGTGTGTGTGTGTGTGTGTGTGTGTGTGTGTGTGTGTGTGTGTGTGTGTCTGAAACCCAATCTTCCCAGCAGTCTTCGTACTATAGTAATCGCTTCGGATACCCCAGGGCGATTTATGAGGACGATTCAGGGGTTTGAAACCTGTGTTCCGTGAGAGGCCTCGAAACAGAGTAGGAGTGTTTAGCTGTTTATGTGCATGTGCGCTTTAGTGCACCACATCAACCCCAAAGTTATTGAAAGGATTATCTTGATCTAGCGAGGCCTGTTAATGAGCAGTGGTTGAAACGACCGCGGTATCAAAGGGTAGAGACAGAGATGCGCCCGACGTCAAACGATATTTTCCTATGATTTGTTTCTCCAGTGCATCCCATCGAACACGGTACATGAATAACATTAAAACGTTCAGGTGTGTTCAGGTCTTTATTGCTTGAAGGCTATTACATTTGAGTATCTTCTTCTTTGTCTTGTTGTTGTTGTTGTTGTTGTTATCATTGTTATTTTTTATTATTGTTATCACCATCATTCATATTATTGTTATTATTTAATAATATTATATTATTGTTATTATTATAATTACATCATAACTCATCATTATTATAAAGTGTTGATGAACACTGGCACCAGTTCAATACAAAGCAACAGCGAACACACAGGAGAAGATTAGACATAAGCTCAACGCAATGAAAGGACAACCGGACAAAAGATCAGGTTACAAAACAATAGGGGAGAGCAGGGTTGATTGAAACACAACGATTTCCTCGAAAACCACGCAAGTCTTTCACGTCAAATTTTGTCACCAAGTTCAGCAAGCAAGACTGACCAACCCCGCCCGGAGTTGGTCAGTCATACCGTTCAAATGTTATCCCCGCAATACCTGTTTTTAATGAGGCAAGTAAAATCTTCTGTGCTGTAGTTTTTTTTGTTGTAATAAACAGTTCTGTTATTTGTTTCATGGCATAATAATATAACAATACAACAGATGAATGAGTACTTAAACCTGTCCTAAAGTGTTCAATGTCAACATTTTGAATTTAAGAGGCAAAAACGGTTTAAGTGCCAGTAGTCGCTGTCGGGACGGTTGAAACACTTGTTTTAAACGTCCCGCACGTCACCAGTTTGTTTAAAATAAATAACAGGATGTTCAACTATGTATCCCTAAATATGATTTAGGACAGGGAAATAAGGCTACGTTTACACGATTGATGGTCTGAACAGTAGACGCAAAAGTGGCGTCGCGTCTTCACTTTTTATTCCGCGTTTAGACGAGCGTTTTCGGGAGGAAATCTGCGTGCATACGGTGACGCAAAAGTGTGTGGAATTCGATTGGGTATGCATGCCAGGCGGCTAGGTGGCGCTGTGATACACTATCACACAACACCGCCATGTCTGAGCGCATGCGTAGAATCTTCTTCTCTTACCTATGCCGCGAAAACCAGATAATTACAGATCCTTCTCTGTTCAGTAATACTATCTGTACATATCCTGTACATTTCGTGGAAAGACTCCTGTAAGTTTATTAGAGCTGTCAGAGTAGCTTGACGGTCCGACGCATGGAAATAATCCGGCATGTTTGTTTATTTCCTTGTAATGGCGCATGCATATGACGTAAGCGCGTACGTGACGTGAGCAGATCTGTCTTGCCTCTTGGCAGCTCGTCCATGCTTGGCAGTGTAGACGGAAACGCTGCGGTGGAGCGTATTCAACTTTTCCACTCTGGAGGGTGGTTTCAGATCTAAAAACGCCGTCACCGTCTAAACGAAAGGCACTTCCGATAAAATATTTTGTCGTTTTTACCCGCAAGCGTCCTCATGTAAACGGGGCCTAAGTAAATTAAACCAAGATGTAGTCAACTGGTATAAAAGAAGAAAGGTGAGTTTTAATCGCATCTTGACAATTACGCACGGGCCAAACATATATTTTGACCTATTTATATACAGTATATCGCGGAATTATGTGAAATTTTAGCAATAACGAGTACACTAGTTGTCATGGTCCGCCCCTGGTTTTCCCATTCACCTGCCTGCCATCCTGATCTCTCCTAATTAACCCCACCGCCTTCCATTCGTCCCGCATGTGTGTTTCAAACGTCCTGGCTAGGCGGGGCGTTTGAAACAAATGTCAACATACGTTCGAAGTTATGTTAAAATTATTTGTATACGTAACATCATCTTTGAAAAAGACATTTAACTGAAAAGTATTTCAATCGACCCGGCTCTCCCCTACTACTCGACAGATGAAAACGAAAAACATTTGGACGCTTCATGGCGTCCATATGGACAGCTATGGTTTGCAAGAAGAAAACTCGTCAGTGTACACATCTGCAGAGTGTATATACAAGTACAGTGTACACACAAATATACATTTGGCTAATCCTAGTTTAGCTGCGCGGCGCACGCACGCGACGGCCGCTACGCTTTGCTAGCGGTTGTGTTTGGAGACGAGCGATTAGTTGATCCAACACAGCGACACAAACAGATCCTCCGAAGATTAACGTAATCCGAATTAATAACCCGGGCTCACACACCTCAAAAGTCAAGAAATGGCGGGACTGATTGGGGGTATTGTGGTGGTTTGAGTCCACACAACAGTCACGCCATTGTAGCGTCACGGACAGGATGCTGTCGTTTTGGAGTCGCGGTCCTTAACAAAATTGCACCATGATGGCTAATCTTTGTTTTGAACCAAAGCACCGAATGGCTTCACCTCCCTCTCACTGCGGCTGAGCATTGTTGACTCACTATAATTGCTAACAAAGTGTTGCCTGTGGCTGTGATTTCTACATTGGTTTTCAACCAAACAAAGTAAAAACACATATTACCGTTCCTCTGGTAAGGCTTTGATGCTCCCCCCAATTTGCCTGTCACCCCTTTACATCCATTTATTGTAATTGTTGTTGAAAGGCAAGCAGGCCTAATAGATGGAGATAGCCGGGACAGGACTCGGGCACAATACATAATTCACCCAAAGATAATTTCCTTTCAATCACAAAATTGACTGAAAACAAATCCCTGGGGGGTGGGTCACTGATGCGTTGAGTTGAGACAGCTCATTTTCTTCTTTCAAGTTGATTCAACAGTGATGGATTGTAATATTATGTGTATATTGTAATATTTTGTAGTTTCATCACTTTTTCCCGGGCTATAACAGCTTTCACCGAATACATGACGCTGTCGGTTCAACTTCGTATTCCAAAAGACACGACGATGACAGGTCTCCTTGTTCCAACACATAAGTGAATCCGACATAACGCAATGTATTAAATCCAACTAGCGAGATGTCCGACGGCACCATACCTTACCTTCCAACGTAACGATAGGCTCTATTGGACATTTTTGCACAAGCAATATTAACATTCAAGATCTAATGTAATCCAAACTATTATGGTGCGACACATTCGACAATCAAACTGAAACTAAATCAAACCCACCTCGACACACACTCCCCCGCACACATGTTATATTATTATCCAGTTAGATGGAATTGGAATTATATTTTATTTATTTGCGAGGTTGAATGTGGGACCGTGATATGTTCCAGCAGGCCTCATTATTCACAACAATAGTTCACTAGTTCTCCAGTCCTGAGTCTCTGTCGGCGGCTATTAGCCGACCATGGAGCTGTGTCCACCTCCGTCGCCTCCTGCTGCACCACCCGGCTTTATGCCGCTCCATCATCACACTCCGTCACACCCTCTATCTCCTATAGAGCTTAATGAAATCTCATTTGTCCTCTCTGAGTTTTACCGCCCGACACGCAGCGAGGCAAAACAGCCGCCGCCATTTCCCCAATTAGCGGGCAGCCATCCCACTCAGGAACCCCATCGCGGCCCAGCCCACTTGGTTTGCTCCTCCGTTCAGCCGTCCTTGTCTTTTTCTTCTTCTTCTTCTTCTTCTTCTTCCTCTTCTCTTCTTCTTCGTCGTCCCGGTCCCTCCCTGCCGTCTGTGCAGAACGAGTTCCGACGTACGAACAGACAGAGAGCCTCGCTCTGTCTCCTGCTGACACGCTCAACCGGCGGTGATGGAGAGAAGACAGGAAAGGCCTTTTCCTCTTTTATGTTATTGCTGCTTTCTGTGTTGTTATTCTTTTACGGTTAAAGGTGTTTTAGAGGTGTGTCTTCGGGTTGAATCGTTTCTTTGTGATCAACTTGGGAAAGAGGTGTTCAAAGTATTTGTGATGAAGTCTGACTAATGAGAGCTCCATCGCAGCTGGCAGCTTAAAAGGCATGTTCGCGTAAGTAAAATTGTTTATTATTTGGTTTCCACATTCTGGAAAAACGGTGTAGAATCCTAAAGTGAAATGAGAGAAAGATTGTTTTTTTCCTCCTCTTTAATATTTCATTGCTTTGCGTTCAGAGCAAGGGGGGGGGGGGGTGCGCGGGGTTTGTTTACGCGTTAAACAAGACAAAACTGTAAGGACTGTCCGAACGCAAAATAGATACTCTGCTTGGATGGTTCTTTATTTTGGGTTGCGGTTCAGGGGGGGGGGGCATTTCACTTTCCTTTTTGGTCCAAACGTCCGCAGAGCTTACTTGACTAAAATGTTTTTTCATCGGGCCCGTTTCACACCCCGATTATTAATTCATGTTCATTCCTGGAAGGAGGTGCAGCATCCAGGGCTGTGGTGAGAGCACTCTGACGCACCGCCCGCGATGGCCCCCTGAAAGCCCTTGTATCTTCACTTACGCTGGGTCACACGTTCCTGGGGCTAGCCTCTATTTCCTCCGCGCTGGAACTCACGTGGCCGGCTAAAAGACAGTGGGAGCGGGCAGGCACGCGTCCCGGGAGACGACAGGGATGCTCTCCGCATCCTTTCAGCGAAGTGCATTAGGCGGGAAAGCCAACATTAGCTACGGCTATGCTAGCGGCACCCCCGGCTGCCACCGGCCGCCACTAAACCCGCTGTGATTTGTGGAATTCACCCGGAGTTCATTGTTAAACAAGAGCAACAATGCTCGCTCTTCAAATTCAATTAATTACAGGACTGGCTCGTGTCGGATTCTTGTACAGAATATCATTATTTGTTTTTCTCTCAGAGTGGTGCCTGGAGGAATGGATTAGAATAATTAAGACTTAAATAAAAACACTACCTTGTCTGTAAAAAAACAAAAAAAGAATAAGACACAGCGTGTGTGCATTGTGCGGCCGTAGTAAACAAACCGTCCCGAGGTTTTTTTCTTTTGTGTTTTCTTTTTGTGTTTGGCAAAGTCTCCGTCGAGTGGCTCTCTGTGTGTGCGTGTGCGCGGCGGTAATGAAGAAGATGAATGCAGATGGTAAATCTTATTGTCATTTCCATTATCTTTTTAGTGAAGGACCATGTGTTTCCCGCTCCCCTGACGTGGGGGACGCCGGGCTCCTTGACTACATCAACGCCAGAGAGTATAGAACATAATCAGAAAAAAATACAGAAGGTCATAAAAAAAGACAAATAAAAACAAGCCTGCAGCAGCCACCATGGGACATTTGCTTTCTGGTAGTTTCTGTTCTGCTGAGGGAAGAAGGGGAGAAAAATAAATAAAGTTTTTTTGGTGACTCTAGACAATTATGATTTTAAATCACTATTTACAGTGCTTCTGCTGTGCAGAATAGCTCTGCAAGGCGATTGTAAAAATAAATAGAAGAGAAGAAGGATAGAATTATTCCGAAGCCAACAACTAATGAAATCAACGTGATTCCGTAGGAATAATACGGCAGGGCTGCGGAGCTATTCATCAGAGCGAAGCCTCTTTCAAGGGCGCCACTATTCCGATAGCAAGGAGTAATTGTATTTATAAGGGCAACTTGGGTCTGAGGGGAGACCGCTCACAATAGCTACCTGCTCATGTGCCTGAAGGAAAGTATTAAAATGGAATGAAGGTTTTGCCCTTGAAACCAGAAGGGAGAGGTCTATGAGGGAAGCTAATTTAATTTGGGGCCTACTAACCATAGGTCTTGATTCTAAGACTTAAAAAGCCACCGGCCATGAGTTGTTTGCTTTTCTTTCTCGAGGAACGGAGTGCACACTTTGTGCTGCAATAATTATTGTGTTTAGTTGGATATCCACAAGGTAAACATAAATACCGAAAAAGACTCAAGACTCACCTGTTCAGAGTCCACCTCGACTCTGCATAGCCACCCTCCCCCCTCTGGCCACCATTGTACACTGTATTGTATTGTGTTGTATTGTATTGTATTATAGTACTTAACTGTGTAGCAACTGCAGTAGCTGCTATCATTGCTGTAACACGGGGAATTGGTTAGCCTAGCGATAGTTGTACTTGCACTTGGTGCTATGAACATGATCCTCTCTGTACCGACAGCGATATATTGTTGCACTTCTTATGACAAAGGTACTTATCGCTTTGGATAAAAGCATCTGCTAAATGTAAATGTAAATAAATGTATCCAGTAATGGGAGGGTGAATCCACATCCATCCATTAGGGTTGGGTATTAATACGTGGTCTGACTGTGTATTGCTGATATCCAAGTGTAAAATCATGGACCGCTCAGCAACTCATCAGGTCGTCCAAGTGTCTCAGCGGGGTTCTGGAGGTGGAACTGTTTTGCTTCTTTGTTTTAGAGCGGTGAGAAGCCCAACTACATGTCAGAGTGCGGTCGGAGGTGACTGCTCATGTGCTTATTCCAAATTAATTAGATAAAAGCTGCTCTGTGGCATAAAGGTATAAATATTATTCATAATCACAAGTCACTGGGCAGTGTGTGACTGTGCTCCTCGCCGCGACATGTCACTGCTACAGAACCATTTATATTATGACAACACAAACATTACAATTGCTCGGTGTGTGTTTTCACAGCTCAGTGGGTTGCAGTAATTAAACCGAAAGATTTGCTGTCTGTATAAATATAAATACGTTTTTGATTGGGAAAATGCATAAACAAGTCAGGGTAGTGTTGGTTGAATAGAATAGGAAATGTCTCCCAGCTGGGGCCCCGAGGCACTGGGGGTCTGCACGGTTTGTGCAAATGATTGCACATTGTGCTTACCGGTGGCCCCGGAGCCAGGCTGCTACCAGGAGAAGAGAGCGAGGAAGAGCCCGACGCAACTGGCCAAGACAAGACGCTGCCTCGGTAATTTCCCAGCATGCATTATTCAGGAGTCCCCGGAAGTCACGTGAAAGGTTCCACATTTATTTATCTACGGGAGAAAGGGACAGTGGGGCGGGGGGCAATCACACACACATCCGTCGCAGCCCAGAGGCAATACCTCAGCGCTCGGGCCGGAGAGGTCGTCGCGATCCGACGGCGTTCCCGCTGCTGCTTCTCCAACCGTTTCCGTGCACATCCCCTCCCCCTGAAACAGAGCAAACAGACTCCAACCCGTACCCCTAACCCCTGAACGGGGGGAGCCCAGACGGGGATGATCGATGGCTCCGTCTCCCCCCGTCGGCTCAACTGATGGGCTGATCCGTCCATCCATCATGCATCTTGGCGGACTCTACCACGCGTGTTGTAACGCTTGGGGGGGTGGGGGTCGAAGTGGCTTTTGATGGCCGATCAACACCCGTCACTTCTGGTGGTGAAATAGCCGCTGTTTAAACTGCTCATACCGAGAAGATTAAGAGTTTTTGAGTGTGGTCGTTCAATCTGGCATGCAGAGCGCAGACTGCGTGAGAGACTGGTGGTGTGTGGTTAGTGCGGCTGCATGTCTGATGCCCAGAGCCCATATTCATTATGGGGGTTATGGGGGCAGACGGCGGTGACAACACTGTGTGTGTGTGTGTGTGTGTGTGTGTGTGTGTGTGTGTGTGTGTGTGTGTGTGTGTGTGTGTGTGTGTGTGTGTGTGTGTGTGTGTGTTAGATGAAGCAATGTGACACACAGTGTGTGTGTGAAGTGTGTGTGTGTGTGTGTGTGGAAGGTGATTGCTAATGAGCAGAGTGTGCGAAAGCACACGCACACAGACACACACACACAAATTCCCTCGCTGATGGACACAAGTGTTTAATCTGCAAGTTTGTGTGTGTGTGTGTGTTTTTGAAAGGTTTATTACTAATTTTGCTTTCTTTCTTTCATAATGTCTATTTCTTATTTTTTTTTTTTCTCTCTCTCTCTCTCTCTCTCTCTCTCTCTCTCTCTCTCTCTCTCTCTCTCTCTCTCTCTCTCTCTCTCTCTCTCTCTCTCTCTGTGCGTAAACATCCTTCTTCCTCTGCAGGAGGGAGCACAGGGGGCATTATCAGGCTGAGAGAGGGACCCTTACACACACACACGCAGAAACACACACACACACACCTATAAATAACCCCCTACTATCACCTCATTGACATTCATGAGATGAAAATAGATGCCTCGAAAAAAAAACGTCTTTCTGTTTGCAGTCGTAGTTTGGGTCGACATTCATTTAAACAAACATTACCGCGTCTCCTGCCACGCGCGTATAGTTTGGCTTCTGTCAAACAGCCACCCATTTTCTATGTCTTTACAAATAGTGTCTTTCGAAGTGCAAACGTGGAGTTTTTAATGAAAAGAAACCCTATCAAAACACTGTCCCGTGTCAGCAGAGGCCCACAACACCTGGTGCAGTGGGTAAGGACTGGGAGCCGTTATTCCCTCCTCCGCAACATGCAGAGGAGATCATTCTGAAGGAACGTTTGGGACAAACATAAAGGGAGACGGCCAATGTGTTGACAAAAACACAATACAGATTGAGGTTGGATGGACTTCAATATCCATGCTGTGTGTGTGTGTGTGTGTGTGTGTGTGTGTGTGTGTGTGTGTGTGTGTGTGTGTGTGTGTGTGTGTGTGTGTGTGTGTGTGTGTGTGTGTGTGTGTGTGAAAGATGGGAATTCACCATCCATTCATATTATCTGTTCCTCAAGCGATTTTCAGTGACACTTGGAAATGTCCCATTCGTAAATCTGGCTTTGAAGACTTGTTTGGTAAAAAAATGGTTTTTTAATCAATTTAATAACCCATAATAACATAAATACTGCAAAATCACCAATCCCTTTATGGCATGTGTTCACTTTGTTTAGACTTTTAATATTTACAAAATAAAGTCAAAGATCTTCCAGTTGCAATCAATTTCAGGCAAAGAAAAAAAACGTATTATTTTATTATTTATTTTTTGGTTCCGCCTACAAAGGTGATTTATTTCCTACCTGTTTAAATGATGTCAACGACACACTGTGCATTATATTCCATATTGATCTGATCTGTCAAAACGTGAGACCTCTCTGTAATCAATACTGCGCCTAATTCCCATCCTAATTCCCAACCTCAACTAATATATTCTAACAATGAAAAATTCTGCCGACTCTCTTTGTTTCTAAGAATCGTACTATTCCCCCCCCCCACCGCCAAGCTGCGGTGGTCTTCATCACAGCCACCGAGCCGGTTAGGGGGACGGAGCGCTGAGACTGAAGTCTTATAATTCCATAACGTCTCCCGCTCACTAACGGGGAAAAGGGCTCAAAGTTGCACAGCGCAACTTCAAAAGAGGTACCCCAAGTGGCATGAATTAGGAATTAGGAAAAGGCCATTCGAAACAAACTCGACCGGAAACATATTTAAAAAGAAATGAAGGAATGACAATTATGACAGAAACCGAAAACGTTTTTTTTTTTTTTTTTGCCGTGAGATTGAATTAGACGTTGCCATGGAAACTGAGTATCGACGCAGGACCGGGGAGGGGGTTGTCTATGAGCAGAGATGGCCTTTGAGAGAGAGGTAGTGTGAATGCGCCCTCGCCCTCACGTCCGTCGACGGGTCTCATTGACTTTGCACGAGGCCTGCGTCAAAAGTTGAGAAATGTTCAACTTTTCAGACAGCGACGGATCCGTCGGCCAATCAGATCGCGTTATGCAAATAGCACTGTCCAATGAAATTGCCTTTGTAATACAACCCGGGAAAACACACGGATGCATCCAAAAGCCCCCATCTGCCGACAGACGCATGTAGTGTGAACAAGGCGTTAGGTCTCACCTTCATGCAGACCTCTCCTCCTGCTCCTCTTAAATAAACCTGTGGTCACACTGCTGTCTCCCCTCGATGGCGTCACCCGGAAAAATACCTTTTTTTTCCCCCCCATGAACCGGAAATTCCACAGAATCATCAGATTACCCGAGATTGGGCCGAAAGCATTCATGGTCAGGGGGAGATGGAGCCAATTTGGGTTTGGGAATCACATGCTTTCAGAAGCTTTCATCCTCAATTGCTGCAATTTGAGTTTGTGCTTTGTGAGGCATCGGCCACATGCTTATTATTGCTGTCTAATCGTGTTGATGTAAAAAGCACCGTGGATCCCATGAAGAAACCCAAAGCAGTTCTGGTTCTGGTTCAATGCGACGTAAAACTGTGTAGCCTTTTCTGTGCTTGAATCTAAACCAGTTCATCTAGAGACCTGTTTACACGGGCCTAGCTTACATTTACATTAAGGGCATTTGTCAAATGCTTTTATCGCTTTTAAAGCGACTAACAATAAGTACATTTGGCAGAAGAAAGAGCAACAACAATATACCACTGTCGGTACAGTAAGGATGTTCATAAAACCAAGTGTCAAGCACTAACAATCGCTAGGTTAAGCCATTCCTTGTTTAAAACAAAGATAGCTAGGATAAGACGCTACACTATTTTCTAACCCTATTTTTAAGTGCCAGGACGAGAGACCAGTTTACACTGGCCGTGTTTAAATCAATTGATAACAAAACAACGCGGCACGGGAGAGTTATCCCCTTTAAACGTGTGTTTGCTGCAATGTTTGAGAAATTAATATTGCTGGATGTGTTTCCTCACCTTCTGGTTGTTTGTTGTTCACAAGGGGGGGGGGGGGGGGGGGTATACATTGCTCTGCAAACACCTCTCCACGTGCTCTAATGGCGGCCAGATCCTTCACCCCCACCGCCGCCACGATGCCGCTGCCACTGCTGATGTTATTCCAGCGGGCTGTCGGACGGCGAGGGGACGCATTAGATGGATCCTCACTGAGTGGCCTCTGGATTCCACTCCGTCAATGCATGTCACATTCCCCGTGACACATATAGTACTGGGTTGTGTAGTAGGCCCAGGTGGTGGTGGTGGTGGGGGGGGGAGTAGTAGAGTCTTTGGGCTTGACTAAGACCTTCTGTCATATGTCTGATGGGCTCGCAATGGCGTCATTGCAGATGAAACATTTATCGTCCTGGCAACGGGACACCGAGGGTTCAGTCTGAGCAGGGGCGTCGTCTCCAAGTAACGGTAGGCGACAGGAAGTAGTGCCAGGCGCTAGGAAGTAACGCCAGGCGCCGGGAAGTAGCGCCAGGCGCCAGGAAGTACCGCCAGGGAGTAATGCAAGGCGTAATGCCAGGCGCGAGGAAGTATGCCCAGGAAGTGCCAGGAAAGTGACGTCATGCGTCAGGAAGCCGGAAGGCGTGCCGCATTGCGTCTTCCGGCTCCACAGCGTGCCCTGAGAAGACGAGGCCGTTCATCTGTTTTACCACCTCCTACCGGCCCATGGACCTGAGAGGCTGACGGCTTATTGACCGGGATCGCTGCAGCCTCTTGAGCACATGAGAAAGGTTCAGTTTTGTCCGTGTGCGTGTCTGTGTGCGTGCGTGTGTGTGTGTGTGTGTGTGCGTGTGTGCGTGCGTGCGTGTGTGTGTGTGTGTGTGTGCGTGTGTGCGTGCGTGTGTGTGTGTGCGTGTGCGTGCGTGCGTGCGTGCGTGCGTGCGTGCGTGTGTGTGTGTGCGTGTGTATGCATGTCTGCGCAGGCGTGTGCATGGTTCCGCGAAAAGCTCCCATCCTGGGACCCCATAGACCTAAAAAGCCGATCTATTATCATGATTAGGTCCGAGCCCCCCCCAGAGGAGATCGCATCTCTTCCTGGCGATAGCGTTTCGAGCCTCCTCCCGCTGGACATCCAATCTGCGCGGGCTGAGCTGTGAAATCTGCTACTTCTGAAACCTGGGCTATGAAATATTAATCAGGTGGCGACGGCACAGCTGACCTCCACGTATCTGCATGTTGATCCTCAGGGCTGGGTGGTGGTCGCTCTGGGTGGTGGTGCTCTGGGTGGTGCTGGGTGGTGGCGCTCTGTCTGTGATGGTGCTAGGTGGTGGTGCTCTGTCTGTGATGGTGCTAGGTGGTGGTGCTCTGTCTGTGATGGTGCTGGGTGGTGCTGGGTGGTGGCGCTCTGTTTGTGATGGTGCTGGGTGGTGGCGCTCTGTCTGTGATGGTGCTGGGTGGTGTGTGATGGTGCTGGGTGGTGGAGCTCTGTCTGTGATGGTTCTGGGTGGTGTGTGTGATGGTGCTGGATGGTGCTGGGTGGTGGAGCTCTGTCTGTGATGGTTCTGGGTGGTGTGTGATGGTGCTGGGTGGTGTGTGATGGTGCTGGCTGGTGTGTGATGGTGCTGGGTGGTGGAGTTCTGTCTGTGATGGTTCTGGGTGGTGTGTGATGGTTCTGGGTGGTGGTGCTCTGTCTGTGATGGTTCTGGGTGGTGGGGTTCTGTCTGTGATGGTGCTGGGTGGTGGTGTCTGTCTGTGATGGTTCTGGGTGGTGGGGTTCTGTCTGTGATGGTTCTGGGTGGTGGGGTTCTGTCTGTGATGGTTCTGGGTGGTGTGTGATGGTGCGGGGTGGTGCGGGGTGGTGCTGGGTGGTGGAGCTCTGTCTGTGAGCTCTGGTGTGCTGGTCTGGTGTGTGATGGTTCTGGGTGGTGTGTGATGGTTCTGGGTGGTGTGTGATGGTTCTGGGTGGTGTGTGATGGTTCTGGGTGGTGGTGCTCTGTCTGTGATGGTGCTGGGTGGTGGGGTTCTGTCTGTGATGGTTCTGGGTGGTGGGGTTCTGTCTGTGATGGTTCTGGGTGGTGTGTGATGGTTCTGGGTGGTGTGTGATGGTTCTGGGTGGTGTGTGATGGTGCTGGGTGGTGTCTGTGATGTCCGGGGCCCCGCCCCACTGCCAGGTCCCCTAGTAACCTTTCAAAAAGACAGGAATGAGTTTCATCGTCCCTCCTGAGAATCCCCATACCCACTGAATGATCTGGTGAGGGGTGGGGGGGAATAACGCAATACCATATCGGCGGTTACAAGGAAGATTCAATAAGACTCTTTTGCGTTTTTGCAATTTTGAGAATTAATCAAAACAAAAAGTGTTTTTCCCTTCTGCCAGAACTGATGCAATGATACGAGCAGCACCACGCGCAGATCCGGAGACACTTTCCTCATTTTGTTTTCTCAGACGCAAGGTCAGGATTGCCAGCCAGACAAGCCGTGTCGAGTCTGTGCTGTTTGGGCTGCGTTTGTTTTTTTTTTCCTTTATTTTCGTCAAGATGACTAATGACGCACAAGGACGGACAAGCCGCTGCCGGGAGCGCTGGGAGATATGATTTATCCCTCGGAATAACCTGTGCCATTTCCCTCCGCGATTATTCAAATTCATGACTGAATCCATTTCTTTATCTGCATTCCTTCCCTCCTCTTCTCCTCCTCATCAGATTGCCCCTCTCGTCGTTTTCTTTTAATCTATATTGGAGAAGAGAAAAGTGTTTATGGGAGACATCGATAGCTATGAATCTCAAAGGGCGATGATGGATTCGAGGGAGCGCGACATCAGAAGTAATATCTGTGTTCAAGACTCAACGCTGGAGAAGCTGTAACTTATTTGGAGCTAATTCTGATTGAAATGAAAGTGCTGAGCCATGCAAAGAGCTCTACCGTGTACCAAGAACGCAGAGTCGCCTGTGCATTCAATTAAAACCAGCGTGAGGCTGAGCTCACCAACAACGGCTGTGCTGAATATGAAACGTGGGACATTTCCCACGGCAGGATTCAGGGGAAGCATTATTCTTAATTCATACTCAGAGCCTTGCGTAATTATTACGGAAACATTTGCAAATAAAGCAGGTTGGAACGATCACATTCAAACCTTTGGCCGTCCCTGGAGGCAGAACCCAAACCCGTTATCTGCTCCTTATGGCGCGTTTCCACCGGCGGTTCAGTCCGGTTCGCCTCGGTCCGGTAGAGAGGGGGCGGTATAGCTCAGCTCAGTTTCGGCTCGCGTTTCCACCGCCGACAGTACCCTCATAGGCCGGATGTCGATCGCCGTGGCAGCCACGTAGACATCGTGACATCATAGCAGCGCGACACAGTGTAGCCTGCTCAGTAAAAACAACGGAAAAGAGGAACGCGACGCATTAAACCAAGAGCGACCTTGGGAGTCGTCCAGCAACAGTTTCGGAACGTCTCCACCTCCCTGTTCGCCCAAGCTAAAGGTTTGCGCGACATGTCCGTTGTCCAGAATAATACCTCGTACTCTGTTTGTTTGTTATTATCCCCATGTCGCACGGAAGTGACGATTCTGTCGACCAATCAACGGAGGGCGTGTGAAGCTCGAACTTGCCGGCACCCTTTCAGACGAGTACCCTTTCAGACGAGTACCCTTTCAGACGAGTACCCTTTCAGACGAGTACCCTTTCAGGCGAGTACCCTTTCAGACGAGTACCCTTTCAGACCCTGCGAGACGAGTACGGCTCAGTACGGCTCAGTCCGGGTCACGGCCACTTTTGGAGGTGGGAACGCGATCCGTGCCGCACCTTTTGCGAACAGAACCGAAACGCACCCTCCGGTGGAAACGCGCCATTAATAATAATGGGTGTCTACTGTCGTAAATTTCTAAACAGTGAATAGTATAAATAGTAAAGTAAAAGTATAAATAGTATATCAGTGTGGGTTAAAGTAAAGGAGGATTTGATTTTATAAATAAATATTGGATAGCCAGGAGTTAAAGTGGATAGAGTTGTACTTACTGATCAGGTTGGATGGGGCCCGAGGGTTTTATTTTGATCGGAATAGAATGCCCACAAGTTTGGACTTGGTTCATAATGTATGAGCAGAGAAAAGGCAACAAGTGTGAAATGGTCAATTCTCTTTTCATGTCTTTAACTTTATGATTCCAAATTCCTTTTCAGAAGATTTACTGCATCTTAATCGTTATATAATTTAGTTTTGTGTTTGTCCACCCGTATTTATGTTATTTTACCTCATGTAATCGGTGCAATCGGAGACCAAAATATTGCTGGAACAATCCATTATTCAGAAAATCGTATTTATTTCACTATTGCCTGGTGTTAGTGCATGCAAACAACTCCAAGTGAGGGTGTTCTCTTCTTGAATTATAATTCTAGTCATATTCCCTGACAAAAAATACAAAACACTGTAAAGTGTTCCACATGAAATCATCTGCTACGCTCACTGTAAAGAGCAGCTAGGGGAGTATTTTTTCCATGATTTTCCAACAGCTGCAGCCACTTTCTGAAGGACATTAGGACGCTGTCAGACATACAGCCTTGAGAGCGTTGGCGATAGAAACATTATTTTATACCTGCTGGTGCTTTCCAGATAGCCTCTTGTCTTCTGCTCTCTAACACAGTACTATCATTATTAACACTAAACAGGCTTTCATTAATGACCATCCGCCAATCTCCCTCGTAGCGACCTTCAAGGGTGTTGTTCTCGGAGACACGCCGTCTGCGTTGATAACGACAGACATGATATAGGATCGACTGCTAATTGAGTCTATCAGACACACTTGTTGATGGCAGAGGTCAATGTATAATTCATCGCTTTCAAACCTAGTGTCCAAGTCCAGCTATTATTCCCCCGTATGCCATCAGCAGACTGAGGGAGCGACTCTGTTATTATTTCCATGGGCAGTATGGTGGCGACTTCATAAAAAAAGCATGCCCTTGCCACGGTTCTAGTTTTAAAACAAAGCCATCTCATTTCCTTTTCAAACTGTTTTTTCTGCTACTCCTTTTCTATTTTTTCCATCTCCTGAACTGATCTGCATGCCGGGGCGGTGCGAGGAGTAAAAAAATACATCTCTCGCTCTCTCGCTCTCTCGCTCTCTGTCTCTCTCTCTCTCTCTCTCTCTCTCTCTCTCTCTCTCTCTCTCTCTCTCTCTCTCTCTCTCTCTCTCTCTCTCTCTCTCTCTCTCTCTCTCTCTCTCTCTCTCTCTGTCTCTCTCTCTCTCTCTCTCTCTCTCTCTCTCTCTCTCTCTCGTCTCTCGTCTCTCTCTCTCTCTCTCTCTCTCTCTCTCTCTCTCTCTCTCTCTCTCTCTCTCTCTCTGTCTCTCTCTCTCTCTCTCTCTCTCTCTCTCTCTCTCCCCCCCTCTCTCTCGCCCTAGCTTGACGTTTTTGATCAGAAGTGGAGCATTTGGGTAATTGCAGTGAGCACTTGTTAAAATAAGCCTGCCGGGCCCCAGCTGGACACCTGCGAGGGAGCATTCCCAGGTGCGGGCGGGCTGCAGGAGAAGCAGTGCTATCACGCATGCAGTCTGAGAGCGAGGATTCCGACGCGCGATAGCAACACTTCAAGTCCGTCCATAACAGCCAAGACAACCCAAAAATGTGATGGATTATTATAGTTATTTAGCAATGGGTTTATGTTGTTTTTGTTTTCCTTACTGGAATTGAGTGATGTGCTAAACTTTCTAGGTCTGCAATTCAGAAAAATGCATTAGACTGAAGTGCGAAAGCCATGGAATTACACAGATGTATTGAAGCTTCTTTGTTAAATGTTTATAATAATGCATTCACATTTTTACTTTAATGTGTATCATTTTCCTTTCTACGGCATTCATGCTTTCGCTCAGAATGAAGAAAACATTTACAATACGTAACATTTGCATTCACAACAATAATTATCTAATCCAACATTTTCCCTCTCGTTCTGCCATGTTGGTAGTTTTCTTGTTATTCTCCGGTTGACACGGTTCGAGGAGTGCGTTGTCTCACGTGTAGCACTAGCTGAAGGGGGCTAATTGATGTGCAGCGGCTAATTAATTCAAAGGTTGCAGGGTTGCCCTCGCGGTGTAATGAGAACGAAGAGTGACAGCAGTTGCTTGCCATCATGGCAGCTAAATATAGACAAGGTAATGTTCAACACCTTCTCTGTGGGGATCTTGGCTTCCAGATGCAGACGCAGATGGTGGTTTCACAGAGGTGCGAGAAAACATTATGCTGCCAATTTAGGATGATTTGAGGTTCCTTAAGCGCTGGAATACGGAGGCACACAGACATCATGCTAACTAAACAGGATCGGTTCCGGCTCCTTAACCCTACGTTGCTCACTAACAAGGCTATATCGTGTTTTACCCGCTAGCATGTGGCTTCGTGTAGCTTTGAGGCTAACGCTGTTGTTGACACCACTTGCGAGATTGACATTTGTTTCGCAGAAATAGCGGCTCTGTCACGGTTAGCGGGTGGCAAGCAGGCAGGTAGGACCCAGTAGCAGACAGTTCAGGACCAGGTGAAAGGATAATTTATTAACGCAAAAGGCAAGGAACACGGGTGACGCGGGTAACACGGGTAACACAGAGAACACCGCTAACACAGGTAACACACGGGTCACAACTCACCACAACTACAATGATCCGACCCGGAACGAAGGAAAGACAAGGGCTTAAATACCAAACACGCACAGGGCACGCAACAAGTAACAGCTGGAACACATAAGGGGAGGGAGCAGTAATCACACAGGAGGGAAACCTGACATGGGGAGAAACAAGACAGATACCAAAGTAAAACAGGAAACACACCAAAACAAGACAAGGAAACTGAAAGACCATGACATGCTCAGACGAAGAGAGCTGCCTTCACCTCGTTTGCGCGCTCAGACCCACTGATCCACTCAATTTGTCCTTTTTTATTCTTAGTTTTCTTTCAGAGCGGAAAATTATTTCAGGGACAACTTAACAATACCAATACGGCTTATTATGAAATTGTACAGCAAAAGCGTTACAGACATCATTCAACATGGCAATTAGCGCTGATATAAAAAACCCATCTCACCCAATTAGCTAACAAGCTAGCTTTTATCTTTTAAGAAAATGTGCGTGGGCACCATTTCTTTGGAAATGGAGTACTTTCTAGATTTAATCATTTGAACTTATTTTGTTTTTCAACAATTAAATGATCACACATTGTCTTATAAGGAACAGACATGATGCGGTCTTCTGGTTCGGTGCTCAGTTAGTGGAGTTTAAGTTTGGGCTGAATTGCTTCTTCGCATGAAACCGTGTCATGCTCCTTGCCGTTTGGAGTCACTGCACCAGCAAACACTGTCGGAGCTCTTTCTCCCAGACAAAACAATCTCCTTTAGAAGCCCAGTCCAAAGGGACAGCCCTACGGCATTAAAGGTATGAGCTCGACAAAGACTGGAGAGGTGGAGTTGGTGCATGCTGATTAAAACATGAAACTAATTAAACATTTCATTTCCATGATGAATTAAGACGAAGTAGCTGAATTCAAAGCAATGTTTTCCAGTTCAGATGGGAAAGGATTCCGGTGCGTACGACAGTGTGTCGTGTTGAGATGCTTACAGTATGCCAGGACGGAACTAGCAGGTGTGGTAATGGTGTTGTGCAGTTTAACTTCTCTCTCTCTCTCTCTCTCTCCCTCCCTGTCTGTCTCTCGCACTCTCTCTTTCTAGTGCTCCCTTCGGCCATTTGGTGTAACCCGAAAAAATGCAGCGACTGGTTGTTGCGCCACAAAGTGTACTCCCTTCATGTGGAATAAAACAGTTGGCTGTCGCTGGAATCCCAAGAGGATACGAACAAAAGAACAACCGAAACAAACTGAAAACAAACGTGATGTTTGCTAGAGAGGGTCTGTGAGGGTCTGTGAGGGTCTCTGAGGGTCTGTGAGGGTCTGAGGGTCTGTGAGGGTCTGGGTACCCCCAGCCCGTTCTACCGGTGATTTAAATTCGCCCTTCAGCAGGAGAGGAGCAATACATTTCTTTCTGCTTCCGATACGTTTTTGCGGGAGCCAATCAACAAGCTGGCTTCCCCCCTGGCGCGCTATTGGCTGGTTTAACGCAACGACGACAGGGAAGCGACGGCAAGCAGCCAATCACGTACAGAGCCAATCAACAAGGCCCGTTGATCACGCCTCCCCAGACCAACGTGCGACCTACGACGGAGCGCGGTCCTGGGGAGAGCCAGGCTAGATCTAGGAGGGTCTGGAGGGTCTGGGGGGTCTGGGGGGTCTTTGCAGCCGGCTGGTGTGCTGATGAGTGGGAGGAACTTGATGTGACAGTACATCCTGCTCATCCCATAATCACGCCCCTTAATTCCCGCCCTGTGATGGGCTCGGCGGGGTGTAACCAACGTCACAGCAGATTGGGAACTATCTTCTGTCGGGGAGCGGGAGAGTGAAGGCTGTGCATCACGGGGGCCCTGTGACACCATCGCCACCCCGAAGGGGCCCCGCTAAAGGTCCCCCCCCCCCCACCCCCACACCGCCCCCAAAAAACAGTAAAGAGCGACGACAAACACTTTGGTTTGGAACATCACGAGATCATCTGGAAGATTTGGTGTCAGAAAGTGAGACGGCCTCACGTCCGCTCCGGGCGCCGCTCCGTATAAATAGATCCTCAGATCTCTGATTGATAATTACTCTTATCTCGCTACGTCTCCTGTTACTAGGAAACTAACGAGGGGGAGGAGGGAGAGTGTGTGTGCGTGTGGGAGTCTGTGTGTGTGGGTCTCTATGTGCGACTATCAGTGTGTGTGTGTGTGTGTGTGTGTGTGTGTGTGTGTGTGTGTGTGTGTGTGTGTGTGTGTGTGTGTGTGTGTGTGTGTGTGTGTGTGTCCATCCATCTGCATCTTTCTATGTGTGTGTGTCTGTGAGTGCATCTATATTTGTCTTGTGTGTGTGTGTCCATGTTTCCATCTGCCTCTATATATATATATGTGTGTGTGCGTCTGTGTGTCTATATGTGTTAATCTATGTGTGTGTCCGGCCATCTGCATCTCTACGCATGTGTCTGTCCATGTCTATGTGTGCGCCCCTGAGTGTGTCTGTGTGTGTGTCTGTGTGTGTTTGTGTCTGTGTGTCTGTGTCTGTTGTGTGTGTATGTGCCTCAGTCTGTCTGTGTGCTCGTGTGTGTGTGTTTGTGTTTATGTCTGTGTGACGATGTGCCTCTGTGTGTGTGTGTATGTGTGTGTGTGTTTCACTGTGTGTGTCCGTGTGTGTGTTTGTGTCCGTGTGTGTGTGACTATGTGTCTCTGTGGGGGGCCTGGGGAGCGGGTGTGGGGATGTGGCGGGCTGCAGAGGTCAGGGCGGGGGCTTCTACATTTCATCGGGGGGGGTGGGCTGAGAGAGGGGGGCAGCGGGGGGGCGGGGGGGGGGCGGCGGGTGACAGCGCGACCCCTGCGGTGAGATGAGAGAGGGGCGATAACGACAGCAGACGGACGGGAAATTGGCAGATAATTACACGGGCTAAAGGCCCTCACACTGCCACCCCTCTTGTCTCTTTGCCTCAGTCACAAACACACACACACACACACACACACACACACACACACACACACACACACACACACACACACACACACACACACACACAGGCACACACACACACAGGCACGCGCACACACACACATACAAACACACACAAACACACACACACACACACACACACAGGCACACACATACACACACACACAGGCACGCGCACACACACAGGCACGCGCACACACCAGACATACACTCATACAGTCATACACACAAAAGCAGGCACGCACACACCTACACACACACACACACACAGAGACATACACAGTCACGCGCACACACACACACACATACACGCATAAACTCAGACACACAAACACACACACAGGCACGCGCACACACACTCACACACACGCATACACACACACACACACACACACACACACACACACACACACACACACACACACACACACACACACACACACACACACACACACACACACACACACACACACACACACACACGCGCAGGCCCCACGTACAGCAGAAGCACTTGGCCGTAATGCTGCTCTTCTTGTTATATGCCGCCCTGAGCACAGCTGACCCCTTCCTCACCCCAGCCTGAATCAAACCTGACCTGACCCCAAAGACGAAGATATACGTCCAGCTTGCTGCTTGTAGCGTACCTCAGAGAGGCTCACAGAATCCAACCCAACCCAGCCTAGACTGACCTCTCTCTGGGCTCTGTTGGGGAGCAGTCTAGGACAGTGCAGGTGATGTCTTCCTAGGTCAGCCCACCCTAGACTGCTCTGTTGTAGCATACAGCCACTACACTTTAATTGTCAGCAAACACACTCAGCTCCTTCATTCCCGCCAACTTCATTACATCAACACAAGAGCTGTAATGGTGTGGTTGTATATTCTCTCTCTCTCTCTGTCTCTGTCTCTCTCTCTGTCTCTCTCTCTCTCTCTCTCTCTCTCTCTCTCTCTCTCTCTCTCTCTCTCTCTCTCTCTCTCTCTCTCTCTCTCTCTCTCTCTCTCTCTCTCTCTCTCTCTCTCTCTCTCTCTCTCTCTCTCTCTCTCTCTCTCTGTCTCTCTCTCTCTCTCTCTGTCTCTTCTCTCTCTCTCTCTCTCTCCCTCTCTCTCTCTTCCTCCAGTTCTCCTGAGGCAGCCATTTTCCCGACCATAAATGATGTCAGCGGTGCGTTGGAGCGACCCGAGGGAAAGTGAGGCGACCAGGGGACTGAACTGTGTTTGAACTGGGAGGACTGGAACAGCTGATCCAAAGCCCCTCCCAAGGAGGTAATACGAGGTGGGGGAGGTGGTGGTGGTGGTGGTGGAGGTGGTATTGGAGGTGGCGTGGTAGGTGGTGGTGGTGGGGGTGGGGTGGGGGTGGGTGGTGGTGGTGGTGGTGGTGGAGGTGGTGGTGGTATTGGAGGTGGAGGTGGTGGTGGTGGTGGTGGTGGTGGGTGTGGGTGGGGTGGGGTCGGGTGGGTGAAGGTGCAAGCAGCAGAAGGAGAAAGGAGGAGGACCAGGAGCGGGAGGGGGGTACTCTGTGAGTAAAGGATGCAGAGTGTTTTTGCGCCGGGCGTTTCACCGTCCTCTCCGTGTGGCCGTTCCCTTCTGAGGGGGGATCGGACCGCCGTCGCCCGCTGTTGCTGGTTTTTAGCCGTGGGTGTGACTCACAGATACACACACACACATAGAAACACACAAAGACATGCCTACACGCACACACACAGACATATACATGCAGATACACACACGTACCTAAATATACACTCACAGAGGGACCTATACACACACACACACACACATAACTACACATACACACAGAGACCTACACACACACACACGTACCCACACACAAGCACACACACACGCACACAAACACACATACCTTATCATACACACAAACACAGACCTATGCAAGCACACACACACACACACACATAACTACACATACATACAGAGACCTACACACACACACACACGTACCTACACACACACATAACTACACATTCACACAGAGACCTACACACACACACACACGTACCTATATACACACACACACACACACACACACATACCTTATCATACACATAAACACAGACCTATACAAGCACACACACACACACACCCACATAACTACACGTACACACAGAGACCTACATACACACACACACATACCTGCACGCACCGCACACACACACACACACACACACACACACACACACACACACACACACACACACACACACACACACACACACACACACACACACACACACACACACACACACACACTCCTGCTGATTCCATTCGACGAGACCACAATCAGCAGCGATACTTCACAGGCCCCCCGCGCTATAGTTTGAGAAGAAAGGCAACTTTGTTAAAGTCCTGCGTTGTTTTTTGGGGGCTTGTTTCATGCCAAGCGGCGTGCGTGGCGGCGCCGGGCGGGGGCGTCCGGCCCGTGGGCGGCTGTGTGACTCCTTTCATGTGAGCGCGATGAAGAGCGAAAAGAGAACGCCGCTTCTGCTTCTGCCTCTCCTTCTCCTACTGCGTCTGCTATCACTCCCCCCCTCCCTCCCCCCCTCCCTCCTCTCCCTAACCCCCCCCCGTCTCCCCCCTCTCCCCTCTCCCCTCCACCCTTCCTCTCTCCCCCTGCCCCGTTCACATCTCTCCTCCTCCCTTCCTCCTCCAACTTTCCCCGTCTCCCCCCTCTTCCCTCTCCCCCCGCGCCCCATCACGTCTCCCCCTCCCTCCCCCCCCTCTCCAACCCTGTCTCCCTCCAATCCCCCACGTCCCCCCCCCACTCCCTCCCTCTCCCCTCCCAACTCCCCTCCCCTCCTCCCTCTCCCTCCCTCTCGCATTACTTTTCCTAATAAAGCAGGGCTTAGCAATGCGCTGCTCTTTTTTAATTTCGGCTGATCCGTTTCCGTGGGAACACGGAGCCATGGGGTGTCACTGGGTCACGGGCCGAGCTATCCTTCTTGTTTCTGTCCCTGTTTCACCAAGTCTGCCCCGTGCTTAGAGTGTGTGTCTTAATGTGTATGTTTTAGTGTGTGAGTGTATGTGTGTGTGTGTGTGTGTGTGTGTGTGTGTGCGTGCGTGTGCCAGACACAACGCGATTAATGGCAAAATTCAAAAAAGAAAAAATGACCACTGTATTCACTTCATCATCGAGTAATAACCCTCCCGTTGAGGGGAGGGGGGGGGCTGAGTCCTCTGAATGAGCCGTTTCCATCAGGCTCCCGTCTGACGCCTGATTCGCTCCGGCGAGCGACTATCGGAAGCCCGAGCGCATCGCCTCGTCTTTCGATACCGGCGCAATTATACGGCAAATTGACACTGATCTGCCTCCTCGATCAATACCGCTTGGCGGGGGAGAATTCAGATGAGCAACACAACACGGCCGCGGCCCGCGCCGCGCTGCACCGGCCGTAGCATCACTAATTGTCTCTAAACGCCGCAGCACGCCACATTCTCCACTTGACGTCCAGCAGATCGTGTTGCATGCTGGGGGAACCGCGTAGGGGGTGCGCGGTGCTGGGGCAACGCTCAGAGACACAGCCGGGAGCCCGGGGTAATTAACATTTATTGATACATGACGGCTGTAAGCCTGTTTGCCCAGTGAATTAAAGCAGCTCATTACAGGCTTAATGGTGGGTATAGGAGGAGGATAAATAATAGATGCCATTCCACTCTCTGGCACTTTACCGTGCATCAGGATGGCGGCCTGCCTGTACTGAACTAAGGCCAAAGCACGCACGCACACATGCACGTACGCAGACACACGCACGCACGTACACGCATGCGCAAACACACACACACGCACGCGCGCGCGCACGCACGCACGCACGCACGCACGCACGCACGCACGCACGCACGTACACGCATGCGCAACACACACACACACACGCACGCGCGCACACACACACGCACACACACACACACACACACACACACACACACACACACACACACACACACACACACACACACACACACACACACACACACACACATAAAAATATAGACAGCACAATGAAAGGGGTTGCGTGTCGGTATATAACTGAAGCTTGTGTCGATATCTTCACAAATAGGAGCACTTGTTCATAACGTCTTGTTCATAACAAAGTTGGAACATGGCCGTGAAAAAATAAACCCGACCAACAATAACAGCAGCAACCACAAAGTAAATCCTCGAATAGCGAAGAACGACAATTAAGTTCAGCAGAGTGTTGCAGGGAATCATCCTGCAGAGCTAACAGAGACCGCTCTGATGCTGCTCCTCCCCCTGTCTCAGGCTCTGCTAGTTCTCACATACAGCAAACAGATACCCCCCCCCCTACCCTCCACCAACCTCCCTCTGAACCCATCCTGATCAAACTGGCACTAATCCATCCACAAGCAAAAACACAGCCATGATTTCATCACTGGCGCAGATTAGTAAGAAGCTGGTGAGTGACTCATGAGCCTTGAGTCATGAGTGTGTGTGTGTGTGTATGTTTGTGTGTGGTGTTGTGTGTGTGTGTGTGTGTGTGTGTGTGTGTGGTGTGTGTGTGTGTGTGTGTGTGTGTGTGTGTGTGTGTGTGTGTGAGTGTGTGCATACCCTCTTGTATGATTACATGCATGCGTATGCATGTGTGAGTGTGCACGTGTGCATGTACGTGTGTATTTGTGTGCTCTTGTGTGTGCATGTTCTCGTGTGTGATTGCATGTGTGCGTGTGCATGCGTGTGTGTTTGCATGTGTGTGTGTGTGTGTGTGTGTGTGTGTGTGTGTGTGTGTGTGTGTGTGTGTGTTCGTACTTGTGTTTGTGTGCGTGGTTGTGCAGCTCTAGGTCAGACAGAGTCTCCTCAGGTTATGGATGAGTGGGTCTTCTTTTATTCATGGTGCCTGCCCTCCGTCTTCATCTCAGTCTTCCTTCACAACGGCCTCATATTATTCAGAGAGCTGCCGATATATGTTGACTTACCAGAAGCTTCAGCGGTGGGGAGAAAAATCCATATTTTCATAATAGACTATCTGCTTATCGATCCCGAGCCGGGGAAGCATGCCAAAGAAAGTTGCTGTTTTTCTGAAGGAAGGAGAAGTACAGTGGAAGGAGCAGAGAAGTGGACAGGAAGTAGGTTTGAGTCAACAGGAAGCTGACAGCCGAACACAGAGAGGAGTGCGGCCGTGACGGTCGACCTCTAATGGGATTTAGAAACATACATTTTCTGAAAGGATTCAAAAAGAGGACGGAAATAGGGACGGTGCTTAGTGACACCCAAGTTCACCGCTCCATGCAAGATTCATACGAGCCGTCTTTTGTTCTGCCACGGACCCTCGCCGTACTAATGTCACAACGATGTCACAGAATCACACCCCGGCCTCGGCAGCAGATACGACTCTTGGCATATATATATACTGTATATATATATATGTATATACCGTACTGTATATACATATATATAAAGTTTTGCAGGTTATTATATTCTGTCCACAGAAGAGTTGAGCCATGGAGAGCCCACTGTGTGCACACAATGCTCGCTGAAACATGGATGCAGGCATGGAGATGAGGTGACTCCAGAGTCAATAAGGGGCGCAGATGTCTCCCTGGAATACCTGACATGGGGCGCAGGTGAGCTGGGATGGGGGGGGGGGGGTGCGTGAGCCGTGTTTGCTCTGGCTGTGTTCACTTGAAGTCGAATCAACACCTCTGGATACCTCCCTTATTAGATCCCCGACGTCTGAGTCGTTTCATCTCGCTCCCACGTCGTTTGGAGGTTTTCTGGTTGGCTGATGATCGGCTTGATGAAAGAAACGCCACAAAGACAGACGGCGCGTCCTTATTATCATCGTATAAAGGTATCATATAGTATGATAAATATGTTCATTACCTGGATATATATATATAGTTAGTTTGGCAGCCAGCCAGACAGCTAAACAACAGACACACACACACGCACACACGCACGCGCGCGCACACACACACACACACACACACACACACACACACACACACACACACACACACACACACACACACACACACACACACACACACACACACACACACACACACACACACACACACACACAGACAGAGACACACACACACACACACAGACAGAGACACACACACACACACACACACACACACACACAACACACACACACACATACACACACACCAACACACAGACTCACAGACTCACAGACTCAAAGACAGACAGACACACACACACACACACACACAACATATAGACAGACAGATGGACACAGAAATAGAGACAGACACACGCAGTCACACAGATACACACACATGATGGATAGCTGTAAGCCAGTATCACATCCTTATTCCATTGTTTTTAAAAGCAGTGGGGGGGGGGGGGGGGGGGGGGCGTAGACAGCGTTCAGTCTCCCACCAGAACAACATCTCATCGTCCTCATTATGTCACTTGTGACATTTGCAAACTCGTTTTATCACCGCTAGATTGCGGTCGGGGGGCTCGTCAGACCCATCCATGTGGGTCTTTATTCATCAAAGCTAAGAGCTGAGAAGGTGACGCTATCAGAAGGGCTCTGAGCCCGCTGAGACTCAGAGGAGACAGTCTGCTCCGGACTGACGTCGTTTGTCATCACCGGTATTAATACTCACTGCCCTAGACCCGAGAAATACACAAATTGACATAGAAAATCTGTGTTTTGGGTGCCGTTATTAGTTTAATATCGTGGGAAAAATGACTCTATTTGGGGTCATTGGGGCAAAAGGTGAATCTTGGGCAGGGAAGGCAGTATGATTGGGAATGGTTTTACAGGAGTTGCTTTTCCATTCCACTTCTAACTGGCTGAAGTTTTCCCGAAGTCCCCCGCACCACAACCTGAAGTTATAAAAGAACTCCTTGCACTTTCCAATAAACAGAAAACTGTATCTGACAACAAATCCGAGGAAAAGAAAACGCTACTCCCAAAGTGTAGAACTGTATAACAAGTCTCAGAAAACTAACCTCAATCCTGGAGAGAAAAAAAAATGGGTTACCATGGTGGTGCCCTGATAGCAACCAGTCGAAAAAGAGACAAGCTACCGTTGTGTTGCTTCATAACTTTCCACATATTCCCACGCCAGCCTTCCAATCGACCGGCAGCTCCGAGAGAACAGTCTATCAACAAACCTTTATTCCAATGATGGACCAGCAGCATCAAACCGGCGGCCACACACCACGTGGTCCAGAGCAGATGTAG
>OLKM01000603.1:260636-263548 GCA_900291075.1 Melanogrammus aeglefinus
ATGTAATTTCAGGAGGATAATATATAATGCTCTTTGTAGCAGGGACCCGGGGATGTACTGGGTGAGGAATGGCCAATGTCTCATTTCTGCCTTCGTTCTCGCAATGGGATTAAAAGTCAAGTTTAATTATGACAACATCATTATCTCTAAAGAAGCCGGATATCGTCGAGACACAATTAAAAAAAAGTCATTATAACCAGCAGCATGTATTTTATTTTTGGGATAGGGCATAGTTTGAACCGGTCCCACCTGACCACTGAACAGGACGCTCCATGGAGTGAAACACAACTTAGTTTAAAGGATTAGATGATTAAAACACAGCCGACACTAACAAAGTTGGGGTACGACTGCTATAGTCACCACATTGGGGTCAGACACAAAGCGAGTGATTGAACAGCGACCGGAGACACAGGGCAGCGGTCCCTGCACCTTAGTGCTCCCCCAGTTGGACCCTTTGGCCCTGTGACTAAAATATACACGGCATATAATCCAATCTCTTAGCTGAATGAGGCTGCTGATTATGATGGAGTGGATTCGGCGTGTGGCAGAACAGAGAGAAAGGGACCGGGCTAGCCATCGCTGACGGCCGCCTCACTTCCATACAGTAGAGAAGGCGGCCGCCGGTAACGACGATAAATGGGTGACGCGCAGCCGTCTGCTGGGAGACAAAGGGCGGGCTAATGAACGCTCGCCTCGTCGCCTCTCGAATGTGAAGAACTCAACTCCTAACTATGTTTGTGTCTGTGTGTGTGTGTGTGTGTGTGTGTGTGTGTGTGTGTGTGTGTGTGTGTGTGTGTGTGTGTGTGTGTGTGTGTGTGTGTGTGTGTGTGTGTGTGTGTGTGTGTGTGTGTGTGTGTGTGTGTGTGTGTGTGTGGTGCTTTTGACTACTTCATGTATGCCGTGGAAAGAAGACCAAAAAACAAAGAACCTGAACTCAGAGAGAGGCAGCTGACGCCCGTTTTACCGACTTGTTTTGGTTGTCTTTCTCCTCTTTAGCCCTCGCGCAGAACGCGCCCAGCTCAATGAACTCCAGCTGGGATGGGAGAGAGGGGGGGGGGGGGGGGGGGGGGAGTGTGAGGAGAGAAAGAGAGAGAGAGAGAGAGAGAGAGAGAGAGAGAGAGAGGGAGAGAGGGAGAGAGAGAGAGAGAGAGAGAGAAAGAGAGAGAGAAGAGGAGAGGAGAGAGAGAGAGAGAAGAGAGAGGGAGAGAGAGAGAGAGAAGAGGGAGAGGGAGGGAGAGGGGAGGGGGAGAGAGGGAGAGGAGAGGAGAGAGAGAGAGAGAGAGCGAGAGAGAGAGAGAGAGAGGCTTGATCCTGCACATCTCAGAGTGTCTTGGAGCTTGCATTATTCATCAGGGGCCCGGAGACGATGCTGTCCTGTACCCCCCCCTGCCCTCCCCCCCCCCAGGTGACGGTGTGCTGCAGACAAAATAATATTAATGCTTAGCACCAACGGCCCCTAAATCTCAGAGCACGACAAAAGAAAAAGGGCACACCGTTTTCAGTTTTGTGTGTGCGTGTGTGTGCGCATGCGTGTGTGTGTGTGTGTGTGTGTGTGTGTGTGTGTGTGTGTGTGTGTGTGTGTGTGTGTGTGTGTGTGTGTGTGTGTGTGTGTGGTGTGTGTGTGTGTGTGTGTGTGTGTGTGTGTGTGTGTGTGAGCCCGGACAAGGCGGGCGGCCGCTTGGTGCCCTCCTGAGCCAGGCATGGCTGCTGGAGGATTTCTTGCTCTTCGGCCGCAAAGACAAAGACAAATGGCCCCCCCTGATGAAAAGAAGATGGCCAGATATGAGCGCCGTGTGATAAGCCCAGCTACCACTGTGGCACTAGGCCTCCAACCCCGGCCCGAACCCGGCCCCGGGGGTGTGCTGCGAATTGGAATCAGACACAGCAGTCAGAAAGTACAGCTACGTTAAGGTCGGACGGTGTCGTCGTAGGACTGTGTTGTGGTAGGACTGTGTTATGGTAGGACTGTGTTATGGTAGGACTGTGTTATGGTAGGACTGTGTTGTCGTAGGACTGTGTTATGGTAGGACTGTGTTATGGTAGGACTGTGTTATGGTAGGACTGTGTTATGGTAGGACTGTGTTGTCGTAGGACTGTGTTATGGTAGGACTGTGTTATGGTAGGACTGTGTTGTCGTAGGACTGTGTTGTCATAGGACTGTGTTATGGTCGGACTGTGTTGTCGTAGGACTGTGTTATGGTCGGACTGGGTTGTCGTAGGACTGTGTTATGGTAGGACTGTGTTGTCGTAGGACTGTGTTATGGTAGGACTGTGTTGTCGTAGGACTGTGTTATGGTAGGACTGTGTTGTCGTAGGACTGTGTTGTCGTAGGACTGTGTTATGGTAGGACTGTGTTGTCGTAGGACTGTGTTATGGTAGGACTGTGTTGTCGTAGGACTTGACTGTGTTGATGGTAAGGAACTGTGTGTGTCTGGGACTGTGTTGTCCATAGGACTGTGTTGTCGTAGGACTGTGTTATGGTAGGACGTTGTTGTCGTAGGACTGTGTTGTCGTAGGACTGTGTTATGGTAGGACTCTTCTGAGTGAGAGGTAACTGCACAGCCTCGACTCTGTTTATTCGGGGTATAAGTGACCATCCCATCCCAGTGGCAGTAAATTAGTAGGGGTGTTATTAGGGGTGTTATTAGGGGTGTTATTAGGGGTGTTATTAGGGGTGTTATTAGGGGTCCGAGCAGCGAAGCTGTTGTTTCTGTAACAGGTTTTTTTCCCCTCAAATTCTGTAAAAGTCATACTGCAGCCTATCGAGTAAGTGCAATGATCAGGTATGGTTACCAATAACCCCCACTACCCATCAACCCAAATTTAGGTACTGCACCCAAAAGTGGTGCTATTGTAAAAAAAATCATGAATTAGGCTTATTTCTCCTCACCAGATTGACCTGGACTCAAAAT
>OLKM01000604.1:0-10000 GCA_900291075.1 Melanogrammus aeglefinus
AACTCTTTAAAGAATTTGGCCAGGATTTTAAGACCCCAGGTTAATTGTAGACATCGTCTATGTCGAGTTTAAAATCGGTCATGATTCATGGGGCGGACAAACACAGAATTGAAACTTGTGGATTAGTTCTTCAGTTGGCACTTTAGGAGAAAACTACTAATTCAGGGCAGTTAGTTAGTGTACAGCTATATGTGTTGGACATACCAACATCTAGCTATGGGAGCTGCACTCCTTTGAAATAGAATCAATGTCAATGACTCTCGCCAACTCTCTAATTCTAGAACGTATGTACGCTGTGAGAAGGAGTGGGTGGAACTGAAACTCGACATAAACATTATTAATCTGGGGCCTCAACAAAGCGGACAATTCCTTTTCGATGGCTGCAAGTCACAAAAGTGAAGCTCTGTAGAGTGTATATGGATGCATTATTCATGGTTCATCACCAGGAAAAGCACCTTTTGTTTATACGTGTCAAAACAGTTCAACATCACGAGTGAGTGAGTCAGCGAGTGTGGGCGTGTGTGTGTCTGTGTGTGTGTGTGTGTGTGTGTGTGTGTGTGTGTGTGTGTGTGTGTGTGTGTGTGTGTGTGTGTGTGTGTGTGTGTGTGTGTGTGTGTGTGTGTGTGTGTGTGTGTGTGTGTGTGTGTGTGTGTGTGTGTGTGTGTGCGTGTGTGTGTGTGTGTTTGTGTGTCTGTGCGGTGGGTGTATAGTATTCCACTGGATGTTATTAAAATCAGTATGTGTTCGTTCCAGCTGTCACATGAAACAAACACGTACTACCTTCACATGCCTATACATGCAGGCAAACACACACACACACACACACACACACACACACACACACACACACACACACACAAACCACACACACATCACACACACACACACACACACACACACACACACACACACACACATACACACACACACACACACACACACACACACACACACACACACACACACACACACACACACACACACATACACACAGACACATGCAAACTTCTTTAAACAACTGTCGTAACCCATCAGCCTATTCCATCCTCGGCGGTGATACGGACCGGGGTTTAAGCTCTAATGCAGCCTATTGCTATGAAAACATGTTTGGGGAGCCATGGGGCCTGATAATTGCAGTGCAGGAGCATGCCAAGGTTTAGGGCGGGGTGACCCCTCCCCGTCAGGCATGAGAGAGGAGGGGGGGCTTTATTGCCCTTAATTAGGATGGCATTAATGACTTCCCCCTGAGTTGAGGCATAAACATCCAGTTAGTGTTTTACACGGCACAATTATCCCAGTGGCGCGATTAGCTCCACCCGGAGCTGCCCCCTATCGCTCCTCCTGCACCTCCTCCCCCCAATAATAGATCCGGGAAGACTTCAGCTTGTTTAGTTTAACGCTACACATGAGGGACAGTAATAAGGGAGAGACAGATGGAATGGAAGAGAGAGAGAGAGAGAGAGAGAGAGAGAGAGAGAGAGAGAGAGAGAGAGAGAGAGAGAGAGAGAGAGAGAGAGAGAGAGAGAGAGAGAGAGAGAGAGTGAGAGAGAGAGAGAGAGAGAGAGAGAGAGAGAGAGAGAGAGAGAGAGAGAGGGAGAGAGAGAGAGAGAGAGAGAGAGAGAGAGAGAGAGAGAGAGAGAGAGAGAGAGAGAGAGAGAGAGAGAGAGAGAGAGAGAGAGAGAGAGAGAGAGAGAGAGAGAGAGAGTGAGGGAGAAAGAGAGAGCGAGCGAGAGCGAGAGAGAAAGAGAGAGAGAGAAAGAGAAAGAGAGTCATCACTTACAATGAGACACATCTTTACTTTTCGTGGAAAGGTTAATGACAATTGAAATAAGCTGTCAAGCGATAATTTGAGTTGTTAGCCAAGCATGGATCGTCAATCAATTCAAAGCCCTGCAGATGTGTGTCGATTCCCACAGTTGGAGACCTCGGTAATGGGGCTGGGGGGGAAGGTGTCTGAGTCCGTTGACTAGCTTAATGGAAAAATTACCTCTAGACAGAAAAAACATTTATTTTACAGATGTTAACAGTGTAAACAGGAACTATTATCTTAAACATGTGGAGTTTCGGGAAAACAAGAGTGTTTTACTATTTTCAACTTTTAAACCTTGACTGACTTTAGAGGGCACCAGAGACTATTTCCCACTTTTACATTACTGCTCAAGAATTGTGAAATACTAAGTTCAGCGCTATCACAAAAGAGTCTTTCACCTCAACTTTAACTTCAATCGTAGTAGTGTGGCTCCCTGAGCAATTGCAAATCCCCTCAGCGAATTCTAGTTCATTCTGTGGTTTCATCCCAGTTATAAAAAGGATCGATTTTCGATGGGCTGGGACGTCAGTTTACGCACAAGGGGAGTTGGAATGACAGGAGACACACACTAGCAACAAGCTATCGGTTTGCTCTTACAGGCAGCCCTCCAAGGGTTACTGACTGAGTGGTGTAGGACTTGGAGGGGTGGAGCTGAAAACCGCCTCCACTGACGGAGTGGCGGCTGAGCACTGAGGTTTTAAGCCTCATTAAATCAGCGGGTGTCAAAGGGGTTTTAAATCATTAACCCTATATCGATAGACCTCAGAAGTATAGCTCCGAGGTGGTTTAACCCTCTGCAACACGGTCGTCTCCTGTGAATAGGACTTAGGGCCGATTGATCTCGCAAAAGAAAACACAATTTTTCAATTTCAGCCCATTAGAACAACAGCATCGGGTTTCAGTCTTCTGTTTTAGAGTGGCCCGTATCCTGCCATGTGACGGCCATACATTCTGCTGTATGCAAATGTGGAAATCCACATGACCGCATTTGCTCAGCTACCAGGCAGACGACGCAATGCAGGAAAGGTTAACATTTGCATTGTGCCTGCTGATTGTGACACTCACTCCCCGACACAACACGAGCCGTTGTCCCGGGCAGGCCGCTGCAGCACAGCGGCAGCATGACTCCGCTCTCCAGACTCCGGGGACAAAAAAAAAAAGAAAAAAAGAAAACTCAAACCGCATGGGGCGTGATTGAGAAGAGTGAGGTTTCAGGGTGTGGAGAGAGGACCACGTGAGAAAAGTTGTTAGAGGACAAAAACAGACAGACAGAGAGAGAGAGGGAGAGAGAGAGGGAGAGAGAGAGAGAGAGAGAGAGAGAGAGAGAGAGAGAGAGACAGAGAGAGAGAGAGAGAGAGAGAGAGAGAGAGAGAGAGAGAGAGAGAGAGAGAGAGAGAGAGAGAGAGAGAGAGAGAGAGAGAGAGAGAGAGAGAGAGAGAGAGAGAGAGAGAGAGAGAGAGAGAGGTCCCTTGTTTCTTAACCTCGCCCGGGCCAGCTGCTACAGCTTTTATTATTCAAATGCAGCAGCATGACATTGAATCAATACAGACCATCGTAGATATGACTACACCAGGGCCCGGATTAAAAACCACTGCCTCAGCTCTTTTTACTGCCAACTGAAACACGCGAGTTAAACGATCCGCCGTGAGAAGAGAGAAAAACGGTGCAGAGAGATTTACACAGATTGGAAGATAAGGTGACACATAGTTGGTAGCAATCGTCTAGCTGCTCACCGGGTGCACACACATATACACACACACACATAGAGTGTCTTTTACAAAGTTTTAAAGTACCTGCAGTAGGAAAGAACGTGATACTGTTTGTTGAATTTGTAAATGTCACCCATGGGTGTCAAAATCTCAATTGTGCACTGTTGCTTGCTGCATATGCTGCACCAGTTTTGGGATGACTCACCAAAACAGCACTCATCTATTTGTGGATAAGCCAGTATTTGTCAATGAAGCCCAGGGCGTCTGTTCCAAGAAACTACTAAATATCGTCAATGTTTTCAACTGTGTTCAATGTTTCAATTGTTTCCCTCGTTTCAGCAACAAATACACAACAAATAAGCAACGCACACAGACACACTCCAGTAAATCCACTCCGAACGTAAACAAGTCCTTTGACACAAGAGGCTGATCCCTGGTAGAGGTCAGTACCAAGCTGATGATCCCAGGGGGGGTGATGATGTGTGTGTGTGTGTGTGTGTGTGTGTGTGTGTGTGTGTGTGTGTGTGTGTGTGTGTGTGTGTGTGTGTGTGTGTGTGTGTGTGTGTGTGTGTGTGTGTGTGTGTGTGTGTGTGTGTTGTGTGTGTGGTGTGTGTGTGTGTGTGTGTGTGGGGGGAAGGGCGGGTTCTTGCAGCAGACGAGGAGGCAGGCTAAGTCAGGGCACCAAAGGGCAAATCTCTCTTGTTCCCCCCACTTGTGAGTTTTAATGTTCTAGTCTACAGGGTGCGTGACAGAAAGAGCTTGCCAGCCCTACCCCCAACACACACAACCACACACACACACACACACACACACACTACACAAACACACACCACACACACACACACACACACACACAACACACACACACACACACACACACACACACACACACACACACACACACACACACGTTCCCCTGGGGGTAGAGCTTCATTAGCCCTCCGGGATCTCAAGACGATGTCCAGACCCCTGCCTGTAAAGCAAACCAACCCCGCTGTGCATACGTCTTGGGTACTCAGACAGTTACACAACATAGTGCAGCATCAGAATATATATAGAGAGGTTCAATGATGATCTGTTGTGGAGAGAGAGAGAGAGAGAGAGAGAGAGAGAGAGAGAGAGAGAGAGAGAGAGAGAGAGAGAGAGAGAGAGAGAGAGAGAGAGAGAGAGAGAGAGAGAGAGAGAGAGAGAGAGAGAGAGAGAGAGAGAGAGAGAGAGAGAGAGAAGAGAGAGAGAGAGAGAGAGAGGGGGAAAGAGAGGGAAAGAAAAAGAGTGCTACGGACTTATTGCCCTCTTGCCAGCTGTGTATTTGCAATCAGTTCAAGAGTTCAAGATTTATCTGGTGTGTCTTGCGCTGCTTACCACTTGGCGCTCCACTGCCAACCAGGTCTGGTTTGGGCGGGGTGAGTGACCGTGATACGTACGTCGATTGTAAACACCACCCCCCTCCCAGTGTGACGTGGTTCAGCTCGAGTTCACACGCTGATGCCGTCGCTCCAGAGAGTGACGGGGAAGAGACTTAAGATTCACAGACACACAGCAGTAAGGTAGAGAGAGCGAAAGGCCAACATTCCCTTTGCCAACGTTTTAAGACTCTCACACCAAGCTCCGCCTCAGGTCTGTTCATAGAATTTGAACCGATGCAGCAGTAACAGCTACACCTGGCTGTACGGAACGCTGATCAACTTCCATAATCAACTCCACATTGAGTGCGCCGGGGAACCGGCAGCGGTCGCAGTCTCCGTCCTCCCTTAATGAATCAGCAGATTTACCGTCCCTACACTGTATTTGTTGTGTCCGCACCCTCCCATCTAAACATCCCTTAAGCAAGGGCAACAAAGGTTCCCATTGGTCCAATAATGAATAAATAGCTCCCATGTGACCGTGGGCCAAGTCCCCCAGTTCTCTCCATCCTCTGTTTGTTTTCCCCACCATTGTAATTACCTCCCTCCACTCCTATAGAGCCCCTTCCACCAAGTGGTAAACAAGCCCAACAAACCCCGGGCCCCTGACTCAGACCCATAAAATCACAGCCAGGGCTGGAGAACAGGACAGGGGCTGGGGGAGGGGGGGGGCAGCTTAGAGGGGCAAATATGGCAAGGAGAGTGGGGGGGGGGGGGGGACCAATGGCCGATCACACACATATGTGTGTGCATTTTTGTGCGTGTTAGTGCATATGTGTGTGCGTCTGTGGGTGTGGGTGACTCTATGTGTGTGAGTCAATCTGTGTGTGTGTGTGTGTGTGTGTGTGTGTGTGTGTGTGTGTGTGTGTGTGTGTGTGTGTGTGTGTGTGTGTGTGTGTGTGTGTGTGTGTGTGTGTGTGTGTGCATGTCTGCCTGTGTGCATCTGGGTGCGTCTGTGGGTGTGTGTCTCTATGTGTGTATGAGTCAATGTGTGTGTCTGTGTGTGTGTGTATGTGTGTTGGCCATCCCCCAGCACCTCCTCGGGGCTCTGACCCTGGCCCCCTGCCAGCCCCAGTCACAGTCTAATTGCTGAAGTCTGTGTGCCAGCTAAAGGCATTGTAGGAGCCAGTATTGTCTCTGGGGGCCCCTGGAGAGAAGTCACCATTCATCCTGGGGTGCCCTCTATTTACTGAGGTGGAACGGCCTTTAACAAGTACGGTGTTCTGGAGAGAACAACATGTGTGAATGAGCGGCCATGGACAGGCCCATGCTAAATGATACAGTGTTTACCTTGCTGCATTCAATCAGACTACCAGCGTGAACGTGCCACACTATGCTCCGTACACTTTGCCGTCGGGACAAGGGTATCGTCGCCATGGCTACAGACCCGCACCGAGGCCAGTCGTTGATGGCTAATAAATAAAGAGGTTGTATGTGTGTGGGTATTCTCCTGGTAAGTCTGTTACTAATTTCATTGCCCGTTCCATTCAGTCTATGACCTACCAGTAACATCTCACTCGCCGCAACAGTGTCACGTTTCATGCTACAGTTTCCGACCACATTCTGATTGGCAAACTATTATTCTGTGGCCCATTAATGCATCTGTTATTCACCTCCACTTAACAGCTGTGATGTCATTTTCTCCCAGCATGCAATGTTTCAGTTGATAACCAGATTAGTACTGAGCTCCCAGCAGGACAGGACTGGCAATCGTGCTTCCTGCAGGCTCTCTCCTGCTATCACACCCATGACTGGAATTATCAGCTCTAATGCTGTTAATCTGCATGATTCCCAGTGTAAACCCATTAGGATTCCTGCTGTTGCGATACACCGGTAAACACAGCGAGAGAATGTGTCCATTGTTTGACTCCATCCTCCCCCCAAACACATACACCCTTAAGTATGTCTCATCCTCAATCTTTGTGTGTGTGTGTGTGTGTGTGTGTGTGTGTGTGTGTGTGTGTGTGTGTGGTGTGTGTGTGTGTGTGTGTGTGTGTGTGTGTGTGTGTGTGTGTGTGTGTGTGTGTGTGTGTGTGCATGTGGTGTGCATGGCTGAGTTAGTGCCCATGTGTCTGTGTTCCCATCAGACGTTTTGTGTTGTAGTCAAACAGGGAGAGAGTGATCACAGGGCGAGCGCTGCCAAAAACAACAGTGTTATATCTGTTATCTCCAGCCCTGCAAGACGGGACTTATTTACACGCGTGTTATCCACTCAGGGAAAAACAAACCTGGATATGTTATGAGCGCTGTGAGATAAAAGGGGGAGAGCTCCACATAGCTCCACTGTGTAAGTCGTTGTTTGCAGATTTAACCCGGAGGAGGTCCTAGTCCACTTTTCATCTCAGTAATATTGGCCTATAGGATTCAATGACATGTCGCCCTTGTAGCTTTTTTTTAACAGTGGCCATTGAGGTGGTGGTTACTGTTTACAGTGCAGTCCACCTTGACAGTTTAGGTTTGATCAATAGGTTGTCAGTCACTTGGCAGTAACTAGAGCAATAGTGTGTCGGGTGATTGGTCAGCACAACACGATGCCATTTCACAAGAAAAACAAGCATAATCTTATAATAACAGGCCTGAATATGCACTGTGTACACATCAGCTGTTTTATTCTGTTTGAGTGACTGTTTTAGTCTCTTTTAGTTAAGGCTGGGCTGAAATATGAATTAAGAAGCAAACTAACTTTCCTCAAAGCAAACCTGTACTGAAAAGTAGGGGATTCACTCATATTTTGCGCTTGATCCAATAGGAACTAATATGAACTGTAATATATGATATAACTGTTCCAAAATATTAAGCTTTTATTAAACTACTATTTCATCAGTGAATAAACCAAACTAAATTACAATGATAACTGTCATCCATCCAAAACAGTATAAATGTAATAATTAATCCTCATGGCACACTGATTCACTGGTTTAATCCAAACATTTACAGTACATCAGCATGTTTATATTATGACTTTAAAAAAAAAAAAAAAAAAAAGCCTCAAATTCTGTTAATAGTCAAGCTGTGAACAAGGGACTCGTTTGTATTGGTCAAATGAAACAACTGGCATTACAACACTTTAAAGACATCATGACTTGCCAGAATTGTTTAATCAGATCCTTCACAGATTCACCCATGTGGATGATGACACATTCATTCCATGAACGGTTTCAAACAGGATATAACTTTATCGTCTACGTGAATAGTGCAACATTTCTCTGAAGAAGAACTTACAAAAGTTTCCTACCCTAGACAAATGATCCAGTCACATGTTGTTGGTAGTTAGTATGTGTTGATAATAATTAATTGAAGCATGGCCTACTTTAACTTTTACGTGTGATATTTGCTCATCATTGGCCAATAAGCAATGCATCACAGCCGAGAAGCCATTTGGACACATTATGTGTGTCACACGGCTGACACATAACCTACCAAATATTTTGGACATATTCCCATTATATTGTGTTACTTGTTCGAGTCTTGCTATAAATAGAAAGGTGCAAATTTAGAATTAGAGACAATGCAGACGAAATGCTGGGATATAAATAGAGAAATTCAATATAAAAATAGGAGATGCATGTGTTTTCGCTTACCTGTCAGCAATGCCAGCAATGCTGCCAGCAATCAAAGTACAGATTAATTCCACCCAGTATCAAGTCGTGCTCATCAAGAGTTGGTGCGCATGCGCCAATCTATTCCCAAACCTAAAGGTATTTGTTGTATCAAACTAGAACTTTAAAGGCTAAATTCTTTCATGCAACTTAATTAAATCGAAATCTACATAAATAGATTTCAAATCATTACCATTAAGATGGTTCAATTGGAAAAATAACAATGACAATAAATGCTTTGGATGAAGTACAGCTCGGAATACTTTTTACAGCGTGTCGACCTGACCTCTGTCAGCCATCAACCGACCGGCCTATTTCTAGGACCGCTCCATCGCTGCTGACAGCCTAGTGATGGGTTTTAGTGACACCATAATTACATGTATATAGTGTACCTAATGGGGTCTTGCAGTCTGGCTGCAGTGCACCTCACTGTGTCTGTTGGAACCACAGGTCTCACCACAGAGTCTCCCTCTCCCCAGACAACCAGGCCTGCAGCAGACAGGGCTGCGTCTTCACCTCACCACACCCACAGTGTACAGCAGGGCCTACATAACACAAAAAAAACCTACACAACTCCCTACCACACCACACCACACAACACAATATGGCACAACACAACCAGTAAAAAAACACCCCAACATGATGCAATTACCCTACAATGGCACAGCCTATGGAACCACACAAAATAATATATACCACACAGCACAGTAAAACAAGCAACACAACAAACAAAGCTTAACACCAAATTACATAACACAACACAGCACAACACACCTTATGGAACTCAACATAACATCACACTTGATAACACAAGACTGCATGACCCAACCTATGGAACTCAACACAACACAACACCACACTATACCACAGGGCACATCTTAATACCACATAACAAAACATAAAACAACATATACTGTAGAATACAACTATAGACAACCACACAACAACAACACCCAATGGAACCACATAATGGGCGGTCACATCTAGCCCCCTTAATCATGTCACATGGTCTTAAGGAGTTTCACATCAACCAAACTAAAATGAAGCGTATGGAAGGTGAGAGCAAACATTCACTATGTTGACCTTTCAGAGTCAGGGGGATTTGCTGCACATATTAGCTGATAGACAGTCAGCCCCTGGATGAAGTGCTCATTGTTAGATGGGCCTATCAACAACAAGAGCACATCTAGGTCAAAAAGTTAAGGAAACACGCTGGGGTTCCTGTGAGAGGAGGCCATGCTGGGTGGAGCAGCACCCTAATGCCCTACCCCTGAAGGCCAGCATAACATTTGTAGGTGAACTCTCATATGACAAACAGAATTAGGGGGTGGGGGGCTATTTCTTACCATCGCTGATGCAATCTATACTGAATCAAGTCAGCTGTCAGGGATAAATGTTGCTCATCACTTGTGATTACCTATCATGTTGGTTCCCCCCCGGCCCCCCGCTGTCTCGCTCGTTTGTAGCTCCATTTGAAAT
>OLKM01000604.1:17900-38476 GCA_900291075.1 Melanogrammus aeglefinus
GTTCCACACCCACCCACCTCCCCACCCATCCACCTCCCCACCATATAAGGCTGGGGGGGTCCGTGGAACGATCCCAGGGCCCGGTGCTCTCCTCATTAAGTGATTAAAGAGTTGAGAAATCACGCACTTGAAGCCCTTTCAACAGCGGGATCAGAGGAGCAGAACTCCTGCCTCCGACACCGTCAACTGTGTGTTCATACTGACTAGGGCCGGACTGGAGGTGGAGATGCTACTCTGCTCCAACCACATCCTCTGACACATATAGGGCTGTTTGTGTGTGCATGTGTTTGTGTCGCAGGCTCCCCACACCCCCCCCCCCCCCACCACCTCCCCTCCCCACCAGCCACCAAGCCACCCCCCTCCCCCAATACCCGAGCCTGCCGGCCGGAAAAGAATTGTGTTTCTGCTGGAAGTGGCCAAACAGGTGAGTCGGGTGTTGGAGCCGCACGGTGAAACCGTACCTGGCAGGCATGACAATAGCAGAGCCACGCGTCGGGCCTGGGGGAGGTGACTTCTGACACCACGCGGCTCTGGCTTTTGTTTGGAAGACAGAGAGACAGAGAGAGAGAGAGAGAGAGAGAGAGAGAGAGAGAGAGAGAGAGAGAGAGAGAGAGAGAGAGGAGAGAGAGAGAGAGAGAGAGAGAGAGAGAAGAGAGAGAGAGAGAGAGAGAGAGAGAGAGAGAGA
The DNA here is from genome assembly GCA_900291075.1 of Melanogrammus aeglefinus. Classification (NCBI taxonomy): domain Eukaryota; kingdom Metazoa; phylum Chordata; class Actinopteri; order Gadiformes; family Gadidae; genus Melanogrammus; species Melanogrammus aeglefinus. The sequence goes on from OLKM01000604.1 coordinate 18,586, forward strand.
GAGGCGACAAGGTGTGTGTGTGTTGGGGGGGGGGGGGGGGGGCCCTAAATGGTGTTTTGCTTCAACACAGCTGTGGAGGAACTTGTTGTGTGCCTCTTGGCATACATGTTCCATGATAGAGTGGCCCTGTGTCTTAAAGAGATAGGTCAATGTGTCGTTGCTGATAGAGTTAGCTGTTTTATAGGCTTTATGTTTAGATTCAGAGTTCATGTTTCAGAGGGTAAATCGATCACTTGCGACAGGATCTCGAATGTAATGTCAGCTTTTTTTAGTCCCCAGGCTTTAGAGACATGGGCCTTGACCTTACAGGAAGTCAGGCAAGAACACAAAAGCTTTATGCACCAGGAGCTGAACCCTCAGTACTCTCTGATTTAAAAGACACACGCATGCTGAGTAGTGATGGGTCAGTCGCCAACGATTCGGTCAGAACGAACGAATCCCAAAGATGGACGATGAGAACTGATTCCCAACACAAGAGAAGTGATTATTTTTTCCTTTTTTTAAACATAGGCCTATAACAAAAATATGGTCACGTAAATAAAATATCTATACAAACAAACAGAGCTTTGTCTCCCTGCGACCTCATATTGATTGAGTCTAAAACGTTCTCATCGATTCAGCCAATGAGAGCAGGTAGCAATCGCGTTGCCATGGACCATGGGTAAACAAATGATAAGGCACCACCACACAAATTAACTAATGATCGCTGTTGGCTTCAATATCATGCAAGCACTTAATGTTTTCTTTTTATTTTGTTCTACATCACAATTGCATGATTTAATAAAGTATTGTTTTTACCTACCATTACGATACTTGTTTGGTCTAGTTGCTAACGTGCTTCACTTCTTATTAGCGCTACTTGGAAGACGCCATTTTGCACCCCATTATATATTAAGGATTTTTATGAAAAAAAAGGCACGCATTTGCTTTATACATTAATATTTACACTTAACCTTGGTCATTTCGCCAGAACATTAGAAAGTAGTAGGCTACATGCATGTTGATTAACGTTTATTCCTTAATTTCCGATTCCCTGGCAAATGACCTAACAGACCATCAGACTTAACGAACGAATTAAAACGAACGAATCAAACGAACGAATCGTGATAGTGAATGGAACTGAAAGAACTGATTCCCAGAAAACAATAGTTTTGCCCTTCCCTAGTGCAGACAGGCCGCTGTCACGCTACACTAGCCTGTAGCGGCTCATGTGGGGTGTGTGTTTACTCGGAACACAGACCCTTGCCACAGTATTAGCGAGTAGCTGTTACACTCCGTTGCTTTGCGCTCTAAATTAATCAGGTAACCGCGGGAGGGAAGAGATTGGCACGGCTTCAGACAAACACACCCCGGCTGGAGGTGTGCTGGAGTTAAGACTGGCTGGCTGGAGCCTCATGGCACTCAGGTGTTTATCCATCATGGGCTTACCTAATTTGCACTTCCTTCCTTTCCTGCACGAGTGAAAGATTCTGCTCAGGTGTAGTTAAGTGGGAGAGGTTTATGGAAGAATATTCCCATTTTATAATAGCATTTATTTTTTAGGCAGGTAGTAGGTTTATGAAAGTCACCTCACCTATAAGTTTACATTAGACAAAGAGATTCAAGCTTTGAGTACGTTCAATAACATTTTTATTGAAAAAAGGGTACCAATAAAACAACAAGAAATTTAGAAAAAAGATTTGAAGGGCGAATCTCTGTATGTACAACATATTGCACTACATTTTAAAAAAAATCATTACTTCCATCGTATATAAACACACAGAAAAACTCACACAAAAAGAGTGCACAGTACAGTCTCGAAAACACACAGTCAATGTTTACAAAAATGCTACATTTTCGCTGGGTCTTATTTCTTGGTTTACAGAGAATGTGTGATATTCAAGACTTTGTTGAAACTGAACAGTTAAAGGCATTTTCCAGGGTTTCAACAATCAATTGTTTTTGTACTTAAAAAAAGGGGTATTTATTTCATAGCTGTGAACCAAATAATGAAAGAAAAACATTGAATCCTTTTGGTTTACGTTGATTTGTGAAACACTCTACTCTACTGCATAAGGAATGGTGGAAGTTCATCTTTATAATTATAAAATAAGCCCTGGATCTCATTGGACTATAAAAACAACCAACTTATGTTATGCTCTGACAAAACCTGAACCACCCGTACAAAAACAGACCCCCTTTTAATAAGAAAACACAATTTAAAGTTTAAAAAGAACCATGAATAAGAAATGGTGTGATTAAAAAAAAAAATCAAAAATCAAAACCTTTCTCAAAACTTCAAAATGTTTATAAAGTGGTCTAAAAAATTCAAGACACTGACGGTTTCAATAAATTACCCGTCCCATGCTCCGCCACCCTCGCACGTAACGTGCTGAGTGCGAGCCTGGAGGCTCTTCTCTGAAATTATACAGGGAACCTTGGCGGCTCACTTCCCTTTCCAATAAATCAAACAGTCCGTAATTTAGGGCATAGGTGACAGTACAGTTAGGAGGCTCACGGCCAGTTCAGCCCAGACAAGACCAAGAGATAGGAAACGCAAGGTAAATACTGTACAACAGCACACAATGTATCACTAGCCCTGGGATCTGCAGACACAAAGTACTTTCCAGTGCATGTTGATTACAAATACAATGATCAGAATTTAATTAATCAGCGCTAAAAAAAGAAAAAAAAGACCCAATGCCCTGACTTGAGAGTGACAATTTGAAGTGATGTATCTATATACTTTAAGGACTTTTACTGCTGTAACCGTGGAGAGTGGGAACACTTTCTTCGGCCGAAATTATATTAAGGATCGCTACATTTCTATGCAAAATAAACCATGCATCCAAGACTCAATGGGTGGGGTCTGCAGTAAGAGGGTGGGAGAGTTAGTCCATCCCTGGAAGTGTTTACCTTTTTAAGGAATGCCATGTTCAATGCAGGCAAACCTTGTGCTGCACCGAGTCAAACAAAACAATCGTACACACGTCTAGAACCAAAAGACAAATGTCAAAAAAAGAATTAAAAAAGACAAAAAAATTGCACACGCAGGTGTATACAGTAGAAACAGTCAAATATACAAAACGAAAAGTCCAAAATAAATAACTAAATAAAAAAAAAAGAAGAGAAAATAAATTACAAAGAGAAAAACAGAAGACCTATGCCCGAGTTAAGAAGGAGCAATGCAGAGCAGGTGGTGTTGGGGAGGGGGGCGGGGGGGGGCAAAGGAAGGAGGTCCAGGGACGGGGGGGAGACGCTGCTGACGCCATGACGAGCCCGCAACGCTACAGAGGGACTGGCTCAGCGTTCACAATCCGCAGGAAACTATTACCACGACCGCAAAATCCGTTCACCTCGCACGCCTCCTACTGCTACTGTGTTCTGCAGCCCCGGACTCGCTGCAGGCGTCCAGCCCGTCCCCCAGCCACGGTCTGCCCCTGGTCCATCAGGACGTCCAGCAGGGTTCTCCCATGGGGTTTCATGTTTACACGATTTAAACTAAAGGAGAGCTATGGAACCTGCTGACTTAATACCGGTATTAACTTTAGTGGGTGGATTTAGTCCGAATTGGGTAGATGAGGACATTTAAAATGGTTGCCTCCCTATTAATCTCAAGGTTGTCAGCCAACAAGATCCCTGAGGCACATGGAGGATTTTTACTAAGGAGAGAAGAAGTCTTATTCCTTTTGTATCGACCTAAATAACAAGGGCGTTGGAAGCAGATAAACCGGATCCTCTGATTGGACAGTTCAAGCCCACAGCCCTCCTCTGATATGCACTGCTCCTTGGGTCCATGAAGTAAGCTAGGCTTAGGCCAATGAAAGTACAACGAACAACATCTGCAAAACAGCATCTTCAACAGTGTCTTCAAACATTATATTTTTTGGTCTTTAGACCAAAAATTGTATTTATTTTTTTAAAAGGGACAAATCCTCAACTAGTTCAGTGATAACATTACAGAAATGTCCCGCATTAGTCTCCAACAGAGGACCAGTTACAATACATGATAGCCCGACGGAGGAGAAAATGGTTTATCCTGAAAACAATTATCCTGAGAGTGAGTGGGAGATGCTGTTGTTTCACAGGTTGGTCTGTACAGTATTCCTTTGGTGTCCAGGTTACACACAGGTTTGCAGAAAGCACACCACAGACAGGAGACAACATGAATGGAAACATTGTTTTGGAGATACGTGGCTTTACTGTGTTAACTCTATGTACCCAACAACATCCGGTTTCTTTGCAGTCTCATATAGGCGTGTGTGTGTGTGTGTGTGTGTGTGTGTGTGTGTGTGTGTGTGTGTGTGTGTGTGTGTGTGTGTGTGTGTGGTGTGTGTGTGTTGGTGTGTGTGTGTGTGTGTGTGTGTGTGTGTGTGTGTGTGTGTGTGTGAATAGTGATGCTATTGGATGTGTGCATCTCAAGTCACGCTAACGGTAACATCGGACTCGAAAACCTTCATACGTGACAAGAGGCCGGCTTTGCCGGGTTGAAGTGTGTGTTCTAGTGCAAAAACAGTGGATCCTCAGCTCCACTTGAAGGGCACGGAGGTCTGAAGTGAATCATTTAAAAGCACATGTCTGAAACACTGGGGGGGCAGTTTTCACTGGAGACACAATTAGAAATAATGGATTGACCGGGCATTGACTGAAATTGTAAATAAAGAATGATTCTCGACTGGCCCGATATTTTACGTGGTCTTACAGGCCAACATAACGTCTGTGCTGCGCTCTGATTGCAATACTTTAAATGAAAATGGGGTATGCCTTTAAATTCAATACAAAACAAGTCTGTGAGTAAGAAAACATGTAGAAAAAAACAAACTATATAGACTCCCTTGAGAAGTTTAAAGTTGAGGTGCAAAATGCATTTCTCTTTGGAAATGGGTCAAAGATGATACCCGGGGAAAAGAAAACCCTGAATCATATTTCTTTTCCCAACTTAAGTCCTTCCCATCTCTCTGTGAGCGACCTGCTTCAGACGTTGTTGTGGTAGGGGACATCAAGTAAGGCATTCCCACGCTCCGCCGAGTTCATTCCAGGTGGATGTTGAAGTGCAAACAAATCCAACCAGAACAATGTACTGTACAAAATACTACGTTGAAAAAAAAATCAAAAAAAGTAACATTGTCCTGTGAGTGGGAAAAACCTCAAAACAACATGGCATCTTCTTGGAATGAAAAAAAAAGGAAGAAAAGAAAACAAACAACCATGTATAAAACGTTGCTTGTCTCCGTCCCGCGGCGACCCCTTTTTCCTCCCCCTTCCCTCCCCCGTTTGTCCCAAGTCTCCCCCCCCCACCCCCCCACCCCCCACGAGAAGCCCCGACCCGTGTTTGAGATCTGACAGTGCCATTGGGAGTCTTCCAGGTCCTCAGAGAAGATTAAGAAAGAAAAAAAACAAAACAAGAGGGTCCTTTCACCTCGGCCCCGCTCCAACCCATCCGGCGATGAGGCCCCCGTCAAACAGGAGGTGGAGCAGGCGGCGCCACCACGCGCCACCCTGGTTCCTTTGGTTTCGATGAAACTGCAACAACAGAGACAAAACAATAGAAGAGCAATTAGTGATCGAAAACCAGCAGGAGGCGGACACCACCGGACAGGGGGAAACCAAAGCAGGGCGAGGGGAAACTGGCGACCGTCGAAGGGGTTAAGTGCGAGCCGCCTGGTTCCTGCTCGCGTGTCAAGGCCCCTTCACGGCTCTGTGTCCGCCGGTGCGTGGTGCCAGGCCACGCACCGGCGGACACAGATCAGCGCTGGGTAAACAGGGGCGAAGGGAAGGACGGGTCCGTGTCCGAACCAGACACCGGAACGCTGCAGGTTATTTTGACAACAGTCTGCTTCTGTCCCCTGAAGCTGGTGATTAGAGGCCGCGCGCTTCCCCGCACACCGTGGGGGCAGAACAGGGGTGAGCTCAACCCCCACCTCCACCTCTACTGGTTCCATATAAACACAATATACATCCCCCGGATTTCCCCACTCAGAACATTTTGTTTCTGGCACAGACAAACAGCCAGAGGAGTGACTCAGGAGAAGTCCTCTACTCTCCACGTCAGATGCTCTCCCCGTTTCCCCGAGCCAATAGGATTGTGTGCGATTAGCGGGATAACGCTATCTGTGCCGCGGAGCGGGGGGAGATAAGATAATTGCACTGCGCGGGATTAAGGGAGCCCTTAGGGGGAAGGAGAATGGAGCATTGGGAAACATGAAGCTGCATGAGAGGAACAGAGTGGCTGTCTGCTGTGTACACACACACACGCACACGTACACGCACACACGCACACAGACACAGACACAGACACAGGCACACGCACACGCACACGCACACACGCACACACACACACTTGACATGCGCACCACTGGCCTGTCTGTGGAGGAATGGCAGACTCAGGCAAGCATGATAACGCTGAAGCCATTTTCAGACACGGGTCGTAAATTAACGAAACGCAACCAAAGCCTTCAGATTTGGTTTCTTCTCTGACCGTGCGCTAAAGTCACGCACGGCTGCGTGACTGTGTACGACAGTGCACGTGTCTGCCAGGCCCGGGTTACCTTAGTGGTATTTACATGAACGCCGGCTTATTTACAAGGGGCTCAGAGCTGGCATTGGGTTGGGCCTGGGAGGTGACGTAGTCCAAGCAAAGTGCAGCGAGTGTTGCAGAGGGTTGCATAAGCCCTGCCAGGGCCCGGCCAGCAAAAGAGCAGCATGTCTCTTACTCACACACCAGTGCTTCGCTCAAAGCGAACAAAACAAAATAGAGAGGTTAACACGAAACACTGAATCACAAAGTGTTTGCTTAAGGCGCTATGCTCGACGACTGGGACAACACCACATTTATTTTGAATGTTGCACCAAATATCCAAACCTGTCCTGGGGAAGTTCTGCCAATGATATAACCTTAACTTAAGGAGCGGAAATAGTAAATGCAGAACCGATGTCTTTAGTTTATCGGCGTTAACACAGAAAACACAGAAAACATTGCCGTTGATGATATAAATGGCTGAGAGGCGTTATTAACAAACTAATAACAAACGTAGTGCGTAGTTTTGCTTCATTGTTTGGGTGTGAAACGGTTTAAGGAACGTCTACTATCAAAACCGCACAAAGAACTAAATGACTCATGTTTAGCTACTCATTATCTGCAGTTGAAACAAGCCACTTAAATCAAGATTTAGAGTACAGAAAGTCCCTGACACTTTCAGAAAGAGGGAGAGTCAGAGAGAGAGACAAAGAGAGACAAAGAGACAGAGAGACAGAGACAGAGACAGAGAAAGACAAAGAGGGAGAGCACTGTGTAGGAAGGCTTTTTCAATAATCACGAGCCACACCACCAACTGTCAGAATGTGAGTTGAGCCTCTAAATTTAGCCTCCGCAGAGAGCCAGAGTCTGGCCAGATGCACAATGTCGTCACCCCTGACACTGGCCTGATGGGCTCTGTCTGTGTCCCCCCCCCCCCCCCCCTCCCCTCCCCGTCTAATCAGTGGCCCCTGAAGGCCGGGGGCCTTATCTGCGCTGCTGTCCCGGAGCTATGAGCCCCCGGGGTTACGTCTCACAGGGAGACGCCAAAGGAGGGAGAACCAGAGCGCCTCTCGTGCTAAACACATAATAGTAGACGTTCGTGGGCCCCGTTCATCCTAGACCTGGCAAGCTAAACCTACGCACGAAAAACAAACACAGTGGCATGATCCCCTCCCCCGCCCAGCGAGCTGAGGAAAAGAGAGCGAGTCGTGACCTTAATGGAACGGCTCGAAGATAAAGCCACAAACGCTGCATGTGTGCAAGCAGGCAGGCACACACACACAGACACACACACACACACACCACACAACACACACACACACACACACAACACACACACACACACACACACACATGCATACAGTACACACGCACACACACGCGCACACACACGCACACGCACAAACACACACGCACACACACAAGCACACACACAAGGTATATCCAATCATGCTTTCAACACCTATCAAAAACACTGGGGGAGTTGTCTCCCTTAAAAAAGCACAGGGCATGAAACTCGACCCTCGGCTCTTACCCTGTGCAGACTTGAGCAGTCTTCCTGCCATTGTGACCGTCATTACTGCCATGTCTCAAATGGCAGGCTGGCTAATGTCCACCTTCCTCTGGGAGAGGGGGGGAGCTCTAACGTCGCCTCCAGCCCCCGCTGAACAGAGGGGCAATTCATCTGTCAGCGGTATCCTGCAGGACTCCTCTTATACACCTCTCTGCTACCTAATCCCCCCTCTCTCTCCACCCTCCCCCCCTCTCTCTCCTTCTCCCTCACTCTCTCTCCTCTCTCTCTCTCTCTCCTCTCTCCCTCTCTCTCTCTCTCTCTAACTCTCTCTCTCTCTCTCTCTCTCTCTCTCTCTCTCTCTCTCTCTCTCTCTCTCTCTCTCTCTCTCTCTCTCTCTCTCTATATAATTACATTTTACCCCTCATCCCCCTCTCTCTCTCTCTCTCACTCTAGGGGGCCCACGGGAAGAATGTGTGCAGCCGACGTGCCGCTCCCAAATCAATCAGCGAGATGGCTGTGGAGGGGCCCTCGGTGGCTTAGGGACAAGTGTCTACTCTGCGCGATAGCAATGGTGCACTGACAGCCGGGATGGATGGGATAATGGAGGTGGACGACAGAGACGCGACACCGAAGGGGAGCCGGTCAAGTGTCTCAGCGAGGGAATGACAGCCAGGAGTAAGAGGGACTTTACCAAAATAAAAGGTGTTTGAAAGGGGAGGGGGTGGTGGGGTGCAAAAGAGACTGTGGGAAAGTAACACCAAACCTTAAAGCCGTTATGAGCGCGCCTTATGTGCTGGCTTCGCTTGGCTTGACTCGGGTTTGAATCTGTGCGTGGGATTTGCATCTCTATCACAACAGGACTGCCCGCACAAAGCTCTGTCTCTAACTGATGACGCCCTCGTCTTGAGTAGATGATGTTTAAAAAGTAGTAGTAGATGCCTTCCTTTTTTGTAATGTGAAACCGTCGTCGGACAGTCATCCTCACCGAGGATCAGGCTGTTGGTATGGTCTCGCTTGGCATCTACCGCTTAATCGCTGGAGAAAGAACTGAGACGGGATGACGAAATCCCTAAATCCGTCCGATAGGAGCCTGATTGCTGAATTGTCCCTGAACGATGATGCTGAGTCGTGAATGAATGATGACGAAGCAACTCTGACTTGATTAAGCCCGTTTTAAGATGAACGGCTCCATCTGCGAAGGCATGACTCAGCACTTTTAAACCGGTAATGGAAATGTAAATCAACGCAGCATTGTTTCCCTCGCCGCTGCCGAAACGGCAATGGTTTTGAAACAACACCAATTCCGTATCTCTGCGTCTCCTTTTAGTTTATTGTTTGACCAGAATGTGCCTTAGGGACTCCGCTGCCCCACAGGAAGTGAGTGCCTTCAGAGATAGCAAACTCTGTCGGGTCAGTGGACCCCGTGATGGTTTCCCACTAACAGCAACGTCTACGTCATAGAAACTACCAAGAAATACTCCCGGCACTTTTGGTGTTTCACGGTTCTGTCTATCACCTAGCTAATAATGTTGTTTCAAAAAGGTTAAGATGTGAGATATTACACAACATCTGTGGATTGGTGTATGTGAGACAGAATATTTGTGGTGTGGGTATCTGCGCCAATGTTCGCCCAGATAGCAACAGGCAGCATGAAGCCACTTCCTCTCTCCTGCCTCCGCCACACGTGTGGAGCACAGCCACAGATAGGACGGCACTAACCCTAACCCCCCCCCCCCACCCAACACACACACGCAGACATAGACACACACACACACACACACACGTCTGCCGTCACTGTCACAACACATGAGTCATGTTGTGTAAAAATAATCACAGTCTAATGGGTGCGTGAGAGAATCAGAAGTTGTATGAAGAAAGAAAAACAGAAGTACAATCTGCGGAAACCCCCCCCCCCCCCCCCCCCCAAAAAAAAACATAAAAAAAGAGCTGCACCGAAGCTCAATATGAACCTACAAGGAACCAGACCTCTCCCTGCTCCCCCTTGCGGGTAGAGGTTTCAAGGGTCGGATCATTTGCGGTCCCTCGTTCAGTCCTCCTTGGTGTGCATTAAGTAAATGGGTAGCTCTCAACTGGGCCTAAGCAATGATCATGGATCCCAGCCCCTCGCTCCCCTTGGCTGAAGAGGCCTCTTATTTGGGTGTCTCTTGTGGCTGGTCCTTGGCCAGCCTAGAAGCTGACTGGAGACTCCCTGGAACCACAGCTGTTCCCCTTGGGGCTCACGCGCCCAGCTTCGGGTTACAACATGTTTACCTACTCCTGTCACTTCTGCTTTTTTTTCTCTCTTGGTTGAAAATGGTTTGTATGTGTGTATGTGTGTGTGTGTTTGTGTCTGTGTGTGTCTGTATGCGTGTGTATTTGTGGGTGCGTGTGTCTTTATGTGTGTGTGTGTGTGTGTGTGTGTGTGTATGTGTGTGTGTGTGTCTGTCTTTGTGTGTTTGTGTGTGTGAGTTAGTGTGTATTTATGTGTGTTGACATATGTTTATGTTTGTTTGTGTGTATGTGTGCCTGCGTGTTTGTGTACGTGTGCCTGCGTGTGTGTTTGCGGTGCGTGCGCACGTGAATGCGTGCGCGGGTGCTGTTTTTATGTTTTAAGTCGCTGTCTGTTTTTCTCTCTGCGCTGACAGTTAACCCTCAGCGCAGCGAGGGACTGATATTTCCGTCCGCCAGAGCAACATGGCGACCGTATCGGACGCTTTTCTCTTCTACTCCTCTGAATTTCTGCTTTGCTTTTTTTTTTCAGCGCAAAACACCCACCCGTAGATAAGAAGAGTGAGTCAGCGGACAGAGTCACCCTGACACCACCACAGAGCAGCTCCCCCCCCCACCACACACACACACACACACACACACACAACACACAGAGCACCCCCCTCCTGCCCCCACGCAACAACCCCCACCTACACTCACAGGAAGCGGGAGCGGACAGAGAGGGAGAGGCAGAGAGAAATAAACAGGAAGAGGAGGTAGGTGAGGGACGGGGGCGTGGGGGTAGGGGTTGGGGGGGGGGGTGGGGTTTAAGTTCTGGAGGGGGGGGCGGCCTTATTCTACTACAGTGTGTTTCCACTGGATTGGGGGAGGGGAGGGTGATGAGAACGCAGAGATAATGGCGCTGTACACCACAGGGGTAGCAACAAAAAGAACAACAACAACAACAACAACAACAACAACCACATGGAAAAGGCTTGGCTACAGCTACAGTTGAACTCTGCTAAACACTGCACCCCGAACTGACAGCCGCCACGTGTTGCCCGACGCGGGTGCGGTGCGGTGCGTGAGCGGACATGTCGGTTTCCTCCCCACCTGTTGCAGGTTTTCCCCGTGGAACTGGTCTCCTATGACACGCAGCTTCTGTCCGATGTGGGCCTCCACGCTGAGCGCCGCCAGCTGCCCATGCTGCTGCTGCTGCTGCTGCTGCTGCTGCTGCTGCTGCTGCTGCTGCTGCTGCTGCTGCTGCATCCGCCGCAGCTCCCCGACCCTCTCCCGCTCCATGACTCGCTGCTGCTCCTCCTGCTGCTCGCCACCCAGCTCAAAGGCAGCCGGAAAGTGCGATCGAAAGCCTGCGTTGCCTGCAAGAGGATGAGCGGTTATTTAGGTCTGACACTTAAATACATAGAGGCCGGTCTTGTTTTCACTTCCCACGTCCACTCTGTGAATCTGTGTGTGCGCTGGGCGGTGAGAGTTTATTGAATCACGTTAAATGTTCTGATTAAAATTCTCCTTTTTTTATATTGTCACAGCTGTAAACGTCGCAATAGGAACTTCTTTTTTCGATTTCGAACGTCGAAACTTCCAGTACGCTGTCCGAATCGTTGATGGGTGCAATATAACTTTACTGTCTCAGATAGGCCGTTTCCCTGGGATAGGGACGGCGTGGGCAGAGCGTACTGAGAGGATGACCACTGTCGCGCCATGTCCTCTCTGAGCGGCCACGTCTGTCTAGCGACTCTTTAGTCGCCCAGCAGCTGGGCGCAGACCGTACAGGCCATAAAAAGTCAATAGCAATATGGACTCCGTGGCGCCTGGTCAGTGAGAAACCTCCAGTATATACTCACCCAGTCTCACACCATGGCTTTGCTACTTCTTGTTTTTATAACGCACAGCGACACAACCCTCCCCCGCATTGCTTGTTATTTTCCATAGTGCAAGTGACCACATGTTAATCTAGTGTGTGTGTGTGTGTGTGTGTGTGTGTGTGTGTGTGTGTGTGGTTTGTGCATGCCGTGAATGTGTGCGTGTGTGAGCGCATGTGTGCGCCGTCTGTGCCGTGCGTGCATGTGTGTGTGTGTGTGTGTGTGTGTGTGTGTGTGTGTGTGTGTGTGTGTGTGTGTGTGTGTGTGTGTGTGTGTGTGTGTGTGTGTGTGTGTGTGTGTGTGTGTGTGTGTGTGTGCGTGTGGCGCTGCAGGGACTCACCGTGAAAGAGGTGTCTGGGCTGCGTGTTGCTGCCACAGGGCAGCATGCCGTTGGCGCTGACCAGGGCAGGGCTGCGTGTTTGCGTCCCCCGGTCTTTGCACTTTATCTCCCTGATGGTGGTGTGCGAGAGGTACGAGTCTGGCTCAAACACATCGTCCTCGTCATCATCCATGCGGGGGGCCCTATGAGGTGGACCACCTGGTTGGCGGGATGAGGCGGGGAGCCGTTAGAACCACAGCGAGGCACCGGGTCGATGAACCGTGTGGTTCACCATGTGTGTTGGGGACGTTACAAAAGTGACATTCTGAATTTCAAGATTTCGGTTAACCGCGCCGGTTTATATAATATGAGTGTTTGACTCAAAAAGAGAAGCCCAGTGCACGCGTCTGGCAGTAGAAATGACTCAACGCTTTTTCTTTGTTTCAGCTAGCGCTGCCTTAAATGCATGACTCAGCTTATCTCCTCGAGATCGAACCATGTAGTTGACTAACCCACGTAGTTATGAGGCCCGCTTGAGCTAAATTTATCCCAATGAGGTTTTGGCAGCGATTTCTGCGGAGGAGGATGTGCGTTTACGCCATGCTAGCCAGCGAGGGAAAGTCTTGGAGCTTTTTTCCCGAACTGATTAACAATTTCAAACCATATGTCTTTTGAGTTTCATGATCAGATTTTGCACTACTACTAGGTCCATACCTATACAGAGAGACTGTGCCTAACACCTGAACACAGGTACAATGACCATACATGGGTGCACCTTCCTATCAGTCAAGAGGTGGGCAGTTCAGAACCCTTCAAAAGTCAACCAAGCAAATCCCTCAATCTTGATAGATTTTTTTATACGAGGGTCGAATGGGGTTTAAAATAGGGTCAAAACACAGATGAAATTACAGTAGCTTCACCATCTTGAACCCAATTCACCACAAAGTTGTAATGCAGGGTTAGACTACTACCACACTTTCAAATGAGGGTCTACAGCAAGCGGGTAATGACAGCCTTTGAGGAAAGTCATACACTATTCTCCCTTCCCGGGCCTTGTCTGCTCGCCAGGCCCCTCTGAGGGAATCATCTTTTCACCCAACATAAGCAGATTGGGCTGCCTCTAGTGTTTTCAGACCTCACGCTATCCCGTGAGTGTTTACAACAAGTCCTGTGTGTAAAACCACTTAATTCTTTGTTTTGACAAACAGTACAAGAACATGCAAGATCCGTAAAAGAGCAACATGTATTTAAGATCGCGCGGGCTTTTTCTCTTCTTTTTTTTTGCACTAGGAGCCAAAGAGCGGGTCCACTGGTCTGCCTGTAAGAAGAGTGGCTCCCCCTAGCGCGTGACACTGACAAAGGATAATAAAGAGAGGCTAGGAAACCTCTCGACTCCAGCATACCCTCTTTAACTCTGAGGGGGAGGGTGTGCAAGTGCTCAAGGAAATGGAAAAATAAAGAGTATCGACGCAACACACAGCAAAACGACAAGCAACCACTTCGCATGCAGCACTAGTTTGGGCATGAAACAACATCAGGTGGCGCATCAATGTAGGCTACTGTGATTAAATCTTAAGTTATATTTTGTTCCGAACAATAACAGTGTCCGTTTTGCAAATGCGAAATACTTCCAATCAATTGCCATGGTTTCAAAAACATCAGCTGACCGGGTGCGACACATCATTAATATAGGCTACATGTCCCGACATATTAACAGTATAAAAATGTTAGGATTTCATATCAGATAAAAAAAAATAAAAAACGCATAGATAGTCGCGTTTATTGGCTGGTCGTTTCTTTGCCGTTATCAGACTCTGGGTCCTATAACTACTTGTGTTGTTCTTATGCGGTTGATTTGACAACAATATAGCTCGCTATTATGTGGCATCGCATGAGCCGCTGCAGCAGTTGCGGGCTGGGCACCATTGTGCCGGTTTAAGACATTAATAGTTAGCTACCCTACAATAAAAAATATGTATGATAAAAAATAATGCATTCTCAAGACGCGTCATAAATATAACCAGACGCACCCGTTTGAGTCACAAATAATACAAACGGACGGAGTTGCGTGCCTTCACTGTGAGCCAGCTGAGATGAGCCGGGCCCGGGAGCCGGTGTAACGCAATGTGGTGAGCTGCGTTGCAGCAGATCGACGCACTATTTGTAATATGACAACTCAGCAGTAATACGCCATTACAGCCTGCCAAACTCAACGCATGACTTCAGCGTCACAGGATTATTAATTACAAAAACCACGTTTGGTTTCTTACTTGTTTTCATCGGATATGCACTGTGTCACGCAGATAAAACAATCGAATATTAATACAAAAAAGCGTTTCAGAAACTCACCGCAAGTTTTTCATTCAAGGTTCAATTTGTCTTTCACTTGAAATTAAAGCACGCTCACAATCCCGTTGAATCAACAGATATAGTCCGTTTCACCCCCAACTCCCATTCCGAATGAGAAAATGGATCATTTCGCAGACCTCAGGTCTAAAAGAGTTCCGCCCCAAAGCGGCGTGGTACAAAAAAGGGCGTAAACAAAGTGTTCTTAAAGAGACAATGATTGGATGTCGAACGTGCTCGTCTCTTGGGTGCGTTTCCTTTAAGATGTATTTCAATATTCCACCTCAACCAATGAGCAGGTTTGTTTTCTTCTATTTCTTATGCGTATTCAGACACGTGGACGGGAAATTCCCTAAAGCACGAGACAGCTTCGCGGCAAACTGTTGGAAACGAAAACACGTTCAGTTTCCCGCGAAGGCACAGGAACTTACTGTAAAACCCAACTCAGTAAGTAGAGGAAGTACGAGGAAGGACCAAGAAAAACTGCCAGAAAATAATGCTCCTCTATAAACCGGCAAATGTATGATATTTATAGTAATACCATAATAGGATAAAGATTATTGGAGATTATCTGAGATAAGATTTAGGTGACTCACATAGTAATGCATATATATATATATAATATTATATATATATATATATATATAATATATAATATATATAATATATATATATATATATATATATATATATATATATATATATATATATAATATATATATATATATATATAATATATATGTGTGTGTGTGTGTGTGTGTGTGTGTGTGTGTGTGTGTGTGTGTGTGTGTGTGTGTGTGTGTGTGTGTGTGTGTGTGTGTGTGTGTGTGTGTGTGTGTGTGTGTGTGTGTGTGTGTATAAATATATATATTAAATATACCATACATACCATTATTTTAAATATAATTATTGTAAATTGCTGTAGCTATTACCTAATCATTGTAAGTGTTACAAAAGTGTCTGCTAAATGCCCTAAATGTAAATGTAAATGGACTATTATCACTGATAAGGTTCACAAAATCAAAAGTAATAAATTAACTCTGAACTATACTATTGATTAGATGAGTTACATGGAAAAGGTAGTCTACGTTTTAGTCACCTTCCACTCGTTACCTATACCCCACACTAAATAGGCCTATATAGATTAGGAATAAGAGTACCAGGACATTTGGGATTATAAATTCTGTGATTACATCTCATCATCAATTGACAATTCTTAACAAGAATGACACAACTTCTAATTCATTACTATGTCAGTCACCTCCAATAATCTTTGTCCTCACAGTAAGGGGCCTCTCATCTCTAGGAAAGACGGCTCACTTTACCTTTATAAACTAGGTTCCCATGTATGCACAGCGTATCGGCATTGTGCTGGTCCCCTTCCCTAGGGGATATCACTGATCAATAATCACTCGGACAGCTGGGGCCGTGGGTGACCCTATGCATTCTCCCACAGAATACACCCTGTCCTCAACCAACTCCTCTCGCTCTCTCTCTCTCTCTCTGTCTCTCTCTCTCTGTCTCCGTCTCTCTCTCTGTCTCCGTCTCTCTCTCCATCTCTCTCTCTCGCTCTCCCTCCCCCCCTCTCTCTCTCTCTCTCTCTCTCTCTCTCTCTCTCTCTCTCTCTCTCTCTCTCTCCCTCTCTCTCTCCTCTCTCTCTCTCTCTCTCTCTCTCTCTCTCTCTCTCTCTCTCTCTCTCTCCTCTCTCTCTCCTCTCTGTCTCCGTCTCTCTCTCCCTCTCCCTCTCTCTCCTCTCTCTCTCTCTCTCTCCCTCTCCCTCTCTCTCTCTCCCTCCCTCTCTCTCCTCTCTCTCTCTCCTCTCTCTCTCTCTCTCTCTCTCCCTCTCTCTCTCTCTCTCTCTCTCTCTCTCTCTCTCTCTCTCTCTCTCTCTCTCTCTCTCTCTCTCTCTCTTTCTCACAGGTGTTCCACTACACTGGGCTATGAGAGAAGTCCCAGGTGCCCAGTCCGTCGGTCCAGACCTGAATGGACCAGATGAAGAGGTCGCTCCACCAGGTGAGACCCATCCTCCATGTCATCCCCAGATTGGCTTTCATCTCTCGGTGCGATATTTGAAACCCGATAACAGCTCACATGAGTGACCACTATGAAGCACCAGGGGACAATGGGGACAAGGCACAACAACAATGGACGTGAGGAGAGGAGATGTTGTTAGTAGAACTCTTTTGTGCGCCTGTAAAACAAAAGACATTAAGACATTCCCAGCAACTTTTTTTTGTGTGAGGGTTAAAGGGAGAAAGATATGCCACTTGTTACTAGGGAAGTTCAGAATATGTCACAGGATAAGGTCATCAAGATAAACGACATGGACCAATTTACCATTATTATAAGGCTTAGTGCTGTGCTTGTATAAAGAGAAAACAGGAAACTTATACATAAAACAGTCACGTGTCTCTGCAAATTCATACAACCGGGTTGAGGGAGATAACTCCCTCAGGGTAATAGCTAAAAGTGCATTAAGGCCCAATCCCATTTCTACCCCTTACCCCTTCCCCTTACCCCTCCCTCTTGATTTGAAGGGGGAAGGGTGGGGGTAAGGTGTAGAAATGGGATTGGGCCTAAATTATGTTATGTTTTATTCCTAAAGTTACAGTTTTGTGGTCTTGTAGTAAGAGCATGAGGTGGCTCTCAGGAAACTCAATGCTCCGTGGAAAGCATCCATGGAACTCAAAACGTGAGCTTCCTCATAAATGGGTGTCTCTGTCCTGTCAAGAAATGGCTGTGAAGTTTTTATCAGGGGGAGACAACCGAAACAAAGAGTGACTGGTGTTGTGTTGCGCCCTGACCTAAAAGGTAAGGACAGGGGGTCATGCTCAGTTTGCTGGCGCGTGGTCGGATGGCTGTGGTATATGCCCTGGTTCATGGGGAGGCCATCAATGTTTCTGTTGTCAGTGTGGGCCGCTTGAAAAAGTTGCAGGCCAAAATTAACTTTGTAGTCATTCTAGGTGTCTTAGTGTCACGTGTTTATCCTTTATTTGCCCCGAGAGACGAAAAAAACCCCAATGAAAGGCTTGTGTGTGTGTGTCTGTCACTGTGCAGATATACAGTTGTGTTATAACATACTGTCGACAGATATATGCACGGGACAATGTTATTGCCTTTACCTTTGGATGGCAACTGAACCAGCATGGCTGTCTGTTGTTTTGTATCATGAAAATAGTCATTGTAAACAAGTCGCTCCTACAGATCCATTTTGAGGTTCAATTCAGGCCCCAGCCTATATTGCATCAGAAAGCTCTTCCTCGAGGCAACGAGCGCTCCCACGTGCACGCAGAGTTCACACACGTACATACACACAAGCACACACACTGCTGTGCATGTGCCAACACATGGCTGCACAATCACATGCCCCACTTCCTCAGTAACCGCGAAAGCCAATCCAACCTCTCGATAACTCACCCCTTGCATACATACACAAACAGTACACGCAAGGACGACCTCCCATACCAGCACCACCACCAGCACCCACCCTTGCATTGTTTGCCACTGAAACATCCCCAGCATCTGAATCCTGCCTAGAAACCGGAGGGGGGTTGGGCGGGGGGGGGGGGGGGGGGGGTGATGGTGAAGTGCTCCAATTGTGCTCCAATTGGACATGTTCCATGGCAACCCCATCGGAGGGCTGGCCAGTCAGGAGAACCCAGTGACCCAAAGGCAGGGATCACACTGGAAACCCCCGGTTGACCTGCTGACAGCATGGGTGCTGCCCTGCCCTCGTGTTTCCCTCGTCTTCCAAGTCCCCTTATCGCCGGGAAGCCTAGTGGTCCCACACTTAGCTCACCATCTCTTTTTCTGCTGGTTTGGTCTCGAGACAGCGTGAGGCTCAGGCAGCGCTGGTCTGATTTCCGCTTACGTAGTGCAAGTCATCAGAGCGCTTTGGGTTTGTGACACGTGCGTCTGAAGCTGTACTGTCAAGCCGCCAGAATGTCAACACGGTCAGATCGGCCTGAAACTAAGCCGAAACCAGGACGACAACATCTACGTTGGCCTTGTCTAGCTCCTCTTTTTTCCCACACAGGTGTTTTGCATTATCGCTCAGAGAGATTATCCTAATGTCTGTAGCATATGCAAAGCCTTCCGCTGTTTGTTTGTTTTCATAAAGACAACAGCCTGGAGATGTTAAATAATGTAGTAGGTCAAAAGATTGTTGATATATTGTTTATGATTTCTTTATAACTCTCCTGTCTGTCTCTCTCTGCCTGGCTGCCTCTCTCTCTCTCTCTCTGTGCCTGCCTGTCTCTCCGTCCTCCTGCCCGTCTCTCTCAATTGCCTGTCTGACTTTCCGTCTACCTCTCTTTCTCTCTGTCTGTCTGTCTGCTTGCCTGTCTGTCACTTTATGTCTGCCTGTCTGCTTGCAGACTCTCATAGTTCCTCTTAGACGAAGCAGGAGTGAATAATGTAGTGAGTGCAGTGAGACAGGATGGGGCAGGGGGATGACTCATTTTAATGTCTGGCCCCTGCCTCTCTCAGGAGGGGGGAAGGTGAAGAGGACACCGCAGTTATTAAGCAACCTAATGACACCTAACCCTGCCCTAGTAACTGAGAACTCAGACACAAATGGCCACCTTTTCACTCCTGTCTGGTAAACAATTATCCCAGACGGGTCCAAAAATGATAATGTGTAGTGCTGCCGGTCAAAGGTGATCCCTGTATGCAGACTCCATTGTTGAGGCTCTTGCCTCTGAAGGCTCATCTTTAATATGCCCGTCTTTTAAGTGTGCATAACAATAAAAATCTTTATTCACCTAAAGCTTTCATATGGGACCCGGTGTAAAGAGGGGGGGGGGGGATTATGAATTTCACTTTATCAACACAACATTATCAACTAGTATTTATTATTTCAAAGGGTTAGGCTTAACCCTAACTCCAACCCTAAGCCCGATGCTGATGCTATATAATAATAGTTATTGCTGATCCGTTGTTGTAAACGATTGGTTAATGAATGTACCCAAACTGTTAGTGTTAACAAACAGTGATTTTGATCGACATTTAATGTCCGCTGTCAGTTTACACTTCTCCAAATAATTCCACGTTACCTCAAGCAGCATACAAAAATCAGTGTGAGGCATACGACTCGAACAAGGACGACACAACCCACAGCCACATCC
>OLKM01000604.1:39120-89120 GCA_900291075.1 Melanogrammus aeglefinus
GGGGTACACAGATGGAAGCGCATTAACACACACACTGCACAACCAATACATGCAAGCCACTGAAGAACTGTGGACCCCCCCCCCCCCACACAACACAACACACACACACACACACACACACCCACACACACACACACACACACACACCCACACACACACACACACACCACCTACACACACACACACACACACACACACACACAACACAACAACACGGTTTTTTAATTCCCCCTGCTTTTCCGCAACTAAAAGCCCCTGGGGCCACCTAAAGCACATGCCTAACAGCTGTGCATGATTCTCGTTCTCAGCGCCTCTACCTGTCTCCTGAAAGTGCAGGGGAGACACGCACCAGCGTGTCGTAGCCCCCCCCCCACACAACACCTCCACCTCCGTCACCCATGACGAGCACAGATGAAGACCTGGAGACCGCTCTCTGTAGTGCGTCAAATCTGACACAGGGTGATGACGCACAAAGGGACCTGCCAAACAACACAGGCCTCGTATATGCCACAAGAGGGCCGCCTCAGTTCCCCCCTCCAGCCAATGCGTCGTGCGCCCAAAAGGCTCACACACGGTCCTCGCAGGCTTGAACCGCTGATATTGTATTCTAGCTAGCTCTGTCTTTTTTTCCTCTCCCCTTTTTTTTCCTTCTTGTCCTTTTGCAATTTGGATGAGATATGTGTGACACATGGTTTAATATTTAATCACTTCCTGAATCATTAGACCCTGCAACTGTACTTAGATGAGGCGGCGTAGAATGGGGGGGGGGGAGAGGGATGGTAGAGGGGGGGGGGGAAGGGGAGGGGGTGGGGGCAGGGGAGGGGGGGGAGAGGGGAAGGGGGGTTCGATTGCAATCAGAACCACTGCTTTATAGGACAGACAATCCAGTAGATTGTGTCTCCGTTTGTTTATCTGAGACTTAATTAACTGTAGATGGCTTAAGCAGCAGACAGCGCTGCTGCTGCCGGCGGTAATGTCTGTGTGTGTCTGTATTTGTGTGCTTGGTTTTGTACATGCGTAATTTTGTGTTGTGTGGTGTAGGTAATTTGTGTGGTGGGGGGGGGGTGTGTGTAATTCTTTGTGTGCGTGCCTTCTGTGTGTGTTGACCGTGTGTTTGTTGTCTGTATTTTGTGTGTGTGCGCGCGCGTGTGTGTGTGTATGTATATGTGTGTGCTTATGTGTTTGTGTGTTTGTGTGTGTGTGTGTATGTGTGAATGTGTGAGTGTGTGTGTGTGTGTGTGTGTGTGTGGGGGGGGTGTGTGTGTGTGTGTAATTTTTGTGTGCGTGTGTGTACGTTTGTGTGTCTGTTTCTGTGTGTATTTGTGTGTGTGTGTGTGTTTTTGTGTGTTTCTGTGTTTCTATGTGTGTGTGTGTTTCTGTGATTCTACGTGTGTTTCTGTGCATGTGCTTATGTATGTTTTTGTGTGTGTGCCTTGGTTTGGCGGGGTGGGGGGGGCGTGCATTGGCGTTCCGGCTCTGACGCCTGCAGGCCGGACTGATGGCAGCTATCATCAGCTGCTAATTATGCGTCCTCTGGGCCCGACGGGGTCGGGTTTCAGGTTTGGGCCTCAGCCACCAAACACTTTGGCATCAATTTAATTCACACCCATACCCAACATAGGAGCATACAGAATCCATACTGATAGCCAACAGACATTCGTCAACACAGAGACCCCGGAGATGAAGATCACACACACACACACACGCACGCACGCACGCATGCACGCACGCACGCACGCACGCACGCACGCACGCACGCACGCACGCACGCACGCACGCACGCACGCACGCACGCACGCACACACGCACACACACACACACACACACACACACACACACACACACACACACACAGTCACCTGTGAACACAAAGGAGAAGACTCGCTCTAAAGTCCTCTCAACTCCTGGAGTGACTCAACTCCTTTCATGTCCAAAAGTGCCCCTTGGTTTTTTTGTCTCTGTTTTTGTGCTTTCTCAGCAATTTTGTTGGCCCTTTCATGCAGGATCCCTCGGTTTGGGTGCTTTCTGGTTCAAAGAGCAGCAAAGGCGGTTTGCGGAGGGAGAGACTAATCCTTTATCCACACAACAAGCGCAGGGTTGTTGCCGGGCTATCAGCTTTGGGTCCCGGTGATGTCACAGCGCTGGGATCTGTAAGCAGTCTGAGGTTGGACATCAAACATGATGGCGGTGGCCGCTGCTACGCCACCTGGCCTCTCAAGGCCCTGTCAGAGCACTAAAAGATTGTTTAACAAGCAAAAACCTTTTTGTGCCTTGAATTATTTATGGAGCACCGTGGTAAAGGTGCCATGAATTATAAAACAATCTAGGAGCCTTGTGTTTGTGTTGGTCTGTGAGGGAGAGAGTGAGTGAGTTAGACAGAGAGAAAGAGAGAAAGAGAGAGTGAGTGTATGATGTGTGTTGTGTGTGTGTATATGTGTGGTGTGTGTGTGGGGTGTGTGTGGTGTGTGTGTTGTGTGTGTGTGTGTGTGTGTGTGTGTGTGTGTGGTGTCGTGTGTGTGTGACATGCGTGTATGTGCTACAGCTTATGTGTGATGTATCGATGTTATGTGGTGTGTGTGTTGTGTGTGGTTGTGTGTGTGTGGGTGTGCGTGCGCGGTGCGTGCGTACATGGCGGTCTAGTGTAGTTATAATGTGTATGGTTGTATGTGTGTGTGTGTGTGTGTGTGTGTTTGTACAGGTGGTTGTCAGCTACTGTTTATTGTTGTGAGCCAGTTAGAAAAAAAGACAAAACGATAGCTGATGGGTATCAGCAAACCATTCCAAGACCCTGTCCGAACGATTTATAACAGCGCCATGATAATTAGCCAGCACTTGTATATCTAGGTCTAGGATCCCAGCCAACCGAAAAGTGAGATACTCGTTAAAGATGCAAGGGCCATCAAAAGTAAATAAATAGAGGGAAAAACAGTTTTATTTCTTTGTGAATCAAATCCTGCTCCTTTGTCTCCCCGTGTGGGCATCTTTAATGGATGGGCAACAGCATTTCATAATTATATGGAATTGGCTTCGTGATTTATGATGTTGAAATTATCTAATTATTTTCCAATTGGATGATTGTCGGCCCCAGATGTTGTAGAAAATGTACAAATCGAATACACCCATTATGTTCATTCATAATAATATGTGTGCAACGTAATAATACGTTGCTGAATTTGTCACTATTGTTTAATATGGAGGTGAAGAGATCTTTATTCTGGCTTGAAATGTAATTGTTTAAATTAAATTAATAAACTCCCTTTTATTAGACTAGAAACACAATCTTTCTCTTGTACTATGGCATGAAATAGACTTTGCCTATTTCTATCCACATACAATAGGCCCATTTGTATACAATGAGATTTTTATGCATATGCATACAATTTGTATTATATTTCAGATTAATACTATTTACAATAAAATGTATTGCATAGTATTACATATTATTACTTTCATATGATATGTATTTTATTCATCAATTATTTTAATAGTGAAACATTTCTGAATAGATTTTTTTATCTACCTACCTGCCATATACAAATATTGGTTTATTACCAATTTTCTTTTTCTTCTCTTTTCAACAGTTACTTAGAAATGCATTATAGGTATGTACTGATACATTCCCTCTGTGGCCATAGAGTGTTTCTCAGTGGATGCAAAACTTCCCCTCAGGCATCAATACAGCCTCTGATCTTATCTGGGCTTAATTAAGAAGGCCAACCAAAAAGTCCACGTCTCTCTGTCAGTCTCTGCCTCTAGCTGGTTCAGAGCCCAATCCAGAAGGCTGGAAGTGTAAACAACACAGTTCACAGTCATTTGACCCTTTGTAAAGACAGGTAATCAGAGTGTGACCTCAGACATCGCCTTCTCTCATTTCTCATCACAGGCGGTCACCAGAGAAAGTCTGCCCTGCCCATGTGCAAAGACATAATGTGCAGTTAGCCCAGGCAAACTGGAACACACACACATATACGTACACATATACACACACAGACATGCACACAAACACACACAGACACCTACAGACCTCAATCTGAAATCCTATACATTCAAACAATGGCCATGTGATGATGACCAGTAAAGGAGACGCAGTGAGCTGCTGTATAGTAATGGAATATGCCAATTGTGTGCGTGTCACAAGGAATAAAACCCTGAATTATTGATTCCAGAAGAGCAGGCTGATAGAAAATCAATCATTCAATCCCGATCTCATTCGAAGTCTGCTGAAATATTAGCTGCGAGGGAACATCTTGTATCGGCCCACAAATACTCCTTAATGTATACCCCATTAAATATTTACAACAGCCGGGAGGGCCGTGAAAGTGTATCGGGTTTGTGATCGCATGTGTGTCTGTCTGTGTTTGGTTTTGTAACTATGTAATAGAGTACAATGTGTGTGTGTGTGTGTGTGTGTGTGTGTGTGTGTGTGTGTGTGTGTGTGTGTGTGTGTGTGTGTGTGTGTGTGTGTGTGTGTGTGTGTGTGTGTGTGTGTGTGTGTGTGTGTGTGTGTGTGTGTGTGTGTGTGTGTATGTTTGAGTCCAAGAATGTGTGTGTATGTGTGCGTACAGAGAACCCATGTGTCCATCAGTTGCACTGTGTCCGGAGGACAGGGCCTTGGATAGGAGAGGGGGGGGGGGGGGTCATTCCGTCCACTGTCTGGGCCTCTGGGCTGGGGAAGGACCTAACGACGGCCGCAAAGGTCAACTGGGTCGCAGTGACCCCCCCCCACGCCCATCTCATGGGCACGGATGATGAAGTCAGATTCCCTAATCCAGGGAACACAGAAGTGGCTGTCAATCAGTCTGGACGTCCCACACAACAGGCAGCGGCAGCGGCAGCCCTGGGAGAATGTGGACCCATCCCTCCGCCACGTGCACCAGGTCTCAAGGCTTGGAGAGACGCCTCGCTTTCACGCCCCCGTCACTAATGGCCTCTTAGTGTTTTCCCCATGACAATGGGTTATGTATTTTCTATAGTGGTGATGGGGGGGGGGAGTGAGACAGATGCCATTATGTAGCACTGATAAATAGGCCACGCTCGTGATAATTGCGCTGCTCGTTTTGTTTTTTAAGTGCTCTGTGGGTTTCGTATAACGAATCGATGTCTCGGACTTCGCGGCAGGAATTGTTTGGGATTTGAATGTGTGATTTGTATTTTTGGGTGTCTCCATTGGCTTCGGCTGTGTGCCGCGCTGGATGGATTACTCAAATCTTATCAGTCGATCCTTTCCACTTGGTGGTGGAATAAAGATTATCATAGTGCTGCTGAATGTTTATCTCCTTTCTCCAGGTTGGTGGCGTTGTGCCGCACTAATCCTCTTATGTGGTTCTACCTTACGCTGTTGTTTGTTGTTGCTGTGGTACAAGGATCAGCCGATCATGTGCTATTATCGTGCCATACCCATATATCCTAATCAACGACAGTAACTTTCAAGCAACAGAAACAGGAGTTGAACAAAACATTAACTGGAAGGCACGAGCAGATCTCCACTGACTGTAATTTAAACGGTTTCCATTATGTCAGGGATATGTTTTTCTTTGTCAGACAATAAGCATCTCAAGTGAACCATAACAAGCACTATGAGTGACATCACTATCCATTGTAATGTACAGCCAGTGCATGGTCTCTGGCAGCTAATGGATAATTGCCATGCTTTTTTTCTGCCTCTCGTGGCCGTACAGTAACCACTTCAATGGTGGAACTCCCCTGTTTGGCAGCATGCCTTCCTGCTGAACTCCTCCTGGCTCCCTCCCTCTGGCTCCCTCCCTCTCGCTGTCTCTCTCTCTCTCTCTCTCTCTCTCTCTCTCTCTCTCTCTCTCTCTCTCTCTCTCTCTCTCTCTCTCTCTCTCACTCTCTCACTCACTCTCACTCTCACTCTCACTCACTCACTCACTCACTCACTCCACTCTCACTCACTCACTCTCACTCACTCCTCTCTCACTCCTCCTCACTCACCTCCCTCCCTCCCCTCCATCTCTCCTCCCTCCCTCTCCTCCCTCCCTCCCTCCCTCCCTCCCTCCCTCCCTACCCTCCCTCCCCTTCGCCTCTCCTCTCTTTCTCTCTCTCCTCTCACCCTCTCACTCACTCTCACTCTCTCTCTCTCTCTCTCTCTCTCTCTCTCTCTCGCTTCTCTCTCTCTCTCTCTCTCTCTCTCTCTCTCTCTCTCACTCACTCACTCACTCACTCACTCACTCACTCACTCACTCACTCACTCACTCACTCTCTCTCCCTCTCTCTCCCTCTCACGCACTCTCTCTCTCTCACTCTCTCTCGCTCCTCAGGTGATGTCATGCCTGGGTGTTTTTCCATCTTTCTGTCTTTTGTTGAAATTTTAAATTGAATATTCAGCACTCAGACCCAGTAGGATTCAAAAGGAGGAGAAACAAAGGAGAGGATATGTGGGGGTAGCAATAGAGAGATGGGGAGGGGGGAGGGGGGAGAGCACGAGAGGGAGAGAGGGATAGGAGGAGAGAGAGAGAGAGAGAGAGAGAGAATCTGATGAGCGCCTGGCCACATTCCAGGAGGATGAGGTACCGTGTGTTGAATGGCCCGAGCGGAATCCCTTTGATAATGTTGTTATCTCGCTGGTGATCAATACAGGCACACAGCTACGTGACGCTACCAAAAAAAAAACAGGCTCACTTCAAAGTGCACGGCTGCCACAAAGAGAGGGATGGGTTATAAAAAGTCAATTATTAATTGAGGGTAAGGGTCCCCTTTGAAGAGGATGAATAGAAAGTAGATAATAGGAATTAGACCGCCTGCCTACTCTAGATTACTTCCACTGTATCAGCCAACGTTTTATCCCCCCCCCCCCCCCCCCCCCTCCCACCTCCACACCACACACACACACACGTACCCAATTTAAGCATTTGTTTGCACTACTTAGAGAAAGGAGAAGGTAATGAGACAACACGTAATGGGACCCATCGCCCCGTGAATACACGGCTGTGTTTGAATGGATGCGCTCTACGGACATCTATCAACCCAGCTCTGCATCTGATATTGAGTTTAATGAAATCACAGGAGGAACATGTTCACCACCGTCACTCAGCATACGTTCACTGTGGTGGGTGGGGTGGGTGGTGGGGGGGGGGGGGTGGTGGGCCTTGAACCTCTCACCTTTACCTCCACATAACCCTCTCCAGCATCTGTTGAAGCAGAGGTACAGGTCACACAGCAGATAGACACCCCGATCCACCATCCACGGGGTTCCTATGCACCTGAACTCCCCACACGTCTCCTCCAGTGGCTCTGAATCAATACTTTCCCTGCGGACGGCCGGGGGTTGGTTGTCTTTGATGTTTCATCTTTCATCGAGGCGGGTGGCCTGCCAAGGCTGTTGTGTTTGATTTGAGCCGCGCTCCACCGCTGGACCGAAACACCGTGTCTCTCTCTCCTCTCCCTTTCAAAACCTCAGATTTATCGATTGGAACGGCCTGATAATCAAGCGGAAAAGAGGGGGTCAGGGGTGCACTTACAGTGTCCCCAGTGTTCTGCTATCAGAGAATATACCATAGTTATATAGTGTCAAGCCTCCGACGTGGCCCAAACGTTAAATATTTATGACTAAAGATGCTCTCTCTTCAGCATATGGAATAACATGAATATTTGATGCCGGCAGTCCAGTTTTGGCGTGCGGAGGTATTGTTGCCGATATGGATTCACGAAGAGCATTAAGAACAGGAGGTTGTTTTTCTTCTCGCTGCCCTTTCACTTTGCCCATGGGCAACCGCGTGCCGCCTCCTCCTCCTCCTCTTCCCCCGGCTGGAGCTCAGCGAGCACAGCGGCTGCACCAGGGCCGCTAATGAACCTGCGTGAGCGGTTCTGGGTCAGCCTTTCTCAAGCTCGTTCACATGAAAGCAGCTGTATTGATTTCTCAAACCAGGCAAATGCGCTGTGAAGTTTCTGTGTGTGTCTCCTCCCCCCCTACAGCCCCTCTGCTGGCAGAGCGTGGTGTGATCTCAACGTCGGGTCATGCTTGCTGATTTTCATCCGACTGGACAAAGAAAAAGAGGCACCTGGAACTTTTCAACAACTCTGTTATATTCATGACCTTTTCCCCCTTTAGGCAATTTATTCATTTTTGCATATTCTGATCTATAATATGCATAATGCAGAGTGAACCATAGGTCTCCCATACAATGTACAGCTAACAACCTCAGATAATTGTCTTCATTTATTTTTAAATCATAACAAGAAAACCAGCGCTAGAGGCATCTGAGGAACACAACAGAAGACATGAAGACATAAAGTCATGCCGCAGTGAGTAACAAGTTGCAGTGGATGAACCCATTGCATCTGTGAAGGAGTGAAAGGTTTCAAAGCGGAGGTGGAGCAACTGGGAACCAGAGCCCCCCCCCCCCCCCCACACACACACACTCCACCACACACACACATACACACACACACACACACACACACACACACACACACACACACACACACACACACACACACACACACACACACACACACACACACACACACACACACACACACACACACACACACACACACACAATCACACACTCACACTCACACACTCACACACACACACTCACACACTCACACTCACGCCTGGCTAATCTGCTCCTTTGAGAGGCTAATGTGCTGACTCTGGGAACCCCCTGGTCACCGTAGGGGGGCCACCGGACACCTGTGGCTGGAGAACGGCCCCACACCGATGACATCACCGCCAGACAAAGAGGATGGTTTTAGAGCCAAACTGTCACGTCTATATTTAGCTCAGCTCACCGAGGGAGGGCAGATGTTGGGGAAAAGGCTGTTCTCGCACCGTGACACGCTCCTTCCCACTCTGACCTTTGCCTTACTGGCATTTAACAAGTGTGAACCGCCACCTGCACGCTGCAACTGCAAGGTGCATCGTTGTTGTCGTCGGAAATCATTATGTGCCGAAGCCAAGTGACGCATATTTGAAGTGTGATTAGGGTCGCCGCTGAAGGTTAATGTTGAGTATAATCGGTGGCTGTTCCCATGGAGATGATCTAACAGGACAGTATGCTTGGTGATCCATTTTAGCTGTTTCCAACAGCTAACCAGGACTCATAGACGTTCTGTTTATGTGAACTGACTCATTCATAGCCACGATCAAACAACTACAGATGCCCTAGTCTGCAGAGAAGGGCGAGGCGATTACGAGGGGATGTTGATATTATCGGCGGAGGTTGAACGGGTATAAAACTATTTGGAAGCAGATGCACAAAAGTGGACGTTGGGAGTTGCAGAGCTCTAAATGGCTGAAAAAAAAAAAGGGTTAGGAACAACCGCAATAACCCCTTAAACACAGAGCAATGATGTCACTCTCATGTGGGCCCTGAATGACAGCAGCAGCCCATCACCATTGAAACGACCGGGCTATTAACACAACTGTCTCCGTGGAAGAAAACGGGGCCAGAACCGCAAAGCTCTCGTGTCACACGGTTTATACAGAACGGAGCCCACACCGCAGGAAACAAAACCTATAGTCTGATCGCCCGGAGGTATTTACTGACACATATATTTGTAACATTAGCCCCCCCCCCCCCCCGACCAGCTCTCTTCTCCAGCTTGAACGATGATGAAATCCTCGCTCGCTGATGAAAGCCGATCCGCGGCCGTCGCCCACAGTGAGGTCACCCTGGTCTTCGTCTGCCCTTCTGACTCACCCAGCAGCTATGGCGAGAGAGAGAGACAAAGACAGACTGGGAGTCTGCTGTGGTCCGGCGTTTTGTTGTTGGAAAGCCATCCATCGCGGGCAATTGGGGGAGGGAGTACAGTTGGGTCTGGCGCTCACAGCGATATTGCATCTCGGTTTCACTTTTCCAAATGAAGTGTCGTTGCTCGCCCCCTCTATAGACAAATAAATAATTGTAATAAACATAAGGACCAAGAGAGAGAGAGACACACAGCTCAAATAAATTAACCAGAAAGCAGTTTCCTGTACAAATAACAATTAAGGGTTTAGAAACCTGCGTTTGGAAATAACCACATATTTTGGAAATAAATGGGAATATAGCTGTGCTTAGTGTGTTTTTTTTTTTTACAGAGGCAGCGATTAGTGTAAATGTCATGCAGGTACAGTGCTGTTCCAGTAATGATCTGGACTGTCCTCACAACTGTCTGTGTCAGGGTCCCACAACCAGTATTTACCACATGCATATCAAGTTTACCTTCTGAGAGAAGGAAGTTAATTCAAGTAGAGCAGGGGATCGTATTCTAATAATATTGATATTGGGACACAAGACTCAATACTGTCTGAGATTTCAATCAGATGAGTTATTCAATACTTTTCCTGCATTTTGCATTATACAAGAAAGTAGTCACATGGTTAGATGGTTTGGTAAGACATGTATAGCAGAGTTAATCCAGTATTCGAAAACTGAATTTCCAAAGTGACTAACAGGTAAAGTCTGAGTTGTTTTTAATAGAGGTATGAAGTGTATAGTATGAAAGCCATACATCAGCAAAACAAATAAACAATTTTATTTTCTCATGTCAAGAAAATAAACCTCGCTGAGAAAATTATAAAACAAAAATGATTAAAAACGATGAAATGATTAAAACATGTAACACAATTGGCAGGTTCAGTCCACTTGCCATTACAGCCCCACAAAATGAACTGACACACAGGAGCGACTCCACCTAATGGCCCTGTCTAAAGAAAACAGCTCAATGGAACCCCCTCGTGATGTGTTTATCTATACATCCCCCTTCACACCGACAGCAGCCTCACAGCAGGGCACCCCTTCCTCTATTCTTCTCCCTCCATTCCTCAGCTGCCCCTCAGCCCTGGCGCCCTCCTCCAGCCAGCTCACACCTCTTTTGTGATGGTGATCAGTGATGGGCGACTCTGGGCCCACACATGGGGCTCATTTGGCACCTGAGTGTGATGTCTCTTGAGCTGATCCATCTTGTTTTCCCCCATAAACCCCGGGGATTAGCCCACCCCCCCCCACCCCCCCCAACATCCCCACCCCTCATTCTCTCACACCACACCTTGTTCAATAGTCAGCCTCCTTGCGTCTCAGAGTGAATTATGGGAGACATTATGGCTGCAGTTTGTATCGTGTAATTGTTCTGATCCGAGGTGCATCTCAAGTCTAGGGTTGAGGTTGTCTGGAATCGTTTTTAATTTAACTTCTCTTTTTTTTTTTTACCACCAACAACTGTTATCATCATATAATTTAGTCATGAGTGTGTGTGTGTGTGTGTGTGTGTGTGTGTGTGTGTGTGTGTGTGTGTGTGTGTGTGTGTGTGTGTGTGTGTGTGTGTGTGTGTGTGTGTGTGTGTGTGTGTGTGTGTGTGTGTGTGTGTGTGTGTGTGTGTGTGTGTGTGTGTGTGTGGTTAGCTCTAACAACTACCAGATGGACCAACAGCTGGCGCTGCTGAAGTTCCGTGGCAGATCCGTGGTTAACCATACCAAACACCGCTGCCCCTATCCATCCCCTACACAACACCTCACTGGGAGGGTAAAGATAAGTTTGATTTCCTATCAGTACACCAAGGATAAATATAAACAACGATGAGATCCTTCTGACGATGACAGCTGCCACTTGAAAAACATAAATATTCAATAAAAATGCTTGCTGTGTGCCACTGCGGGCCCCTCGACGGTACTCCTGACCTGATGGTTACTTGGTTCTCGGCTGGAGCTCAGACAGATGGAGTGTTGACCAGTGAAAGGTGCCACCCTGTGACCTCGTCAAAGAGATGCATGAAAAATTCACAGGTGAAATCTGACCGCCTTGCCGTGGTTTGCCGTTGCCTGGCTTGTTGTTGTTCAACGCTCCCCGTTGTGAATAAAAAAATCGTTGTTTCCTCTAGATTTCAACGTCACTTTCCTATCAGACCTGAAGTTTCGGCTGACTGCGACCTGAGAACACTGTGGTCACGGATATGTAACCTGAAAAGGAAGCGGGGTTGCATCAAAATGATTCACGCTCGCGATGTGAACTATTTCTGCCAAATGCTGATCAGGTTTTCACCAAGAGCCACTGAGGCAATCAGTGAGCTCCCCCCCACCACCACATCAATCATGGGTACATAAAGTGCTGCGTGTACGTGGCTTTGTGCAAAGTGCAGGGCTAAGAACCATCCGCCCCCAACCCCCCCACCCCCCCATGGGAACTGCTGTACAATATACTGCACATCCTTCCCTCACTTTGTAGAATAAAATGATAGTCCTATTTCACGAAAATAGATGAACGTTAATACCAACCACACAAGGGTATTCAGTTCAAAGGTTGATGCTGCTTGTAAAGCTAAATGGGCTTTGCCACAATGGTTGGTAAATAATTGTGTGTGTCGCTATCTGTAAAAACTATCTGTGTTAAGTATTCACAGATCACGAAGAACACACACAAACGCCGATCACCATTTCATGTCGTCCATCAGTTGACTAAACCCATTCAACACACACACGCCCACCAAATCTATTACACACACCCGCACAAACCACACCACCTGCATTGTGTGTGTGCGCCTCAGACCCTCCCGATCTTAAGCACTTTAATAAACTGTAAGATGACTTTATCAATCGTTTGTCAACTGCAGCAATTGCAAGGTCGACCTCCATCAGGGGCGTGTGTGTGTGTTTGTGTGTGTGTGTGTGTGTGTGTGTGTGCGTGTGTGCGTGCGTGCGTGCGTGCGTGCGTGCGTGCGTGCGTGCGTGCGTGCGTGCGTGCGTGCGTGCGTGCGTGCGTGCGTGCGTGCGTGCGTGCGTGCGTGCGTGCGTGCGTGCGTGTGTGCGTGCGCGCGAGTGTGTGGTGCGTATATGCGTGTCGAGCATGAGGTCATTGGGTTGATATATGACCACTCCACCTCAGTCGCTTTCCCGATTGGACTGTCAGACCAGGGCCCGGCCCGTCTTCAGGGATGAGCTTAATTTTCTCAGCACTACCATCACAGACATTGGTCAATATGCACAGTACATACTTGCAAGGAATTACGCTGTAGGCGATGACGTGATCAGGTGACAACAGGTGTAACCAGAAACTGACCGCTTGCTTCCCAGATACCACATCATCATCAGGGCCTCGGTCCCACCCCCCGCCCGGTCTTGACGGTTGCACCCCTCTTAACCCCCTTTGCAAAGGACATGACGGTCGATGAGTGTATGCGCTGTGTAAAAAGTCCCCCTGCCTGTTGTCCCGGAATAGACCCACTGGCACCCAGTGCCGAGGGCAGGGTGCTATGTAGGGGCCGGGTAGCAGCAGTAGCGCGGTTTGGTATGGCACATCGTGGACCTGCCATGGAACTTCAGCAGAGCCAACAGTTGTTCATCTGGTAGTTGCTACGGCTAACCACACACACACATACACAGGCACACACACACACACACACACACACACACACACACACACACACACACACACACACACACACACACACACACACACACACACACACACACACACACACACACACACACACACACACACACACACACACAACAACTGCCAGACTTAGTAGATGATACCACAACAGTTGTTGTGGTTGGTATTGGTGGTGATTAAAAAAAAGAAAAGTAGGGCCAGATTTGCCAGGGAATCACCACCTCCGGCTGGGTCTCGTCTGTTCCTCAGAGTGGGTAGAGGAGCAAACGAGTGAGGGGCCAGAGACTCCATTAAGGCCCATCAAATATTAATCTGCAATACCGCCACTGATCCCCTGGCTCTGTGCTACAAGACTTGTGCATAAATCTACACATAAGATGGCTGGTAAACACACAAACGACTGAAGACAAACGCGTGCTAAAGCTGTTGTTTTCCGGCTGTAAATCACAGAGAAGTCACTCTCATGCAAACGACGTCTTGAACTGGAATGCCGCAATCAATTACAAAAAAAAGCCCTCATCAATTAAGCACCAACTGTGCTTTAAAATGCTTTCATGTTGTAATTCTTGCAACCAGACTGACAGTTGACCACTTAATAGAGGGCTAACCGTTTAGCCTCTAACCTGCCCAAGCGCTGCAGTGTTAGCAACAAGCTAGTATTGAGAGGGAAATATGACATCATCATGTAAGAGGCGAACGGCCATGTGGATCGATACGCTGAGTTAACTTCAAACTGTCAATAAAATATCCATCAATGAACCCGGCCCAGGCCCTATCCAGACTATGAAAAGGTCTTAAATGGGTTTAGTGCTGCCGGGTAGGGGACTTATTGCTTTAGCAGGCTATCAAGCAGGCTTTAATGACATTATCAACATGTTAACAACCACAGAGCGCTAGGAGATTAGCAGCCAAAGCTTGTGCTACTGTTTGTCTCTGTGTGCCGTTTCGTCAGGGTTTATTCATTACGTTCCTACCTGAGATATGGATCATACTTGGAAGTCTAGAAATTTCTTCAGGGCTGTTATTGCTGACAAAAGTGGCACTTTTCTAAGTAAAACTTGGCTTTTAGTCAGGACAAATGCCTCCTGCTTACTGGTATATTGCAAATGCTTCAACAAATCCTAACGGTTGAATTAATTTTATATGAATACTAGTATTTATTATGTAACTACTGTATACAAATATGTTTTACAATAATTAAAAAAAACAGGCCAAAAAGGAATAAACATTTACATGAATTGACATGCAATACATAATTGGTTCCACTAGGGGGCTGTGTGAACACATTCTAACTTGGGTTAAGAAGGTCACCGTTGGTAAAAAAAAAGGCCAAGCCCTGCCCTGTGCTGAGATTATCCTGCATGGCAAATCAGTGGTTGGCGTGCCCATTTCCTGCTCAAGGTTCCAAACCTAGGAGACAGTGACAAATTAGCTCCCAAGGCTCACAAATCTTGTAAAAACCACCAAGAGATATGATCTTCATATTGTGGGGACTTCCCAGATACGTGGTCGCCCCACGTATCTGGGATACGGCCAACCAGATTCTGAGAGTATGGGCTAAAATGAGGGCAATTGCCTCAGGGCAAAGAAAAGTGAAGTTTTATTTTCTCCAAAACGTTCACAAAAACTTTTCTGAATACAGCCTTTTTCAAAAAGGAAGGAGGAGGCCCTTTTTTTTTTTTCTTTTTCCCCCAAAGATGTTTTTCATGCTATTTCCCCAAGAGTGTTGCCTTCTTTCGTCGTTCCTTCTGGCCTTAACTATTGAACACCTCAAATGTTGACAAAAATAGATATTAATAGATATTATTTAGATATTAATTCATTTATTCAGTTTGTATTTGACTTTTTTTTAGCAATAAAAATTATGTTTAAAAAAAACAAAAACGGAGGCGGCGTCCAAAATGGAAGCGGGCGGGGACGCTAAACCATAATATTTTTTTATTTTGCCTTACATAACTCGAAATCACCGCAGCACCAAATACATATGCCCACACCTTGTGCACAACCTATAGATATTTACAAAACAGCTGTTTATACCAACACCCCCTGGGCTATTCCCTGATGCCATGATCCTGAGCTTCCCTTACCAGACTGCCCCCTACCGTGGCGGAAGTCCAATTTCACCCCATCCCAATTATAATATATATATACACAACAATAATAATAATAATAATAATAATAATAATAATATAATAATAATAATAATAATAATAATAATAATAATAATAATAAAATAATAATAATAATAATAATAATAATAATAATAATAATAATAATAATAATAATAATAATAATAATAATAATAATAATAATAATAATAATAATAATAATAATAATAATAATAATAATAATAATAATAATAACAATAATAATTACTCTTATGCGAGACTGAGAAGGGGGAGGATTTCACCTTCTCACGGGGCTAATATGCTAAGAGATAGTGTGGTACATTTTTTGTTTTGCTCAAAAACTGTATGCATTACCTTAGTTGTGCAAAATATGGAAGAGGACATTTTGTGGGGTTAGGAGACACCCTAGCCTTTCACAGCAATATCGTCCTGGACCTGTCATCCATGGACAGGAAGGAAGCTACAGCAGTGCAAACACACACACAAACACACAAACACACACACACACACACACACACACACACACACACACACACACACACACACACACACACACACACACACACACACACACACACACACACACACACACACACACACACAGGCACAAACACACACACTTGCACGCACATGCACACACACACACACACACACACACACACACACACACACACACACACACACACACACACACACACACACACACACACACACACACACACACACACACACACACACACACACACACACACACACACACACACATACACACACACGACTTCTTCTGCATCCGTGTCTTTTGGGTTTTTAGTATCACCATATGAAGTTGAGGAAGGCACAAGAGACCATATATATGGCAGTAAGAAACCAGTTGTGGTTACATTTATAAGATCAAATGTGTTTTTTGCTTCATGACTATGTATTCTTCTAATTCATTTTTGGACCACCTGCATATCTCATGTGATGTAAATTCAAGCCCAGTATTTTCTATGTTAGCAAATGTCCTTATCTCTGTTTAAGCCCAAAATCCTTCTCTTTGTCTGGAAATGCCACACGAATAGAGGAAGCACAGAGAACAGTTGTTCCATCAGATGGTAGAATGATTCTTATCTGCTTATCCATTGTTTACAGTCCATGCTACACTAACTTGGGAGTGAGAGGGGTTAGTGGTATGATGCAAAATTCATTTGCAATGCAAAAACACCATCATTGTTTTTTCAGCGACGTATAATAAGATGTTATTTGAAGTGAAAGCTTGTGTTGGCTCCACTGCTTAGACCTCTGTAGCGACGGAGGAAAAGCAACGCATCCTCATGGTGGTGATTGGGTTTTTATTGAATGGTCATTTCCTACCAGGAAACTGCGACACCTGTAAGTATAAAAAGCTGAAATGTTTTTAAATGTTCATAATTAACTTTTGTGTGTTTTAGGGCTTAACCTTAGGGTAAACTCAAAGCCTTTCATCATTGATAGTATGTATGGTTATCAACTTTGGAACAAAAGAACTATTAAATAAGGCATTGAGTGAGATTTAATTAGACACTTTTAAATACTTCATTCAGGCAAGTATGTGTGGTGTGATGAAACACATTTACTCATTGTAAAGGAGACGCATGGGTCATGTGAGAAGCACGAAGAACACTAAGCTATAGGCCTATACCTACATATGAATATGAAGACAGTTATGACATTTTAAAGTTTATTTTTAACTCATATGTGGTCTCATATTTCAGATGAAATTTGTATTTTGTCTGTCAGAAAAGACATGCCACGAGAAGGTGACAAATCTTTTATTTTTATCTTTAATTTTCATTACAAATTATTGTTTAGATTAATGAACAATCAAGGCGGATTTTGCACTGACTCTAATTAGTTATGTTTGAATTTGGTTTCATTGTTTTAGACCATGGCTACGCTGGTAACCTCAATTGTATTTCTGAGACAAATTGTGATGGGGGTAGATTCCTCCTCACTCGGAACCAAGCTCCTTGCCAACAAAAGGTCACCTCTACACTTAGACGAGGCCAAAGCGGGACTTGTTTCCCATCCAGCAATACAGAGAGACTTCAGGTAGGCTTTAATTCTCATTTTTATTACTTATTTTGTCAGACGCAAGATTCAGATAAAGACACAAACTACGGCTCTTATGAGAGGATATAATGCCCCCTTTTGGTGAATTCTTGTTTTACACTTTAGAACTATATCTGTTTTGGTTTTATCAGATTCATTTTATTCATTTTATTTATCAGATTTCCGACGACCACAACTTCCCAAACAGCCGTAATAAAAATAAATGTTTTGGCTCTAAACATATAAATTGTAACAATGTCACGTTACTTTTCACGATTTAATGTCTAACTAAATTATTTAAAACATGCCAGGTAGAGATAATTGGGAAATAAATCTTAAGCAACTTTGTGGTAAGTCAAGTCAACCCTATGATAAAAAGACTAAAGAAGGTAATTTCTCTATTTATTCACTTAATGCATCATGCCATTATTAACATCTCTTGTATTTTGTGCTTATTCCACCAGAGGGGGTCAGAGAGTCTCGCAAGAAGGGAGGCTCGTTCACTGCAGTAGTCCGTTTTACAAACATGACCTCGGTAAAACGCCTCATAGTCAGGTCAAGAAACCTTTACGCCAGTGACACCCAGCTATGATAGATTCATGACAATAACAATGGTTGGAATAATAGTTGCTCAAGGTAAGATTTGAGAGTTAAGAGAGAGTGCCGAAAATAGCAATATTTGCATATATGCTACTGATAGCTGTGTTTGTGTTCGCATGGGATTGAAAGCAGGATTAGTTCATCATAGAAGAGATGCCCTGATTAGTCAGAAATTATCCAGGGCAATCAGCATTTCTCTGCTTAATAGCTGATGGCTATGGAATCCCCAAACAAACAAATTAAACACTAATTATAGCTCTTAAATCGCACCCCCAGAACCTTTAAATGAAAGTGAATGTTGGTCTCTAGATGTTGTATTCAACAAATGTCATTAACCATTTAAATTGTACACAGGATCTAAAAAATAGCATATAGGCCTACTTCTGAACGATTCGGGGCTGGGGATTGTCACGGGAGCAGACATATCCAACCTTTCCAACAGGATTATAATTATGTTCAGAAATACAAACCAGGTAAAACAAACGTTGATCGACCAAGCTAAGTATGATGGCAAACCTAAAAGACGTGTAGGAATTATTTTCTTTGACATTACAGGAAGGAAACAGTTTCTCCTGCAACTCATGGAACGGCAATGGTATCGACAATGGGACACTTCATCAAATCTTTAATACTTTAATCATATCATTGTTCATTTAGCCTATTTCATTTATCAATCGGGACGTTCTCGCAGTCTGGGTTGTAATAGGCTACCTGCGGGCTGTACCTGCCCCGGGAAAGATCCTGCACATGCTGATCTTACATTCTTTGCCGTTCTGCTGGTGAGTAATATTTCCCTTCTCTGTTGGACACATCTTCAATACTTGGATCATTATTAGTTGTTCCAGCCATTGTGGTGATTGCTATAACTGCGGCGTGTATATAAGCATGGCCTCACCTGGTGAGTGGTCTTATTCAGCGATGTGGTCTTCGCCAAGTAGGCCTACTCCTAGGCCCAATCCCATTTCTACCCCTTATCCCTTACCCTTACCCCTCCCCCTTGTTTTGAAGGGGTAAGGGGTAGAAATGGGATTGGAAATGGGATGGGATTGAGCCTATAACCCAATCCCATTTCTACCCTTTACGCCTTCCCCTGCCCTTCCCCTTACCCCTTCAAAACAAGGGGAGGGATAAGGGGTAGAAATGGGATCGGGCCCTACTCTATCTTCGCCCTTCTTAACTCCTTTGAAAGTACGTTGTTACAAATCTTAATGTCCGATTTTAAAGGTGAATCTCTGTCAAATATGTGAGGCGTTTATTCTCTTTGAATTACTCGGACCGCTTTCAATCAACAGTGCTTGGCGTTTGTCACTGAGAGTTGTTTGTTTGTGACTCTGTTGGGTTGAAACTTTCAGTTCTCTTCCTGTTCATCTACTTCTTCAAAATTAGCCAGATCTAGACTGTCAGACAATAACTAGAAGAACGTCGGCCTGGGAAGAGCGCTATGAAGAATTTCAAGATGAAAAGTAATAACTTGCTGACACAAGGGGGTAGTGTTGAATCGTTAATGGAGGATCGATTCACAAGCAATCGAAGTAACAAAAACACCAACAACTATCAACTCCGGAGTCTGCTGTACTTCCGACTTCTCTGGAGTGAGGTGGACACTGGGGTATGAACCGGTTAAACTTCTTTAAGTAAAGTACATGAGTCAGTGGCACTCTCACACACACGCACGCACGCACGCACGCACGCACGCACGCACGCACGCACGCACGCACGCACGCACGCACGCACGCACGCACGCAAAAACACACACACACACACACACACACACACACACACACACACACACACACACACACACACACACACAGAGACGATGCGAATGATGTGTGCGTGTGTGTGAGTGAGTGTGCGTGCGTGCGTGATTGCGTGCGTGCGTGCGTGCATGTGTGTGGAGAATTTTGTGATTCATTCAAAACAAATTGATGACCTAAACTGAAACACAGTCCCACCATATAAATGATGTTACGAATCGCATGTTACAGATGAGCAAAACATTTCCCTGCTGCATGACGCGGATGTGGTTGGCACGCTGTCTCGAAGATAGGGCGCGTGGTGAGGATGCAGGGAAGGAAACACTTTAATACTCTTTAGTTCTCGGCGCTGGAGCTCGCTTGCGCTTTGCGTGCCTGTAGATAATTAACTACTGCCCTAAAGAGAGCAGGATCCACGGAGTAGAACTTTAGCGGGTTGACTAGAATTGAGCTCGTCGTTACCTATCACGATATCACACGCTTGACGGGCCGGCATTGGTTAGCACGCAATGTGACCGTGCAATTTCGTTTGTCAGATATAGAATGTAATAAAAGAAAACAGCTATCTATAAAGAGCATTTACAACATTATAAGCAATATCATATATATATATTTATAATTTCACTTCATATGTTTATTTTTCATTGAGTTGGCCATAGGTAGGCTAATTGTTGTTTATATATGAAGCCATTTGATTTACTTGATCAGGATAATAGACAATTTAAAAGATGTGCATTTATTTTTATGTCACTTGTAATATTGAATTAAATCCTGTGGAAATGCATTTGATGTGTGAGATCTCTTGTCGAAAGACCTTCCCGAAATACAAGTCTTCCCTTAGAACTCTGCTATAACTGCTGAATGACATCCAGAGAGAGCAGAGACTGTTTATTTATATGACTGATTAATCTTCTAAATGACCACAGCGTGCCAGCCAAGGACTAGTATAATTACTGCCATATACACATCTGATTTGTATAGCCACCCTCCCCCAAAAAAGAAGGCATTTCATGCAGTGCATAGCTGGCTTCTTTGGGGGGAAGCCTGTGTGTGTGTGTGTGTGTGTGTGTGTGTGTGTGTGTGTGTGTGTGTGTGTGTGTGTGTGTGTGTGTGTGTGTGTGTGTGTGTGTGTGTGTGTGTGTGTGTGTGTGTGTGTGTGTGTGTGTGTGTGTGTGTGTGTGTGTGTGTCGTTGTGAGTGTGCATGTTTGAGGGTGCATGCTTGCGTGCAATGGCTGGTGTGTGTTTGTGTGTGTGTGTGTGTGTGTGTGTGTGTGTGTGTGTGTGTGTGTGTGTGTGTGTGTGTGTGTGTGTGTGTGTGTGTGTGTGTGTGTGTGTGTGTGTGTGTGTGCGTGTTTGTTTGCATGCATGTTTGAGGCTGCATGCTTTCGTGCAGTGGCTAGGTGTGTTTGTTTGTGTGTGTGTGTGTGTGTATGTGTGTGTGTGTGTGTGTGTGTGTGTGTGTGTGTGTGTGTGTGTGTGTGTGTGTGTGTGTGTGTGTGTGTGTGTGTGTGTGTGTGTGTGTGTGCTTGTGTGTGTGTGTGTGTGTGTGTGTGTGTGTGTGTGTGTGTGTGTGTGTGTGTGTGTGTGTGTGTGTGTGTGTGTGTGTGTGTGTGTGTGTGTGTGTGTGTGTGTGTGTGCGTGCAAACTCCCTAGTTTTGCCACACTAGGGGCTTACATGTGATTACTATGGACACTAGGAGGATGTTCATGATCATGCATTCAAGGCCAATAAATGAATGTTTACAGGATTCATAATGTGCTACCAATAGATTATGATTTAGTTGAACAGTTTGAAGGAAACCTTCAGCCAAACGTATATGTGGATAAGTGGTATGTGAAGAACATTATGTCTAATGTACCTCCATAATAAATCATAATTGTGTCGTCTGCATTAACATGCCAGTCTCAATCATGCCCAATTATTGTTGAAGAGTCAGCAAATGGCACTGGTTATGGACAGAGTTAAAAAGATGTGGGTGTAATAAAGTCTTTACATCATCGTGAACAGTGGATGCTTGAGATGAAGGTGGAGGAAGCGTTTTCAACGACACTCCGTCCCAGACGTTGAAGCGGATGTGCGGTGGCTTGGATAGACACCAGAGAATTGTTTTCACGCTATTTTTACTCTGTCTCTTCTGAGACACAAAGTCCTCTTCTCCACAGATGGACTCAAAGTTGTATAGCGAGGACGTTTGTTAAAGGAGTTAAAGGAGGGTTAAAGTAGAACCCTTACATTTAACTTCAAGGCATTTAGCAGACGCTTTTGTCCAAAGCAACTTAAATTTGTACTTATATTTGTCATAAGAAAGAGAAACATATATCACTGTCAGTGACAGTCAGCAAGTGTCAAGCAAGCATTAACAATTGCTAGGTTAACCCATTCCCTGTGTACTAACCCTAACAAAGATAGTTAGGATAAGATGCTACAAAATGCTCAGTACTATTTTTAAGTATAGGAGCCATCTGCTGAATTGTTCTTCTGAGGTTGCAGACAGAGCAGGGACTAGCCATCATTAGTGTTTCACCTTAACCTGGATAATATTAGTGACGCCGACCGAAGCACTTTACAGCCAAGGTGTGTGAATAGGGACGCTTTTATGATAGACGTATTTCAGGTGAGCATATGGGGGACTCAGACTGGCGGGGGTTTTAATTCATAGAGCTGCCTTGTAAACGCTAAATTGGCGATCTCAGATGCCCTGTAAAGCCACGTTTTTTGTTCTTGCATCTGGGGAAAATATGATTGGCCCAATATAACTGGCCAGGCAGTTAAAAAGTGGATTCAGTTGGCATTTATAGGTGGGTCAGTTTAATGATCCCACAATTGGTTAAATAAATGAACTATCAGTAGGCCTACTTGGTGTGGCTAGAGAAAGGCTTGTTAGCCAAGGCCTTTGACCTCAAAGGATCATATTAAAAGGGATATAAGAATGTCTAAAGTTGTTTTATGTGATACCCTTTTTGGGGGGCGTTTTTAAAGTTCTGAGTGCCCCCATCCCCCACGCCCCTTCACCTCTTCACGACTCTGAAATGATTTATTTCCTAGTGAGTTTGCCTGTGAAATTGATGGGGACTCCGGCCTTTGTAGCGTAGAAAAAGCCGTAGTAAAAGCTGGCCCGGGTCCAGCCACGGGGCAGCGTTTGCGTGACTGCGAGAGCCAGGAGGGGTTTGGGGGGGGGGGGGGGGGGGGGGCGGCAACCATACGTCTCGCTGCAGCGATACCTGCGTGATAACCCCGTCTGCTTGCGTGTCACCGCTTTGACCCGGACGATTCCGGTGCTGATTGATTCGAGGGTCCGTATTTAAAACCGCAGATTTACGATCGGCGGTTGCGTTGCGTGTCAGGGGAGAAAAGCGTCTGCACGGAACGAGGCCTCTTCCTGCAACGGGGAGCAGTAGGCCTACACAAAAAAAAACAAGGTATTTTCAGGTTACGGACTCTTGAGTTTATTGGGTTTCCCAGCACAACGGATTGTTGTAATCTGGGGGGACCAGGTGTCCTCAAAAAGATATTGCGCGTGGTAGGCCGTACGTGGTGCGCGTGATGTCAATGATGAGGAAGAATGGGAAGGGATGGAAAACCGTGGTGTTAGTGGAGGTTTTGGGTGGTGATTTATTTATCTTGCCTGTAAAGTTAGGACATTCAGTTTAACGATTTCTAGTGATATTTCAATGCTAGATTGAAGATGATGTAAGGTAAGTCTGATAGGGTTTACTAAATAGGTAATTGGCAAATTTAAAAAAAAACAACGATAATATTAGTTATATACTGATATTCTGAATAAAGCTTCCCATCCTTTTTTGTCACGCACACACACACACACACACA
The DNA here is from genome assembly GCA_900291075.1 of Melanogrammus aeglefinus. NCBI lineage: Eukaryota > Metazoa > Chordata > Actinopteri > Gadiformes > Gadidae > Melanogrammus > Melanogrammus aeglefinus. Next base: position 62,841 of record OLKM01000604.1, read on the forward strand.
CACACACACACACACACACACACACACACACACACACACACACACACACACACACACACACACACACACACACACACACACACACACACACACACACACACACACACACACACACACACACACACACACACAGAGTGAGTGAAATAGTAATTGTCTTTAACTACCGTTATGAATATTATATCTTTACCCATCTGTATATTTCCTCTTTGAATATTTCAGCGCACAGGTATTATCCCCACCAACCTAATCAGCCATGCACCTTTCAAAGCAAAGATATATGTTTCCAGTCCATCCTTTTCAGAGTCGGCAGTTTTAAACAAGGCTTCATTTTCATTTGTATACGATTTGAACATAAAGCCTTTAGAAATGAGGGTAGGCCTACTGATTGCTTCAATCTCAAACGGCCTATTTTCTCTCCCCGTGGCTTTTGTTTGACTGTTAAAGTTCACACTCGTTGAAGTGGTAAAGGGCTGGCTACAACGACAAAACATTTATGGACTGAGTCATTTAATCACTATTTAAACACTGCACTCATCTCAGCCCCTCAGCGTGTGGGAATTCAGTGTTCTGTCTAACTTACACAGAAAATACATCAATTATTATCATATTACAAGCTGGCCTGTAGACGTTCAGAATTACATTTATCCAACAGCATGCTGTTTCAGTAAGTTACAAAATAAGATTGAATACCGTTATTTTCTAGTCCATGTCATGTTATTGACAAAATAAAAGGCCTGCTGTCTGGGATGTGTACGGGAGCGTGTGTGTGGTCTAAGTCTTGTGTGTCTGTTTCTGTATGAAACACAAATGCATGCAATTGATGCTGTGTGTGTGATTGACATGTTTAGTGCAATCCCCGACATTAACCCTCACTCCTCCTGGCCACTGCAAACAATTTCCTAGTGGCCATCACCAGAATCAACGCCTGTTCACCGATCATTAGCATGTGCAATAACTTCACCTCTTCGTCCTAGTCTTATAAAGACTCGTACACTCTCTCCAGCTTGGCGAAAAGGATTTTCTAGGATACATCTATGAGTAATGCAACAAGTTGATACATGGATTCTTTTGTCTCTTTTTTGCAATTGGACAGCTTCGTTCATTGCAATTGGACAGCTTTCATTTTGTGCTTTGTTGCGATTAGCCAGCTTCCTTGCAATCGGTGGCGCTTGGCTCCAAGCTCGTACAGCACATCCATTTGTGTTCATGATGGCGGCCGGCCGTCTGTGTGTCCTTGTTCGTCTAGCCCGCTCCCCCCCCTTACTTCCCGCCCCTACTCCAAAATGTTGTTCTTCTTACACGTCCTAGTGTGAGAACACATTCTGCCGTGTAAATAAACAAGCTCAGAGCTCGGGGGGGGGGGGGGGGGGGGGGGGGGCTCGGGGGGCTCTGGAAAAAGTCGGTTCTCATGCCAGTCCTAATCAAGATCTATATTTGCATCGGCGTGTTTGTGTTTGGGTTAGCGGCTGCCGGCCGGTGGGATATCAGCGGGCCACCAGTAATGGCGTGTTTCCTGCGATTCGTTTCTTCAAGCGCACAACGTGATTTCGTTTTTTTTCCTCGTCGTCGTGTCTCCGTTTGAATATTCCCCCCCCGTTTGTCATCCACCAAAGGTTGTTTTCCTTCTGATCAGACGGATGTGGATCCGATGTGCGCGCTGGGTTCTGGCCTACAAAAGATATGGCCGCATTTATTGGATGAACCGCAGCCATTCATGGTGGTTGACTGCTCATTCACAGTGAATAAATCATGTCCTCCCCCCTTTCCCTTTTTTTTCGTCTCTGTGTTTCGATGTGTGAATGAAGTGTGGGTGATGAATCACAGAGCGATGCGGGAGTGTGTGTGTGTGTGTGTGTGTGTGGGACATATCTGAAACACGGGATCGGTAGTGATAACATGTTTCGGGACATTGTGTGATATTGTGCAGCGCTCCTCCGGCGACCGGGTTCAGCGTGAGTGCGTTCCCCGACCTCCCCTCCAGCCAACAGCAGCGGGACGCTCGGCCGGCCCCGCCCCCTCCCAGTCCGGTGGCCGTGCTGACAGGGCAGGTGGCAGAGGTTAACGTGGACCGCGCTGGTTGGACGATGTGTGCTGTGCGGGCTGCGCGTCGCTCAGCCCCCTGTCCTGATGTATGGGCTCTCATCGCTCTCTTCCACACGCCGTGACTCCTCTGACGCGCGGGATTAGCGGCTGTGATGTCAACAATGGATACCCTCCCCCTGCGCCCTCGCTGGATGGCTGTACGTATGCACATAGAAGGAAACACGCATACACACACACACACACGCATGAATGCGTACACACACACATAGAAGAACAGATACACACACACACACATAACCTTACATGGAGGAACACGTGCACACACACTCAGGCACACACACAGAGGAACACACACATTGAGGAATAGACAGAACCACACACAAAAACAAAAAGGAACACAGACATTTGCATGTACACACATGTATTTATGTAAACATGTGTGTGTTTGTGGGTGCGCGTGTGTGCGTGTATTTGTGTGTGTCTGTGTGTGTTTGTGTGAGAGTGAATCCTCAGCCTGCACAACGTATAATTTGCATGTTGACAGAACTCCAGCGAGCTGCTCCCCATTGTTTCTTCATAGTGTATTTTTGAAACCGGTCCAATGTGCTGTTGTGCTGAGCATGATAGTCTGCTAAACACTGTGGAGAGTAAAATCAACACAGCCAGTGACTTAGAAACTCAAACTCAAAGAAACCCAGTCCCGGGAATTAGGTCCACATGGGCTCAATTGTGGCCTAACCTTCATGTCGTTTTCTTTTCCCCTGAGAGAAAGAAAACGTTCGGATTGTCACGTATTTTGTCAAATGCACTCCCGCACTCCTATCCTATTCTTTGTATTTCCACATAACATGGAAGACAAGACAATAAACAGATTCCTGCCCGATAGAGTCGCCGTTAAAGTTAGTGAAACGACTTTGATAGCATATCTTACATCTTCTGTAATGGGTCTCAACCAGCAGGATATTAGGACATGGTAGGTTGGATATTGTGGGATATCTGAGGATAACTTCTGCCTACTCTGCTGGTAGCTCAGGCCCTAGGTTGACCTGGGTTTTAATATCGATTTCACTAAAATAGTTCAAAGTATGTATTAATTTCATGCTGTCTTTGAGAGTCCTCCATTGCATGTAAACATGTATCCTGCCGCTTGACATCAACACTCACCAAATAGAAATACAGTGTCAGAAAATCAAAACCGAGCAAAATCCTGTGACACTTGGAATTCGCACCCGGATGCGAATCCCATTTTGCTGTGTTCATCTGTGCTGTAGATCACAATCACCGCCTACACAATGGAGTAGCCGTGCCAGGGCACCGCAGACACACAGACATGCTAGCGTGTTCGCGTGAGCATGTGTGTGCGATGTCCTCGTGGGAACTGATGGACCCTTCGTCCAGCCGCCCTGCCGTGGAACGAGGGAAGCCGTAAACTCTGAATGACCTGCCCACCGTGTATGGCATCCTTCAACAGCAGTTACTGCAGGGCATATTTCCCATTGACCAAGCAGGGGAGGTCACACACACACACACACACACACACACACACACACACACACACACACACACACACACACACACACACACACACACACACACACACACACACACACACACACACACACACACACACACACACAGACACACACATAATCTGCTGTACCAGCTCACAACACGCACAGGCTCACATGTCTACACATTACCCCGCACATGCTCATACACGCAGGGCCATGGCACAGCAGGGTGTGTGTGTGCGTGTGTGTGAATCATCTCCCACTACTTACCCTCCATCACACAAACACACAAACATACACACATACACATACGGACATGACACCTGCTCAGCCTAACCCTGTCGCACAAACATGTGCGTGCATGCGCATGCACACACACGCACACACACACATACGCACACACACGCACACACACACACAAACGCATACACACTCACACACACGCACACACACACACAAACGCATACACACTCACACAGGCGCGCGCACACACACACACACCACTCACACTCACACTCGCACACAAACACACAGACACAAACACACACACAAACAAACCACACACAATCGCACACAAACACACAGACACAAACACACACACAAACAATCGCACACAAACACACACACATACAGGCAACACAGCATAGCAACGCCGCCGCACTCCCCCTCAGCTGCCATTTAAACAGCACCCCTGAACTGACCCTCTCCCGGAGGGGGGGGGGGGGGGATTTGTCCTTCACACGGGCGGCTGGCCAATGAAAATAAACCTGCTTCGCACCGGCTAACGAGGACGTGGAAGGGCTTTGGGTGCGGGTGGGTGGGGTTGGCTGGCCCCCGGCGGGGGGGGGGGGGGGGGGGGGGGGGGGGGGCGTGGTTAGGGGGGGGAGTCCAGGAGTGACCGAGGGAGGGATATGGTCACGCAAAGAAAAAGAGAAAAAAAAACACAAGCAAAGACACACAAGGGGCGCGCGAGAGCGTGCCAGGCTTCTCACGCAGGGGGCAGAGACGTGTGTGTTGTCATGCGACAGCTTCCCTCTCTTATCACGCCAAATTAGGAGCGGCGGGCCTCGGCGGGGGGGGGGGGGGGGGGGGGGGGGGAGAGAGAGGGAGGTAGGGGAGCCCTCCCAAGGCATCCATATCAAGGCCTTAGCCTGGGATATGTTCCACCCAGGCTTCCCCTCCTGGATCGACCGATCGGTTAGTGGGTCACACCGATACAACCCCGAATACTTCTGGAGGCCTGGAGCGTGGGGGGGGGGGGGGTCTCAGCAGGTCCCTGGCGCTGAGCAGCAGACATGTACCTGGGTCCTGGGAGCCTGTGCGTACTACAGCCCTCTGGGGAAGGCTAAGTGACCACCTTTTGTTACCCCGGTGTACCTTGCTGTGTGCCAGGTAATCTGCTTGTCCAAAACCTCGCCTGCCAAGCGGAGCCCCCCGCCCCCCGACAGAGACACACACACACACACACACACACACACACACACACACACACACACACACACACACACACACACACACACACACACACACACACACACACACACACACACACACACACACACACACAAACACACACAAACACACACACACAGCCCACCCCGACCCCCCTTCGGGTTGTTCATTTTTAATGTCCTCGGCTAACCTTTAGTTTGGAACGAAAAAAAGGTATTTGAAAATGGCTCTTTCAACAGCCACTGTGTAAGCATACGGCTATGGTAAACAACCATGCAAATCGACCTTGAAGAATCAATAGTGTTTTTTTTGTGTTCATCCGATTGTGAAGGCCAGAGTGTAACTGTTTATTAAGCTCTGAGGCCAGAGCCCAGGGTTCAACGTTGTCTTTTCCCAGTAGTGAGCGACTATAGGATTCTCAGGCTTTCTCGATATTTGAAATTGCTCAAACGCAAATAAAGTCTACCATGTTGCCCATGTTGGATCATAGATAAGGACCAATGGAAAAAAGAAATACTACTAACACAAGCAAAAAAAGTGAAAGAAAATAATTGTTTGGTTTATTTTCTTGATGTGAATAACGTAAACTTTAAGAACTGTTTCCTATCAACAACCAAAAGGAGGATTCACCATTGCTGATTTCAGTGAGTCTGAGAATGGATAGGTCTGCTAGCATAGGTGGTCCTCGCCAGATGTAGTGTGCCTGCGAGAGAGCATATGGTATGCATTGTGTGTGTGTGTGTGTGTGTGTGTGTGTGTGTGTGTGTGTGTGTGTGTGTGTGTGTGTGTGTGTGTGTGTGTGTGTGTGTGTGTGTGTGTGTGTGTGTGTGTGTGTGTGTGTGTGTGTGTGTGTGTGTGTGTGTGTGTGTGCGTGTGTGTGTGTGTATGTGTGCATGAGGGTGACTCCTCAGAGTCTGTTCTCCTTTGAAACGGTATTTGGTTGGAAAGCAGCTTTCTCTTCCCCTCATCCGAAAAAATCCCTCGGATTTTCTAAATAAAAGCATCACCTCTGGTGTTGGGAGGCTTTGGTTTAGTACAGAGGTCAGAGATAATAGATGAGAGGTTAGTTGCGTCTGGGGTCTGCCTCTGTGGGCTGACCCACAGGAAACATTAGAGATGTCTGTAGGGCTTCCTCGCTTACTTGCACACGCATGGTTTTTATAAATCCTTTTATTAAAAAAGGATTCTGCCTGAAATTAGTCATGAGGTAAACTCGTCGTAAGCTAAGCTTGTTTGTTGTGGCATGGGTAAAAATGTGTACACAACAAACTGCTTAATGAATGCTTCCTTCTATGTCATGGTTGTTTTGACGCTGAATTACCTTTCCTGATGTGGTGCTGTCTGCTAAAGTAGGAGAAACAAAAACCTCAGAAGTTCTCTTAAAATTCAGTCCCTCGATGAGATTGAGTTGTTTACCAAAGCATATCAAAGAGGGGATATGGCATGTCATATTGTATGAAATAGAGCCAACGACAGAACTCATTGCATATGTCTGTTTTATGTTGCCAGCAAATGACAGAGGGCTACTCTTTCTAGTTGGGCCCAAAGGCATCCTAAAAAGAGCAGGCTGGAACAACTTGTCTTAAGTTTGAATAGTTTGAAAAACTCTCCTGCGTTCAAAGCGGCTGACAGTAATATATTCACTGCTAATAATACTTTATTCATACAGTCTAGGTATAATACTGACCATAACATACGGACGAGGTGTAAAGGGTAACACTGTCGTTTTGTATTGCCTGTCATCAAATAAAACATTAGGGGTAACACTGTTGTTTTTTGTTGCCCGTTATCAAATAAAACGTAAGGCCGGTAACACTGTCGTTTTTTTGCCCGATATCAAATAAAACATAAGGGGTAACACTGTCGTTTTTTATTGCCCGTCATTAAATAAAACGTAAGGGGTAACACTGTCGTTTTTTTTTGCCCGATATCAAATAAAACATAAGGGGTAACACTGTCGTTTTTTATCAAACAAAACGTAAGGGGTAACACTGTCGTTTTTTATTGCCGTCATCAAATAAAACATAAGGGGTAACACTGTTGTTTTTTACTTCCCGTCATCAGATAAAACGTAAGGCCGGTAACACTGTCGTTTTTTTGCCCGATATCAAATAAAACATAAGGGGTAACACTGTCGTTTTTTATTGCCTGTCATTAAATAAAACGTAAGGGGTAACACTGTCGTTTTTTATTGCCCGATATAAAAAAACATGAGGGGCAACACTGTCGTTTTTTATTGCCCGTCATTAAATAAAACGTAAGGGGTAACACTGTCGTTTTTTATTGCCGTCATCAAATAAAACATAAGGGGTAACACTGTTGTTTTTTATTTCCCGTCATCAGATAAAACGTAAGGGGTAACACTGTCGTTTTTTTTTGCCCGATATCAAATAAAACATAAGGGGTAACACTGTCGTTTTTTATTGCCCGTCATCAAATAAAACAAAAGGGGTAACACTGTTGTTTTTTATTGCCCGTCATCAGATAAAACGTAAGGATTAACACCGTTGTTTTTTAATGCCCATCATCAAATAAAACGTAAGGGGTAACACTGTCGTTTTATATTGCCCGATATCAAAAAAAAACATAAGGGGTAACACTGTCGTTTTATATTGCCCGTCATCAAATAAAACATAAGGGGTAACACTCGTTTTTTATCAAATAATACATAAGGGGTAACACTGTCGTTTTTTATTGCCCGATATCAAAAAAAACATAAGGGGTAACACTGTCGTTTTTTATCAAATAAAGCATAAGGGGTAACACTGTTGTTTTTTATTGTTGGTCAACAAATAAAACTTAAGGGGTAACACTGTCGTTGTTTATCAAACAAAACGTAAGGGGTAACACTGTCGTTTTATATCACCCGTCATCAAATAAAACATAAGGGGTAACACTGTCGTTTTTTATCAAATAAAACATAAGGTGTAACACTGTCGTTTTTTATTGCCCGATATAAAAAAAAACATAAGGGGTAACACTGTCGTTTTTTATTCAATAAATCATAAGGGGTAACACTGTTGTTTTTTATTGTTGGTCAACAAATAAAACGTAAGGGGTAACACTGTCGTTTTTTATCAAACAAAACGTGAGGGGTAACACTGTCGTTTTATATCGCCCGTCATCAAATAAAACATAAGGGGTAACACTGTCTTTTTTTATCAAATAAAAGGTAAGGGGTAACACTGTAATTTTTTATTGCCCGATTTAAAAAAAAAAAACATAAGGGGTAACACTGTCGTTTTATACTGCCCGTTCATCAAATAAAACATAAGGGGTAACACTGTTGTTTTTTATCAAATAAAAGATAAGGGGTAACACTGTCGTTTTTTATTGCCAGTCATCAAATAAAACATAAGGGGTAACACTGTCGTTTTTTATTAAACAAAACGTAAGGGGTAACACTGTCGTTTTTTATAGCCCGTCATCAAATAAAACATAAGGGGTAACACTGTTCTTTTTTTATTGCCCGTCATCAGATAAAACGTAAGGGGTAACACTGTCGTTTCTTTTTGGCCGATTTCAAAAAAAACATGAGGGGTAACACTGTCGTTTTTTATTGCCCGTCATTAAATAAAACGTAAGGGGTAACACTGTCGTTTTTTATTGCCGTCATCAAATAAAACATAAGGGGTAACACTGTTGTTTTTTATTTCCCGTCATCAGATAAAACGTAAGGGGTAACACTGTCGTTTTTTTTTGCCCGATATCAAATAAAACATAAGGGGTAACACTGTCGTTTTTTATTGCCCGTCATCAAATAAAACAAAAGGGGTAACACTGTTGTTTTTTATTGCCCGTCATCAGATAAAACGTAAGGATTAACACCGTTGTTTTTTAATGCCCATCATCAAATAAAACGTAAGGGGTAACACTGTCGTTTTATATTGCCCGATATCAAAAAAAAACATAAGGGGTAACACTGTCGTTTTATATTGCCCGTCATCAAATAAAACATAAGGGGTAACACTGTCGTTTTTTATCAAATAAAACATAAGGGGTAACACTGTCGTTTTTATTGCCCGTCATCAAATAAAACATAAGGGGTAACACTGTCGTTTTTTATCAAATAAAACATAAGGGGTAACACTGTTGTTTTTTATTGTTGATCAAACAAATAAAACTTAAGGGGTAACACTGTCGTTGTTTATCAAACAAAACGTAAGGGGTAACACTGTCGTGTTTTATATCACCCGTCATCAAAATAAAAACATAAGGGGTAACACCTGTCGTTTTTTTATCAAATAAAACATAAGGTGTAACACTGTCGTTTTTTATTTGCCCGATATAAAAAAAAACATAAGGGGTAACACTGTCGTTTTTTATTCAATAAATCCATAAGGGGTGAACACTGTTGTTTTTTATTGTTGGTCAACAAATAAAACGTAAGGGGTAACACTGTCGTTTTTTATCAAACAAAACGTGAGGTAACACTGTCGTTTTATATCGCCCGTCATCAAATAAAACAATAAGGGGTAACACTGTCTTTTTTTATCAAAATAAAAAGGTAAGGGGTAACACTGTAATTTTTTATTGCCGATTTAAAAAAAAAAAACATAAGGGGTAACCCTGTCGTTTTATACTGCCCGTTCATCAAATAAAACATAAGGGGTAACACTGTTGTTTTTTATCAAATAAAAGATAAGGGGGTAACACTGTCGTTTTTTATATGCCAGTCATCAAATAAAACATAAGGGGTAACACTGTCGTTTTTTATTAAACAAAACGTAAGGGTAACACTGTCGTTTTTTATAGCCCGTCATCAAATAAAACATAAGGGGTAAACACTGTTCTTTTTTTTATTGCCCGTCCATCAAGATAAAAACGTAAGGGGTAACACTGTCGTTTCTTTTTGGCCGATTTCAAAAAAAACATAAGGGGTAACACTGTCGTTTTTTATTGCCCGTCATCAAATAAAACATAAGGGGTAACACTGTCGTTTTTTATTGCCCGATATCAAATAAAACATAAGGGGTAACACTGTCGTTTTTTATCAAACAAAACGTAAGGGGTAACACTGTCATTTTTTATTGCCCGATTTAAAAAAAAACATAAGGGGTAAAACTGTCGTTTTTTATCAAATAAAACATAGGGGGTAACAGTGTTACCCCCTTGTAGTTTGATTGATAAAAAACGACAGTGTTACCGTAACACTGTTGTTTTTTATCAATCAAAACATAAGGGGTAACACTGTCGTTTTTTATTGCCCGTCATCAAATAAAACGCAAGGGGTAACACTGTCGTTTTTTATCAAATAAAACATAGGGGGTAACAGTGTTACCCCCTTGTAGTTTGAACTGTTGAAACTGTTGTTTTTTATTTCCCGTCATCAGATAAAAAGTAAGGGGTAACACTGTCGTTTTTTTTTTGCCCGATATCAAATAAAACATAAGGGGTAACACTGTCGTTTTTTATTGCCCGTCATCAAATAAAACATAAGGGGTAACACTGTCGTTTTTTATTGCCTGATATCAAAAAAAACATAAGGGGTATCACTGTCGTTTTTTATCAAACAAAACGTAAGGGGTAACACTCGTTTTTTATTGCCCATCATCAAATAAAACATAAGGGGTAACACTGTTGTTTTTTATTTCCCATCATCAAATAATACATAAGGGGTAACACTGTCGTTTTTTATTGCCCGATATCAAAAAAAACATAAGGGGTAACACTGTCGTTTTTTATCAAATAAAACATAAGGGGTAACACTGTTCTTTTTTATTGTTGGTCAACAAATAAAACATGAGGGGTAACACTGTCATTTTTATCAAATAAAAGGTAAGGGGTAACACTGTCATTTTTTATTGCCCGATTAAAAAAAAAACATAAGGGGTATCACTGTTGTTTTATATTGCCCGTTCATCAAATAAAACATAAGGGGTAACACTGTCGTTTTTTATCAAATAAAAGATAAGGGGTAACACTGTCGTTTTTTATTGCCAGTCATCAAATAAAACATAAGGGGTAAAACTGTTGTTTTTTATCAATCAAAACATAAGGGGTAACACTGTCGCTTTTTATTGCCCGTCATCAAATAAAACGCAAGGGGTAACACTGTCGTTTTTTATTGCATGTCAAACAGAACGTAAGGGGTAACACTGTCTTTTTTTATTGCCCGATATAAAAAAAAACATAAGGGGTAACACTGTTGTTTTTTATTTCCTGTCATCAGATAAAAAGTAAGGGGTAACACTGTCGTTTTTTTTTTGCCCGATATCAAATAAAACTTAAGGGGTAACACTGTCGTTTTTTATTGCCCGTCATCAAATAAAACATAAGGGGTAGCACTGTCGTTTTTTATTGCCCGACATCAAAAAAAACATAAGGGGTAACACTGTCGTTTTTTATCAAACAAAACGTAAGGGGTAACACTGTCATTTTTTATTGCCCGATATCAAATAAAACATAAGGGGTAACACTGTCGTTTTTTATTGCCCGATATCAAAAAAAACATAAGGGGTAACACTGTTGTTTTTTATTTCCTGTCAGATAAAAAGTAAGGGGTAACACTGTCGTTTTTTTTTGCCCGATATCAAATAAAGCATAAGGGGTAACACTGTTGTTTTTTAATAGCCATCAACAAATAAAACGTAAAGGGTAACACTGACATTTTTTATTGCCCGTGATCAAATAAAACATAAGGGGTAACACTGTCGTTTTGTATGGCCCGTCATCAAATAAAACGTAAGTGGTAACACTGTTGTTTTTTATCAAATAAAACATAAGGGGTAACACTGTTGTATTTTATTGCCTGTCATCAAATAAAACATAAGGGGTAACACTGTCATTTTTTTATTGCCCGATATCAGAAAAAACATAAGGGGTAACACTGTCATTTTTTATCAAATAAAACATAAGGGGTAACACTGTTGTTTTTTATTGTCCTGTCATCCAGATAAAACGGAAGGGGTAACACTGTCATTTTTTATTGCCCGATATCAAAAAAAAACATAAGGGGTAACACTGTCGTTTTATATTGCCCGATATCAAAAAAAACATAAGGGGTAACACTGTCGTTTTTTATCGCCCGTCATCAAAAAAAACGTAAGGGGTAACACTGTCGTTTTTTATCGCCCGTCATCAAAAAAAACGTAAGGGGTAACACTGTCGTTTTTTATTGCCCGTCATTAAATAAAACGTAAGGGGTAACACTGTCGTTTTTTATTGCCCGATATCAAAAAAAACATAAGGGGTAACACTGTTGTTTTTTATCAAACAAAACGTAAGGGGTAACACTGTCGTTTTTTATTGCCGTCATCAAATATAACATAAGGGGTAACACTGTTGTTTTTTATTTCCCGTCATCAGATAAAACGGAAGGGGTAACACTGTCATTTTTTATTGCCCGATATCAAAAAAAAACATAAGGGGTAACACTGTCGTTTTATATTGCCCGATATCAAAAAAAAGATAAGGGGTAACACTGTCGTTTTTTATCGCCCGTCATCAAAAAAAACGTAAGGGGTAACACTGTCGTTTTTTATCGCCCGTCATCAAAAAAAACGTAAGGGGTAACACTGTCGTTTTTTATCGCCCGTCATCAAAAAAAACGTAAGGGGTAACACTGTCGTTTTTTATTGCCCGTCATCAAATAAAACGTTTTGCATAAAATAAATAATTGGGCTTTAGCTCAGGAGGTAGAGCAGTTGTCAGCTAACCAATATGTTGCTAGTTCGAGCCCCAGCTTCTCCTAGCTGAGTGTTTGTGTGTCCCTGAGTATGATACTTTTTTTATCAATCAAAACGTAAGGGGTAACACTGTCATTTTTTATTGCCCGATATCAAATAAAACATAAGGGGTAACACTGTCGTTTTTTATTGCCCGATATCAAAAAAAACATAAGGGGTAACACTGTTGTTTTTTATTTCCCGTCATCAGATAAAAAGTAAGGGGTAACACTGTCGTTTTTTTTTGCCCGATATCAAATAAAACATAAGGGGTTACACTGTCCTTTTTTATTGCCCGTCATCAAATAAAACATAAGGGGTAACACTGTCGTTTTTTATTGCCCGATATCAAAAAAACCATAAGAGATAACACTGTCGTTTTTTATCAAACAAAACGTAAGGGGTAACACTGTCGTTTTTTATTGCCCGTCATTAAATAAAATTTAAGGGGTAATACTGTTGTTTTTTATTGCCCGATATCAAAAAAAACATAAGGGGTAACACTGTTGTTTTTTATTTCCTGTCATCAGATAAAAAGTAAGGGGTAACACTGTCGTTTTTTTTTGCCCGATATCAAATAAAGCATAAGGGGTAACACTGTTGTTTTTTGATAGCCATCAACAAATAAAACGTAAAGGGTAACACTGTCATTTTTTATTGCCCGTGATCAAATAAAACATAAGGGGTAACACTGTTGTTTTGTATTGCCCGTCATCAAATAAAACGTAAGTGGTAACACTGTTGTTTTTTATCAAATAAAACATAAGGGGTAACACTGTTGTATTTTATTGCCTGTCATCAAATAAAACATAAGGGGTAACACTGTCATTTTTTTATTGCCCGATATCAGAAAAAACATAAGGGGTAACACTGTCATTTTTTATCAAATAAAACATAAGGGGTAACACTGTTGTTTTTTATTGTCTGTCAACCACTAAAACGTAAGGGGTAACACTGTCGTTTTTTATGAAACAAAACGTAAGGGGTAACACTGTCATTTTTTATTGCCCGATATCAAAAAAAAACATAAGGGGTAACACTGTCGTTTTATATTGCCCGATATCAAAAAAAACATAAGGGGTAACACTGTCGTTTTTTATCGCCCGTCATCAAAAAAAACGTAAGGGGTAACACTGTCGTTTTTTATTGCCCGTCATTAAAATAAAACGTAAGGGGTAACACTGTCGTTTTTTATTGCCCGATATCAAAAAAAAACATAAGGGGTAAACACTGTTGTTTTTTATCAAAACAAAACGTAAGGGTAACACTGTCGTTTTTTTATTGTTGCGTCATCAAATATAACATAAGGGGTAACACTGTTGTTTTTTTATTATTTCCCGTCATCAGATAAAACGGAAGGGGTAACACTGACGTTTTTTTTTGCCCGATATATCAAATAAAACATAAGGGGTAACACTGTCGTTTTTTATTGCCCGTCATCAAATAAAACGTTTTTCATCAAATAAAATATTGGGCTTTAGCTCAGGAGGTAGAGCAGTTGTCAGCTAACCAATATGTTGCTAGTTCGATCCCCAGCTTCTCCTAGCTGAGTGTTTGTGTGTCCCTGAGTATGATACTTTTATATCAATCAAAACGTAAGGGGTAACACTGTCATTTTTTATTGCCCGATATCAAATAAAACATAAGGGGTAACACTGTCGTTTTTTATTGCCCGTCATTAAATAAAACGTAAGGGGTAACACTGTCGTTTTTTATTGCCCGTCATCAAATAAAACATAAGGGGTAACACTGTCGTTTTTTATTGCCCGATATCAAAAAAAACATAAGGGATAACACTGTCGTTTTTTATCAAATAAAACATAAGGGGTAACACTTGTTTTTTATTGTCTGTCAACCACTAAAACGTAAGGGGTAACACTGTCGTTTTTTTTGAAACAAAACGTAAGGGGTAACACTGTCATTTTTTATTGCCCGATATCAAAAAAAAACATAAGGGGTAACACTGTCCGTTTTATATTGCCCGATATCAAAAAAAACATAAGGGGTAACACTGTCGTTTTTTATCGCCCGTCATCAAAAAAAACGTAAGGGGTAACACTGTCGTTTTTTATTGCCCGTCATTAAATAAAACGTAAGGGGTAACACTGTCGTTTTTTATTGCCCGATATCAAAAAAAACATAAGGGGTAACACTGTTGTTTTTTATCAAACAAAACGTAAGGGGTAACACTGTCGTTTTTTATTGCCGTCATCAAATATAACATAAGGGGTAACACTGTTGTTTTTTATTTCCCGTCATCAGATAAAACGGAAGGGGTAACACTGTCGTTTTTTTTTGCCCGATATCAAATAAAACATAAGGGGTAACACTGTCGTTTTTTATTGCCCGTCATCAAATAAAACGTTTTTCATCAAATAAAATATTGGGCTTTAGCTCAGGAGGTAGAGCAGTTGTCAGCTAACCAATATGTTGCTAGTTCGAGCCCCAGCTTCTCCTAGCTGAGTGTTTGTGTGTCCCTGAGTATGATACTTTTTTATCAATCAAAACGTAAGGGGTAACAATGTCATTTTTTATTGCCCGATATCAAATAAAACATAAGGGGTAACACTGTCGTTTTTTATCGCCCGTCATCAAAAAAAACGTAAGGGGTAACACTGTCGTTTTTTATTGCCCGTCATTAAATAAAACGTAAGGGGTAACACTGTCGTTTTTTATTGCCCGATATCAAAAAAAACATAAGGGGTAACACTGTTGTTTTTTATCAAACAAAACGTAAGGGGTAACACTGTCGTTTTTTATTGCCGTCATCAAATATAACATAAGGGGTAACACTGTTGTTTTTTATTTCCCGTCATCAGATAAAACGGAAGGGGTAACACTGTCATTTTTTTATTGCCCGATATCAAAAAAAAACATAAGGGGTAACACTGTCGTTTTATATTGCCCGATATCAAAAAAAAGATAAGGGGTAACGCTGTCGTTTTTTATCGCCCGTCATCAAAAAAAACGTAAGGGGTAACACTGTCGTTTTTTATTGCCGTCATCAAATATAACATAAGGGGTAACACTGTTGTTTTTTATTTCCCGTCATCAGATAAAACGTAAGGGGTAACACTGTCGTTTTTTATTGCCCGTCATCAAATAAAACGTTTTTCATCAAATAAAATATTGGGCTTTAGCTCAGGAGGTAGAGCAGTTGTCAGCTAACCAATAATGTTGCTAGTTCGAGCCCCAGCTTCTCCTAGCTGAGTGTTTGTGTGTCCTCTGAGTATGATACTTTTCTTTTATATCAATCAAAATATTAAGGGGTGAACACTGTCATCTTTTTTATGCCCCGATATCAAATAAAAACATAAGGGTAACACTGTAGTTTTTTTTATTGCCCGATATCCAAAAAAAACATAAGGGGTAACACTGTTGTTTTTATATTTCCCGTCATCAGATATAAAAGTAAGGGGTAACACTGTCGTTTTTTTTTGCCCGATATCAAATAAAACATTAAGGGGTTACACTGTCCTTTTTTATTGCCCGTCATCAAATAAAACATAAGGGGTAACACTGTCGTTTTTTATTGCCCGATATCAAAAAAACCATAAGAGATAACACTGTCGTTTTTTATGAAACAAAACGTAAGGGGTAACACTGTCGTTTTTTATTGCCCGTCATTAAATAAAATTTAAGGGGTAATACTGTTGTTTTTTATTGCCCGATATCAAAAAAACATAAGGGGTAACACTGTTGTTTTTTATTTCCTGTCATCAGATAAAAAGTAAGGGGTAACACTGTCGTTTTTTTTTGCCCGATACCAAATAAAGCATAAGGGGTAACACTGTTGTTTTTTAATAGCCATCAACAAATAAAACGTAAAGGGTAACACTGTCATTTTTTATTGCCTGTGATCAAATAAAACTTAAGGGGTAACACTGTCGTTTTGTATTGCCCGTCATCAAATAAAACGTAAGTGGTAACACTGTTGTTTTTTATCAAATAAAACATAAGGGGTAACACTGTTGTATTTTATTGCCTGTCATCAAATAAAACATAAGGGGTAACACTGTCATTTTTTTATTGCCCGATATCAGAAAAAACATAAGGGGTAACACTGTCATTTTTTATCAAATAAAACATAAGGGGTAACACTGTTGTTTTTTATTGTCTGTCAACCACTAAAACGTAAGGGGTAACACTGTCGTTTTTTATGAAACAAAACGTAAGGGGTAACACTGTCGTTTTTTATTGCCCGTCATTAAATAAAATTTAAGGGGTAATACTGTTGTTTTTTATTGCCCGATATCAAAAAAACATAAGGTGTATCACTGTTGTTTTTTATTTCCTGTCATCAGATAAAAAGTAAGGGGTAACACTGTCGTTTTTTTTTGCCCGATATCAAATAAAGCATAAGGGGTAACACTGTTGTTTTTTAATAGCCATCAACTAATAAAACGTAAAGGGTAACACTGTCATTTTTTATTGCCCGTGATCAAATAAAACATAAGGGGTAACGCTGTCGTTTTGTATTGCCCGTCATCAAATAAAACGTAAGTGGTAACACTGTTGTTTTTTATCAAATAAAACATAAGGGGTAACACTGTTGTATTTTATTGCCTGTCATCAAATAAAACATAAGGGGTGACACTGTCATTTTTTTGTTGCCCGATATCAGAAAAAACATAAGGGGTAACACTTAATTTTTTATCAAATAAAACATAAGGGGGAACACTGTTGTTTTTTATTGTCTGTCAACCACTAAAACGTAAGGGGTAACACTGTCGTTTTTTATGAAACAAAACGTAAGGGGTAACACTGTCATTTTTCATTGCCCGATATCAAAAAAAAACATAAGGGGTAACACTGTCGTTTTATATTGCCCGATATCAAAAAAAACATAAGGGGTAACACTGTCGTTTTTTATCGCCCGTCATCAAAAAAAACGTAAGGGGTAACACTGTCGTTTTTTATTGCCCGTCATTAAATAAAACGTAAGGGGTAACACTGTCGTTTTTTATTGCCCGATATCAAAAAAAACATAAGGGGTAACACTGTTGTTTTTTATCAAACAAAACGTAAGGGGTAACACTGTCGTTTTTTATTGCCGTCATCAAATATAACATAAGGGGTAACACTGTTGTTTTTTATTTCCCGTCATCAGATAAAACGGAAGGGGTAACACTGTCGTTTTTTTTTGCCCGATATCAAATAAAACATAAGGGGTAACACTGTCGTTTTTTATTGCCCGTCATCAAATAAAACGTTTTTCATCAAATAAAATATTGGGCTTTAGCTCAGGAGGTAGAGCAGTTGTCAGCTAACCAATATGTTGCTAGTTCGATCCCCAGCTTCTCCTAGCTGAGTGTTTGTGTGTCCCTGAGTATGATACTTTTTTATCAATCAAAACGTAAGGGGTAACACTGTCATTTTTTATTGCCCGATATCAAATAAAACATAAGGGGTAACACTGTCGTTTTTTATTGCCCGTCATCAAATAAAACGTAAGGGGTAACACTGTCGTTTTTTATTGCCCGTCATCAAATAAAACATAAGGGGTAACACTGTCGTTTTTTATTGCCCGATATCAAAAAAAACATAAGGGGTAACACTGTTGTTTTTTATCAAACAAAACGTAAGGGGTAACACTGTCGTTTTTTATTGCCCGTCATCAAATAAAACATAAGGGGTAACACTGTTGTTTTTTTATTTCCCTTCATCAGATAAAACGAAGAGGTAACACTGTCGTTTTTTTTTGCCCGATATCAAATAAAACATAAGGGGTAACACTGTCGTTTTTTATTGCCCGTCATCAAATAAAACGTTTTTCATCTATTAATATATTGGGCTTTAGCTCAGGAGGTAGAGCAGTTGTCAGCTAACCAATATGTTGCTAGTTCGATCCCCAGCTTCTCCTAGCTGAGTGTTTGTGTGGTCCTTGAGTATGAATACTTTTTTTATCAATCAAAACGTAAGGGGTAACACTGTCATTTTTTATTGCCGATATCAAATAAAACATAAGGGGTAACACTGTCGTTTTTTATTGCCCGTCATTAAATAAAACGTAAGGGGTAACACTGTCGTTTTTTATTGCCCGTCATCAAATAAAACCTAAGGGGTAACACTGTCGTTTTTTATTGCCCGATATCAAAAAAAACATAAGGGATAGCACTGTCGATTTTTATCAAATAAAACATAAGGGGTAACACTGTTGTTTTTCATTGTCTGTCAACCACTAAAATTTAAGGGGTAACACTGTCGTTTTTTATGAAACAAAACGTAAGGGGTAACACTGTCATTTTTTATTGCCCGATATCAAAAAAAAACATAAGGGGTAACACTGTCGTTTTTTATTGCCCGTATCAAAAAAAACATAAGGGGTAACACTGTCGTTTTTTATTGCCCGTCATCAAATAAAACATAAGGGGTAACACTGTCGTTTTTTTACTGCCCGTCATTAAATAAAAGGTAAGGGGTAACACTGTCGTTTTTTATTGCCCGATATCAAAAAAAAACATAAGGGGTAACACTGTCGTTTTTTATCAAACAAAACGTAAGGGGTAACACTGTCGTTTTTTATTGCCGTCATCAAATAAAACATAAGGGGTAACACTGTTGTTTTTTATTTCCCGTCATCAGATAAAACGGAAGGGGTAACACTGTCGTTTTTTTTTGCCCGATATCAAATAAAACATAAGGGGTAACACTGTCGTTTTTTATTGCCCGTCATCAAATAAAACGTTTTTCATCAAATAAAACATTGGGCTTTAGCTCAGGAGGTAGAGCAGTTGTCAGCTAACCAATATGTTGATAGTTCGATCCCCAGCTTCTCCTAGCTGAGTGTTTGTGTGTCCCTGAGTATGGTACTTTTTTTGTCAATCAAAACGTAAGGGGTAACACTGTCATTTTTTATTGCCCGATATCAAATAAAACATAAGGGGTAACACTGTCGTTTTTTATTGCCCGTCATTAAATAAAACGTAAGGGGTAACACTGTCGTTTTTTATTGCCCGTCATCAAATAAAACATAAGGGGTAACACTGTCGTTTTTTATTGCCCGATATCAAAAAAAACATAAGGGATAACACTGTCGTTTTTTATCAAATAAAACATAAGGGATAACACTGTTGTTTTTTATTTCCCATCATCAGATAAAACGTGAGGGGTAACACTGTCGTTTTTTTTTTGCCCGATATCAAATAAAACATAAGGGGTAACACTGTCAATTTTTATCAAACAAAACATAAGGGGTAAGACTGTCGTTTTTTATTGCCGTCATCAAATAAAATATAAGGGGTAACACTGTTGTTTTTTTTATTGCCCGTCATCAAATAAAACGTTTTTTTATCAAATAAGTAATTTGTTTTAGCTGAGGTGGTAGAGCAGTTGTCACCTAACCAATATGTTGCTAGTTCGATCCCCAGCTTCTCCTAGCTGAGTGTTTGTGTGTCCCTGAGTATGACCCTCAACCTAACTTTTGTCTTTTATCAAATAAAACGTAAGGGGTAAGACTGTTGCTTTTTATCTGTCTTTTTTTATTGCCCGACATGTGTTTGTGTTTGTGTGTCCCTGAGTATGACACTATTTTTATCAATCAAAACGTAAGGGGTAACACTGTCATTTTTTATTGCCCGATATCAAATAAAACATAAGGGGTAACACAGTCGTTTTTCATTGCCCATCATTAAATAAAACGTAAGGGGTAACACTGTCTTTTTTTTATTGCCCGTCATCAAATAAAACATAAGGGCTAACACTTGTTTTTTATTGCCCGTCATCAGATAAAACGTAAGGGGTAACACTGTCGTTTTTTATTAAACAAAACGTAAGGGGTAACACTGTCGTTTTTTATTGCCCGTCATCAGATAAAACATAAGGGGTAACACTGTTGTTTTTTAATGCCCATCAAAAAATAAAACTTAAGTGGTAACACTGTCATTTTTTATTGCCCGATATTAAACATCAAATAAAACATAAGGGGTAACAATGTCGTTTTTTATCAAATAAAACTTAAGGGGTAACACTGTCGTTATTTATTGCCCGTCATCAAATAAAACATAAGGGGTAACACTGTCATTTTTTTATTGCCCGATATCAGAAAAAACATAAGGGGTAACACTGTCATTTTTTATCAAATAAAACATTAGGGGTAACATTGTTGTTTTTTATTGTCTGTCAACAACTAAAACGTAAGGGGTAACACTGTCGTTTTTTATGAAACAAAACGTAAGGGGTAACACTGTCATTTTTTATTGCCCGATATCAAAAAAAAAACATAAGGGGTAACACTGTCGTTTTTTATTAAACAAAACGTAAGGGGTAACACTGTCGTTTTTTATTGCCCGTCATCAGATAAAACATAAGGGGTAACACTGCTGTTTTTTAATGCCCATCAAAAAATAAAACTTAAGTGGTAACACTGTCATTTTTTATTGCCCGATATAAAATAAAACATAAGGGGTAACACTGTTGTTTTTTATTGCCCGTCATCAGATAAAACGTAAGGGTTAACACTGTCATTTTTTATTAATTATATAATTTGGTTTTAGCTCAGGAAGTTGAGCAGTTGGCACCTAACCAATAGGTTGCCAGTTCGATCCCCAGCTTCTCCTAGCTGAGTGTTTGTGTGTCCCTGAGTATGACCCTCAACCTAACTTTTGTCTTTTATCAAATAAAACGTAAGGGGTAAGACTGTTGCTTTTTATCTGTCTTTTTTTATTGCCCGACATCAAATAAAACATAAGGGGTAACAATGTCGTTTTTTATCAAATAAAACATAAGGGGTAACACTGTCGTTATTTATTGCCCGTCGTCAAATAAAACGTAAGGGGTAACACTGTTGTTTTTTATCAAATAAAACATAAGGGGTAACACTGTTGTATTTTATTGCCCGTCATCAAATAAAACATAAGGGGTAACACTGTTATTTTTTTATTGCCCGATATCAGAAAAAACACAAGGGGTAACACTGTCATTTTTTATCAAATAAAACATAAGGGGTAACATTGTTGTTTTTTATTGTCTGTCAACAACTAAAACGTAAGGGCTAACACTGTCGTTTTTTATGAAACAAAACGTAAGGGGTAACACTGTCATTTTTTAATTCCCGATATCAAAAAAAAACATAAGGGGTAACACTGTCGTTTTTTATTGCCCGTCATCAAAAAAAACGTAAGGGGTAACACTGCCTTTGTTATTGCCCGTCATCAAATAAAACATAAGGGGTAACACTGTTGTTTTTTATTGCCCGTCATCAGATAAAACATAAGGGGTAACACTGTCGTTTTTTATCAAACAAAACGTAAGGGGTAACACTGTCGTTTTTTATTGCCTGTCATCAAATAAAACATAAGGGGTAACACTGTTGTTTTTTAATGGCCATCAACAAATAAAACGTAAGGGGTAACACTGTCATTTTTTATTGCCTGTGATCAAATAAAACATAAGGGGCAACACTGTCGTTTTTTATTGCCCGTCATCAAATAAAACGTAAGGGGTAACACTGTTGTTTTTTATCAAATAAAACATAAGGGGTAACACTGTTGTATTTTATTGCCCGTCATCAAATAAAACATAAGGGGTAACACTGTCATTTTTTTATTGCCCGATATCAGAAAAAACATAAGGGGTAACACTGTCATTTTTTATCAAATAAAACATAAGGGGTAACACTGTTGTTTTTTATTGTCTGTCAACAACTAAAACGTAAGGGGTAACACTGTCGTTTTTTATGAAACAAAACGTAAGGGGTAACACTGTCATTTTTTATTGCCCGATATAAAAAAAAAACATAAGGGGTAACACTGTCGTTTTATATTGCCCGATATCAAATAAAACATAAGGGGTAACACTGTCGTTTTTTATTGCCCGTCATCAAAAAAAAACGTAAGGGGTAACACTGTCGTTTTTTATTGCCCGTCATCAAATAAAACATAAGGGGTAACACTGTCGTTTTTTATTGCCCGTCATCAAATAAAACATAAGGGGTAACACTGTCATTTTTTATTGCCCGTCATCAAATAAAACATAAGGGGTAACACTGTCTTTTTTTATTGCCCGTCATCAAATAAAACATAAGGGGTAACACTGTTGTTTTTTACTGCCCGTCATCAGATAAAACGTAAGGGGTAACACTGTCGTTTTTTATCAAACAAAACGTAAGGGGTAACACTGTCATTTTTTATTGCCCGTCATCAAATAAAACATAAGGGGTAACACTTGTTGTTTTTTATTGCCTGATATCAAAAAAAAAAACATAAGGGCTAACATTGTCGTTTTTTATTGCCCAATATCAAATAAAACATAAGGGGTAACACTGTCGTTTTTTATTGCCCTTCATCAAATAAAACATAAGGGGTAGCACTGTCATTTTTTATTGCCTGATATCAAAAAAAAACATAAGGGGTAACATTGTCGTTTTATATTGCCCGATATCAAATAAAACATAAGGGGTAACATTGTCGTTTTATATTGCCCGATATCAAATAAAACATAAGGGGTAACACTGTCGTTTTTTTATTGCCCGTCATGAAATAAAACATAAGGGGTAACACTGTCGTTTTTTATCAATCAAAACGTAAGGGTTAACACTGTCGTTTTTTATTGCCCGTCATCAAATAAAACATAAGGGGTAACACTTGTTTTTTAATGCCCATCAAGAAATAAAACGTAAGGGGTAACACTGTCGTTTTTTATCTTACAAAACGTAAGCGGTAACACTGTCTTTTTTTTGCCCGATTTCAAATAAAACATAAGGGGTAACACTGTTGTTTTTTTATTGCCCGTCATCAGATAAAAGGTAAGGGGTAACTCTGTTGTTTTTTATCAAACAAAACGTAAGGGGTACGTAACACTGTAATTTTTTTATTGCCCGATATCAAAAAGAACATAAGGGGTAACACTGTTGTTTTTTATCGGCCGTGATCAAATAAAACATAAGGGGTAACACTTCTTGTTTTTTATCGGCCGTGATCAAATAAAACATAAGGGGTAACACTGTTGTTTTTTGTTGCCCGTTATCAAATAAAACGTAAGGGGTAACACTGTCGTTTTTTATCAAATAAAACGTAAGGGGTAACACTGTCGTTTTTTATCAAACAAAACGTAAGGGGTAACACTGTCATTTCTTTATTGCCAGATATCAAAAAAAACATAAGGCCCAAAGTAACTCTTAACAAGGTGGATGCTGTAATACATTCGTCACTTCAACATCCAAGTACAATTCTGAGACCGACCACAGTAAGTGACGGAGAGAACAGCCTCCGCGGCACCCTAGTTTTCCCACACATCAGCAGCTATTAGCTGGCCAACAGTGTGTGTTTACATTCCACTACAAAGGGCCACAGCAACAAAGAGAACATACCTTATATAGCCAGAAAACCCGGACGCGTAGCATGTGAGCTAGCTCCATGCATAGGCGGAGTAGACTCAGAATACACACTCAGAATGATCGCTGTGAGTCTATAGGCTGTGACACATGGGAAGCTATAAGTGAGTGTGTGTGTGTGTGTGTGTGTGTGTGTGTGTGTGTGTGTGTGTGTGTGTGTGTGTGTGTGTGTGTGTGTGTGTGTGTGTGTGTGTGTGTGTGTGTGTGTGTGTGTGTGTGTGTGTGTGTGTGTTTGTGTGTGTGTGTGTGTGTAGTCTGTGTGTGTGTGTGTGTGTGTGTGTGTGTGTGTGTGTGTGTGTGTGTGTGTGTGTGTGTGTGTGTGTGTGTGTGAGTGTGCATGTGTGCTTGTTGTGTCGGTGTGCGGGCCTGCGTGCATGTGTGTGTGTAATGTGTTATTTAAACTGTACCAAGACCCCCATCAAGCTCAATCTGCCTATTCAGAGCACTATGTTCTTATTTTCTGGGTTGGTGCTTGCTTCATCCCTAACCCTAAAGTAGCAGCGTTGGGACTCTGTGGTGTTCTTGGTAATACTCTAATCCCAGACAGTGGGCTTTGACAAACCCGAGGCATGGTGGAAAAGAAGTGGCTTCTTAACCCAATCGGTCCCAATTGGAGCTGGTTGTTGGCTTATGGCTGACGCCGCCGCGCTGACACGATTTCCTGATTATCCCTTTGTTTTAATAGCCAATAAAAATGAGTGGCAAGTTCTATTTCGTGTTTCCCCAGTGTCTGTGTGATGAAGGACACAACTGCCAATGAGCGTGAAATAAACAGAGCACATAGGACCCAAGAGAAATCCTGGTATTTTGCTTAATAAAAACAAAATAAAGCTCCTCACAAAGGTAGCTGATTATGCGCCCAGCTGACTTTCCGATTGGTCGCTCTGTCTGTTATGTAACTCGAATGACTTTGGTTAAAGTTTCTCAACCGCTTCCACCTTTTTTTGTTTTCTCAAGAAACAAACGTAGACGTCGCTAAACGTCTGTGTGCGTGTTTGCGTGCGCGTTTGTGTGTGATGCATGCATGTGTGACTGTGTGAGCGCATGTGTGTGAGAGCGTGTGCGTTTGTGCATGGGTGCATATGCATAACACCCTCGCCGGTCATCTCGTTCACATCTTGAACTACACTCTGTTCGAGAGCGCTCTCTCTCTCTCTCTCTCTCTCTCTCTCTCTCTCTCTCTCTCTCTCTCTCTCTCTCTCTCTCCTCTCTCTCTCTCTCTCCTCTCTCTCTCTCTCTCTCTCTCTCTCTCTCTCTCTCTTTCGCTGTGGTACAGATTACTCTCCCTCGTAAACAAAATAAACAAAAAGAGCATTCTTGACCCTCTGAGGTTGGGAAAAGATCAACGCAATCCATCAACAAAAAAGCTCAATAATACCACGTGGGAGCTGCTGGACTTGCCGTTCATATGAATCCAGGGATGCTGAGGGGAGCGAGGGGGGCAAGAGAGTGAGAGAAGGGTGCCAGAGTTGTGTCATCGCAGTGGATCACACATTGCTCCACTGTCAGCGGCCCCGAATCCCGAACGCTCACACCCTTGGACAGACGTGTAAACATGGCCTTCGGTGGCAGCTGGCTGCAGCCCGTCACGCTGGAAGCAGGGAGCCCTGGTCCGGGGACAGAGACATGCCGTTCCAGCCAGCCGTTGACGTGCAGAGTTTTGTGTTAGGGGGCCCATGAAGCCGTTCAGACAGCTTCTAGTGTGTGTGTGTGTGTTTGTGTGTGTTTGTGTATGTGTGTGTGTGTGTGTGTGTGTGTGTGTGTGTGTGTGTGTGTGTGTGTGTGTGTGTGTGTGTGTGTGTGTGTGTGTGTGTGTGTGTGTGTGTGTGTGTGTGTGTGTGTGTGTGTGTGTGTCTGGCTACTCTTCAGGTCGTATGGGTTGTGGTCAAGAATTGGTTTGATAGAACACATGTCATCACTGTATATTGTGTTGCATAATATATGAGTGTATACAATAAACATGTGGAAGTGAATGAACACCTCGTACAACAACAACAGCAGCAGCAGGTGAGGCCTGTTCATTGAGGTGCAACAAGAAAGCTGTCTGTCTCTGGTCTGTGACTCTACTTAACTCTCACGTAATCAATCAAAAATGTGTTTTTGAACACAAAAATGTGTTTGAGCGTGCCTGCTTTTCTGTACGTGTGCATACAGAAAAGTGTGTATGTGTGTGTGTGTGTGTGTGTGTGTGTGTGTGTGTGTGTGTGTGTGTGTGTGTGTGTGTGTGTGTGTGTGTGTGTGTGTGTGTGTGTGTGTGTGTGTGTGTGTGTTGTGT